>PVLD010000448.1:225486-286689 GCA_004027595.1 Dinomys branickii | reverse complement strand
TTAATTTCGGATGCAATCGTTTCATATCTTGAAGTTATGAGGCTTCCTGATTCCCTTGTTTCTTCCTCTTCAAAACTTGTTCTGGGTGGGGTTGAGTTTTGAGACTGCGTTTTGCCCCTCTGTTTTCCCATTTTTGGGTATCAGATTCAAAATGTGGAGCTATAAATTCCAAAGGCAGTTCAGCAGGTGAAGGTCAGCTTCAAAGGCTGCTCGAATGATTCCTTCTCTTTGGGAGAATGTCCCTTAAGCTTTCTGCTGAGAGTTCCTCTTAAAAGGCTGTACAGATATTGGTTAGATACTCCCTACCTAGTGACCTGGGTGAGGTGTGTAAGACTGCTCCCCCACCCTCCCAGGGTTACCTGCAGGTATAGGGATGGATCTCCTCCCCCACTCGGTGATCTGGTCGCGAGCGCCGATATCTCACCAGTTATTGGAGTCCCTGCAGGCATGAAGGTTCCAAGGTGCCAGTCTATCCTTTGGGGCTTTCTGCGCGGCCCGCCCGATGCACACGAAACGTGAGACCGCTGGGTGTTGCCGCCGCCAGAGAGCCGATCTCTGTCGGGAGTCGCCGGAGAGCTGCGCCGGGTCGGGAGGCGGGAGGGATCGAGCTGTCTGTATTCTCGGGGCGCTAGGACCCAGCAAATCTTTCTCTCCTCTCCCGGCGGCGTTTGGGGCCCTCCGCGCGGCCCGCCCGACACGCGTGAAACGTGGGATTGCCGGGCGTCTGCGCCGCTAACAATCCGATCTCTGTCGGGAGTCGCCGGGGGGCTGCACCGGCTCGGGAGGTGGGAGGGATCGAGCCGTCCGTGCTCTCAGGGCGCTAGGACCCAGTAAATCTTTCTCTCCGCTCCCGGCGCTTGGGGCCCTCCACGCGGCCCGCCCGACACGCGCGAAACGTGGGATTGCCGGGCGTCTCCGCCGCTAGCACGCCGATCTCTGTCGGGAGTCGCCGGGGGGCTGCACCGGCTCGGGAGGCGGGAGGGACTGAGGCGGCCACGCTCCCACGGCGCTTGGACCGAGCCAAGCTTCTTCCCCGCGCGGATCGTCCCTGGCTCCCAGCGTCTGGGGCTTTCCCAGGTCTCGCCCCGGAAGCCTGGTCCGCCCTACCACGACATCTCAGAGAAATATGCCCAGTTTAAACTTCCCAGCCGAGGTCCCGGCATTCACGCTCGCCAAGTCTGTCTCGAGCTGGTGGTGTTTATTAAGGAGGTTCGCTCCCTTGCTGCTCACCTGGTCGCCATCTTCCCCGGATCCTAGATGTAATGATTTCTTTGGATACTTTGATATCATATCTTCTCATAAATTCATGTTCTTAAGGGAACTGTTGCCTTTCTCTGGATCTTTATTTCTTTTTTTGTGTGCTGGGGCTCAAACCCAGGGCCTTGTACATTGTGAGTAAACTCTGCATTACTTGGCCACCCCTGGCCCTTAGGTTCTGATATTTCTATTTTCAAATCTTAAAGCAGTTGGGGACCAGATTTAGTTTCTTATTGTTCCTCAGGGTTCAATCACTGGATTTTATTATTCTTTTGAAACCAGACAACAGAAAGGAAAAACATTACCAAAAGTTGTGTTCTCTCCATGAACACTTATATTACTCTTCTCCAATTATTTCTTCAATGAAGTTTCCCAAGAATTACAAGACATTGAAAGGTAATGTGTAATTCACTTAATGAATTTATTTCACATTTACTCACAGATAACTAAATGAGCTGTTTTGCTTCATTCATGCCATCTGTGATCGGCTTTGGTGTCCTCTTCATATTGTCCCATTCCTATTAACGTATGCACTGCTGACTTACCGCTTACCATGTCCAGACTCCTTTGTTCTGCTCCGATGTCTAAGATTCTACCTCATTAAAAGTCAGCACTTCCCCTCTCATTCTTTTATATAGGTCCTGCCAATTGCTTCTACCAATTGAAATTTCTGTTTTTCTTTTCATATTGCTAGCTTTTCACTAAGAGTGCTACATTATTTCTGCCTTACCTTTTATCTGGTTCTGCATGAACATCTAGAGCTGTGCAGTGTTCGAGATTTTACTCTACTTGCAAGCTAACAAATTATTTTGACATAGTTTGAATGAATGCTCACAGCGTTTTACATTCGTTACAGTAGCTCATTCTACTTGCTTGACCTGGATCATTTCATTTGAGGTCAACCCCTGGGACAGACCCTCCACTTCTATCTAGGCTGTACACAAAAAGACGCACACGCTCTGACACTTGTGCACTGTCACTCCCTTTTCACTGGCTTCCTTTCTCAAGAAGGAGCAACATGATAGCACGTCTTTGTCTTAATATTTCAACCCTCTTCCTACCACTACAGTGGTCTCTCGTGCTGAAACATTTGCCACTCTGCTGCTGTTAGAATGATTAATACTGAAGGTATTTAATCAGCAAATCATATTATACCTCCCTGAAACCATATGCTACATCATCCTGATTCATTGTTGTATTTTTTAGGCACACATATTAGTAATATATAGAAGCCGCTATATGTCTATATCCACCATATGTATGTGTGCGTGCATGTGTGTGTATATATTATTTTCTACACAATGATCACAGCTTATATTTCTCTATACAGAGCAGTAGTTATGTTTCTCACACATTGTCCAAAGATGCCATGGTAATAAGCCCATTCCCAGGCATTCAGATCTTTGCTCATAGATGTTTCACTTCATTACCTCTTCAGATTGCTCTCATATGAGAGTTGCAGGTAGCAGGTGTTGTTAAGTTTCACTGTAGAGGTAATAGTTTCTGATGGTGTGGTGTGAGTTTCAGTTTATTCTTGAAGTAGGGATTTGTTTGAATACATGAAGAACAGAGAGAATTCTAAGTACCCAGAATGAGCAGTTTCAGAAATAGAACTGTAAGAGTAGGTTCAGGGGATAACAGAAAGGTTGGATTTACTCTGTAGAAATGATAAATGACCAGTGATCCTGGTTACCACTCAAGGCTTATCCATTATAACCTTACTGAATTTTTAAAAAAATGAGTATTTTTCTCAGAGTTCTAGATTAATTGAATTCTTTTTAAAATAATGCTATTATATTTCATTCACTGAGGATACTGATTAAATGTTTCATTGTAAATACTTTATTAGTAATGGAGTAATAGAATAATTCATGATCCTTATTATAGTTCTTTTAGTCTTTTCCTTTTTTTTGTCTAGTTCTGCCCACACCATCATAATTTGGTCAGCTTCACTTGTGATGAACTGAGTTTAGCAGAAGGAGTTGCATGTACATTGAATTTCTGCCAAATTTCAGGAAAAAAGTGGTATTTTAAGCATTCTGGTACCTTTTGGTGGAATACAGCTCCTGTGAGGAAGGTGTGCTCAGTATGCTTATGGACCACTTACACATTTCATTATTATATACACAGACCGCACACACATACTGTACTCAGAAAGTATCATGCACAAGCACCTAACCCTGTCAGAGAAATGTCATACTTGCATGCCCTAGTAAAAATAAGAATTCTTTTCCTTTGTTCAGAATCAAGCCCAGGCATCATATATGCTTTGCAAGAGCTCTACCACTGAGCTACACTTTCATCCCCAAATACTGTATAAGAATCTTTTTTTTTTTATTTTAAAGACAAAAGAATGGAGACATATGAACCAGAATAAGCCATAAACAATACTGAAAATACAAAATTATACAGAATATAGTAGGGAATTAGCACTGGATGTTGTATTACATAATGTTATCTTCACATTAGTTATCACATAAACATTAAAGGAAATACCAAATTATAGAGAAGAAGTAGGGAATTAGCACTGGATGCTGTATAATATGAAGTTATCTTCACTTCTGTTGATACAGAAATGATTGAGGAAATACAAAATTATAGAGAACATAGAAAGGAATTAGCTCGGGATGCTGTCCTACATAGTGTTACCTTCACATTTGTTACTCATTTACACAGGTGATGGCCCATTTGATCATTCAATTTTTCTCCTCCTTCATGTATAAGAATCTTGATTGTGACAGGAAGCTAATTTTCCTAAACTTGAGACAGAAGAAATCTGAATTCTCCACTGGGTTTTGTACTTCACCACCAGCTGCTTGAAATGTGCATGAAATAAACAATTTACCAACACATATCCATTCATTTGTTATATTTATAAACTAAAAGAAGCATGAAAAGCAGAGAAATAAACTAACACCAAAGGTTAGGGAGTGAAGTGTGGGAAGTTAGAGTTGGCGAAGTGGGAATTTCTTGGTGGAACACTTTGTTATGACTGTGTGGATGCTGATTATAATTACATTAAAAATGTTGAAACTTAATTTTTTCTAGAATTTAAAAAAATCAAACTTCTTTATAACTTTCTATGTAAGACTGGATTTGCAGTTAACCAGTAACTTTTTTGGAAATAATAAAAATTAACATTAAAGACTATTTTTCTAAGCTAAATGAATTATTGTTAGAACAATGCCATTCTGTATGGTGACTTGTCCATTCATAAGTACAATTGTAACTAGGTTTATCAGGGCTATTTCAGCCTAAATTCATAGTCATTTTGGAATGAGGCTGATTCCTAGAGTGTATGCAAAGTTTTATTTTCATTGCAATTGATTTTAACTACATCTTTTTGGAAATGCTTGTGAAGTCCAAAGCTAATGCTGTATAAAACTGTTGGAAATACTTTCCTTTTGATAAAATGAGCAGAATAGTAGCAAAAACCAAATTCTAAATGATCTTTAAATGCATGTGTACATTAGAAGGCTAAGAATAAAGGCTTATAAATTATTTTCATCTGAACTACTATTGAAAATACACCTAAAGGAGAGAGCAGGGATGTCTGGCTTCTGAACTGGAGCCTTCCTTGTGGTAATGAGGAAAGAGCGGTGACCACCCAGAGTGGAAGCTGCAGCAGGTTTAAAAATGGGTGATGCTGAAAAAGGCAAGAAGATTTTTGTACAGAAGTGTGCCCGGTGCCACACTGTTGAGAAAGGAGGCAATCACAAGACCAGGCCAAACCTCCATGGTCTCTTTGGGAAGAAGACAGGTCAGGCTGTTGGATTTTCTTACACAGATGCTAAGAAGAACAAAGGTATCCCCTCGGGAGGGGATACATTGATGGAGTATTTGGAGAATCCCAAGAAGTACATCCCTGAAACAAAAATGATCTTTGCTGGCATCAAGAAGGGAGAAAGGGCAGACTTAATTGCTTACCTAGAAAGGCTACTAATGAATAGTAGTCACTGCCTTATTTATTACAGAGCAGAAATGTCTCATGGCTATTCTCATAATTTAATAGATCTCATATACCAGAATTCAGCCCATGAGTGGCTGACAGAATATTTCTGTTGGACAGTCCTGATTTAAATAAAATTGTAGTTAAATGGATATCTTTTTTCCCCTTAAGTTTTGATAGTAATTCCAGTTCAATGAATACTCTCATTGTTTTCCCTTTCTAAATAGATGGTTGGACTTGACTAGCAATGTTCAACTTTTCACAAAGATTGAGAATATCATCTCAAAACCTACTGAAGGTTGGTTTTATATTTAGATTTATATAACTGCTTATGTGAGTATACTTAAATACCGGGGAAATCTTTCATTGTCTCAGAACGAAGCAAGACTCCCCTGTTTCAGTTTGTGTTCATGAGCCTGTTAAAGGGAGCAGCTGAAGACAAGAAAGCAATGTCTGTATTTTTGGCTTTGATCTTGACTCTGCCAATTTAATTAGAATTCCCTGTATCTAAAAAGTGCTGCCTTTTACTTAGTGAAAGGCATTTTAGTGTGGTGTATATATGATATCAAATAAAGAATATTTAACATTTCTCACACTTTGATCTGTAAGTTCAGATCCTTTTAAAAGTCAGCATGAGACAATAGCAATTTAGACTTTACTTTTGAATTCTTTAGGTCAGACTGAATTATTATTCAGGATAGTATTTAAACAGCTATTCAAAGGAGAGAACACAAGACTGAAACTACTGCTGTATGTGTGATTGGTAGTGGGGCTTCCTGTCTGCTCCTTAAAGGATTAAAATGGGGAAGGTACAACAGGAGCACAGATTTGGTGTGACCATAAAAACAAATCAGATTGAAAAAAATATACCAAAAGAATATCTATTTTCTAAATCTTTTAATTTGGAAAAGACATTCAAATTACGATTGGTTTTTACTTACTGATCAGGATGAACCTATAATCTTTCCCCTTTGGATTTATTGTTTGTTATTTCTTCACTTTAAAGTTTCAATTCTCTGTTCATTTCTTCCTACATATAACATACTGGCTTCTGGTGCCAGCCATGGTGACCTTGTTAGGTTACCTGATATCCATCATGTGAGCCTTAGGCCTTCATTCATTCTTGTACAATGGGATTATTTAATATGTTGTCATTTCCAGCATGTAATTTCAGTGCCATGGTGATATACTTGCCTTCGTAGGCCTCCAGTCCAGAAAAACTAGTAATTATACAGTTACATACTCTGGGATGTAGGGTAAGAGTCATAGGAGATGAGGAATAGTAGGAAAGAAATTGAGAATGTTAGCTTTATAATTATGAATTGTACACAATATTGTGTTGTGTATACATTTCCTGATTTAAATAAACAGTATAGGCAGTAAATTAGAACTAGTTTTATCTAGCCTTATAAATTTGTGATAAACATTATTAAGAAAGGTGAAATTGTTCATTTATTGAGACATTAAATCCTAATTGATGATATGTCTTTCCCTTTTTTCTTTTTCAGAGTATTTATGTAACTGCTCTAAGGTTGGAAGCCTGGATGTGAAGCACTGCAACCAGACCACAGGGCAGTGTGAGTGTCAGCAAGGTTATGAAGGTCTGCACTGTGAAACCTGCAAGGAGGGCTTTTACCCGAATCACACTTCTGAGCTCTGCCTGCCCTGTCACTGTAGTCCACAGGGAGCCCTCAGTAATCTCTGCAACAGGTAAGCAGCAGAGGATAGAAAAAAGCAAGGAAAAAAAAGATCCCTGCTCTTAAGACTAGCCCATTTAAATAAAGGGGGAGGAGGGTCATAGATTTATAAAATATTTTGTTTTATACTTTTATTCCCTGACTTTATATGTCATATTTAATATGAGGGTTAAAAGGCTTCTTATTTCTTTATTTATTGTATTGCAAGTATACAAATTATGTATTGTGATCATTTCTCTAAATTTTATGGAAAAAAATTAAGAGGAAAGGATTGGCTTTCTGTCAGGGCTAACTTTCAGGCATTTCTAATAAAATGTTTTTGTATTAAAACATGACTGGATTCTAGGGAGACTGTTCCTTGATTTATTTTCTGCTCTTATCAAAATTCTAGATTTGGATCTAAGGCTTAAACTTGGTCATATTTATTTTCTTAAACGAGTGGTAATTAGACTGGCTTCACTGTAGTTACCAGTGCATTTTGAGGCCAGAAACAGATTAAATTACCTTTAAAATAGTATATTATTTGGAGGTGACTTAATCTAGCAGAACTATGCCAAATTATCTGAGGTTTGACTTCTATTACACTGAAAGTAATTATTCTCTGACTTGGAATAAGACACGAAGCTTTCTGTGGCCCCCGGGTTAGACAGATTGAGAGACAATGTTATGTAATGAAAAGAACAAAAGCTTTAGCGTCAGTGTAACTTGGCTATGAACCCAAGTTCTGCTGCCACTTAGGAGGTCTGTGCCTGGGCAAGTCATTTATTTCACTGGCTCAGTTTCTTTTTGGGGTTGTTGTGAAGATTAAATGAATTATAGTTATATAAAATGCCTAGCATGTATCGCTCAAAAATTCTGGTTTAATTTTAAAGGAATATTGTTGGCTTGCATGAGAATGTTTTTTTGAGACGGGGTCTCACTATGTAGTACAGGCTAGCTTCTAAGTTGTGATCCTCTTACTTCACCCTGATTATCAATATGTCCTTTAAGGTCAATAATATAGTAGTTGCCTACACTGCATCCACCACCCACTCCCCTACTCTACCAAAAAAAAGTGCTGAGCAAGGTAGCACATGCCTGCAATCCCAGCACTCTGGGAGGCTGAGATGGGAGGACTGAAATTTTGAGCCTAGCCTGGGCAATTTAAGCAACTTAACGAGATTCTGGATCAAAATAAAAAAAGACTGGCAACTTATCCTTGTACAAAGGCCTTCAGTTCAATTTCCAGTACTGAAAACCAGAGAATGAACAAACACCCAAAACCATCCAAGTTATATTCAGAAGTTTCAGGTTTCTACTACTTTAGAAAACAAGATATTGACAAATTTGTTTATTCTGATATTTCATTAAATGTTCTTTGTGCACTTTTGGAGAAATGGGGAAGTGTTTACTTCTAGGCCAACTGCCTAGGTAAAGGAGGAAAATAAAGATTGAAAGTTTTATAAGCTGGAGGAGAGAAAAACAGTAACAATACTATTTATGTGATATCTTACCATTTTCATAGTTCTTTTACAAATTGTTTCTGCTTTCTCTTTTCTCTGACAGTGAAGGTTATTAAAAAGTTTAAAGCTGAAACGTTATCCTGAAAATACATAGTAACCACCAGGTAGTAGGAAAGTACTTTGGAATAGTAATCTAAATGTCTGGGGCAGAAGTCTACTAATCATGACCCTGAGGCAAGACCATCCCACTGCTTGTTTTCATAAATGAAGTTTTACTGGAAATAGCCCCACTCATCTATTTTTGCATTGTCTATGGCTGCCTTTGAGCTACAAGAGCAAGTTGACTGGTTGCAACCATCTGTACGGCCTGCAAGCCTACAGTATTTTCAGTTTGGTCTTTTAAGTCTGTGCCTATTATTATTACTATTATTATTATTATTATTATTATTATTATTATTATTTTTGGTACCGGGAACCGAACTCATGACTTCAGGCTTGCCAGGGAAGCGCTTATTCCACTGAACTATATCCCTGGCCCCAGTTTGGTCTTTTAAGAAAATGTTTGTACACTCTTGCTTTATGTTGTGGTTTACATCCAGTCATGGGGGTAGTGTGAAGTAACTTTAGGTAAGTTATTTCTTCTAAGCATTTGACTTTTTATTTGTAAAATGTCTTTCTCATACACAGAGTTGTTAGTCTTAAAGATCCAACAAGATAATGCATGTGTAAATCTTTGTAAGCTGCAATTGCTCAATAGTTAATAAAATAATAAGAGGAACAGATATTATTTTAAAACAAAATAGTAATTATTAAGCATGTATTATATTCTAGGGCATTTACTAACTGCTTAATTCAGCTCATGTAATCTTCACAGAAACTTCCTCGAGGAGAACTTATTTTCCTGTGTTGAATGTCGTAATTCTGATGTTTAGAAGGTAGAGTTAATGTGCCTAATTGTATACACTAAAGCTGCCGTTCAGTCCAACTCCACAAATGTAATACAGTATAAAGTCCAAAGAATGACCTCACAACTAATGCTTTTCCTGTTAGAAAGCCTCTTGCTGTTTAACACTCAAATGTCCCAGATTACTTGCTATTCAATTCAGTGTATTTTGGCAGATTATTAGATAAGAAAAGAATTGTATTCCAGTAAAGTAATATACTACATTTTAAGCAAAATGAGCTGTAGGAAGCCTGTGTTAAGTTTTAGTTACACTTAGTAGAATGCCAGAATTACATGTAGACAATTTAAAAGTTGTGCCAAATGTCAGTGAAGAGGAAATATAATATATTATCACATACAGCTACTGACAACAGCCACAGAAATTGTTTTTGGGCTGGGAGCGGTATTTTCAATATTTTGCATCCTACCTGGGGGTTTATTCCTTTTTTATAGGTGCTTGACTATATTTTTGTATACTTTAAGAACTTGCTTAATCTTTTTATGCTGGGAATTGAACCCAGTTAAAACCACAGCCCCATTTTGAGTTGACATAAGTGAATTATAATTTTTGAATTCTATATTGGAAAATAAGTTAACATTTCATGTAAAATAACTGATTTCAGTAATGGATGCTACATAGGAGGTAGAAGGTACTTGTAATTATTACTGATAGACATGGACTATTTTCTGCTGCCTGCTAAGTTCTGTTATCCTTGGTGTCTTTTTTTAAAAAATGAGGTAGCATGAACTTATATGTCAAACTATACTGGTTTCTCAAACACTTTATGTTTTCTGAGTGAAATCTGGAAAGACCTTGCTTCCCCTGCAAACCATGCAAGTAATGACTATTGTCTTTTCTTTCTCACACTCCTCTTACATCTAGGTCTAGAGCTGGAATAGATATTTTCTTTATGCCTTTTTGCTCCTCCCAAGTTGTTTTCCCTTCTTCCTAAAAAAGCCCACCTGCAAAGCTCATGACAGCAGACTGCACTGTTCCACCCCCTTATTTCTGTTCCCCCACTTATTTCATACACATGGCTCACTGATAGCTCTCTGGCGGGATACCTGCTACCACTCTGGATAATTATCACCCCTGCAGATGACACTGACAATGCTTTGTCCTTTCTCTTCCAACTCCTGCCTCTGTGCTCCTTCCAATCTTTATTTCTTTTACTTACCCTGTTTTTTGTTTGTCATTGGCCCCAAGAATAGGCATGATAAAATTTTGAAATAAATACATACTTTTCTGTGGGTATTGAAGAGTAATGTTTATTTTTTAATTTAAAAATACAATTTTAGAATGTGAGGCAATTTTTCAAAAGCAGAAGTGCATCACAAAAGTCACTTAAAAGCCTGTGCTCAAAGGAAATCTTTATAAGGAAAGAATAGGAGCTGTAAGTCCACATACCACTAAGCTCTGCATTTCTTATTACCAGAAATGCAGTTAAATTAACATCAGGTTAGAAAAGAAGTGGGAAGCTGCAGGACTCTGTAATGTACAAGAACGTATGAGTGAACTATGAGGAAACACTTCTGTATTCTGCTCTGCTGTAAATTGTGTGTGGGTGTGTTGTAGTTAGGGTTTGCAAGGGAAACAATATGGACACACAATTTATAGGATTATTTTATAATAGTCACCCAGAGTCCTATACAAAGGGACTGGAGGAAATCTGTCTACACAGTAAAGACCGAAGAATCCAGCTGAGGGCCTGGATTCCATGGCAATGTCCTACCTGAGTCCAGTGAAAGACCCAGAGCCCATGACAATGCCCACCACAATTCTAAGTAGAGGCCAAGAGCCCATGACAATGTCTCATGCAGGCCTGTTTCATGGATTTGCGCTGGAAGCCCAAAGGTCAGTGGTGAAAGCTAGAAAGTCTGTGCCGGTGGAATGAAGGATCTGTGCCAGCAGGCTGAGGGATCTGCACTGGAGCCCCAAAGCAACACTCAAAGTAAGGACCAGGGCTCCCCCGCAGTGAACCATAGCCATCCTCAGTGACAGTAAGTTCCCGAGCTCCTGCGACAATGAGAGCAGCCAAGTTCGTATCAGAAAAGTCAGCACGATAAGCTTCTCCAGAATTAACAGCTGCCAACAGCTTCTCTTTCTTTTTCTTTTTCTTTTGTTGGCCACTATCCTCGGATGGGTCCTGCATATCCAGCATTACGCTGATTCAGTTCAGCTGGGTGTTACAAGCTGACCGCCAGTTGTCAATCCACCACAGGCCTCATTAGGGAAAAAGGAAATTGTTGACAGATAGTGTGATGTATTTAGCAGAAAAGGACGGGAATCTGAAATTGGTAGACTTAGGTTCTCTTCTTGATTTAGCCACTTACTATCTGGCTAATAACTTATTAACTAGCTTACTAATTTGCTTAGGCTATTTGATCTCTCTGAAGCTCAGTGTTTTCATCAGTAAAATAGGAGATTTCTCTCTCTCCTCTCTCTCTCCATATATATGTATGGATTTTTGTGAGACATAAGGTAAGGGGGGGTGTCTGTGTGTGTCCATGTCTGTCTGTCTGTCTATTTACAGTGTTAATGGCATGCAGATTCAGTTCAATATCTCCCCAGGAGTTGGATTCAGTTTTGTTTTTGTTTTCATTTTTGTGATGGGAGTATTTCTATTTTGCTCAGGCTAGTCTCAAACTCCTAGGTTCAAGTGATCCTCCTTCCTCCGCCTCCTGACCATTGGAACTATAGAGATGCTCCACCGTAGCCAGCTGTTTTTTTTTTAACTGAAGAACAGAATTATTATCTCAAAAAGGAAGAGTAAAATTTGGGATATTTGTTTTATTTTGGTAAGCTAAAGAAGAAATTATTCATTATAACTAAAAATTCACTTAATATTTTCTATTTTCATACAAACCTTACTGTACCACTTAAAATATTGTATATTTCAGAATTATAATAGCTGAAGTTAATTGAATACATGCTAAGAAATATCCTAAATTCATTTAATCCTTATAGCAGCTGTATAAAATTGACCTTATTGCGGCTGTTTTCATTTCTACAGGAAAACATCACTGGTTAGGTAATTTGCATAATTTATTCATTAATAAAAATTACTAAGTAGTAATTACTAATTAATTTACTAATAACAGCAAATAAGTAAAAAAGTTGACTCTGAACATTTGCAATTTAGATTTAGATGAATATCTACTACTATTCACAATGCTGATATAGCCTTTCTTAGAATCTTACGTTTTGTGCAAAGATTGAGTATTGTAGAAACTCTGATCCAGTAGTTCAGACTACTTGTTATTTTCTGGGACTACCTTCTGGTAATCAGACCCTGACCTTGGTGTGAAGTAACTCATGCTATATAGATTATTTCTTGGTAAGGGCAAATCCTAGTTTTGATGTGGTAGAAAGGTAGAACATCAGCCCTTCAGTGAACAAATATCATTTGCAACAGGTATTATATTGCCCTCTATTTGTGTGAGGCACTTTAGAGTGAAACCAATATTACTTTTGCTCTTGTCAAAAAGTTTAGAATCCATGCAAGGATAAAAGATACAAACTACTAGAACACAATAGAAAATAGTTTCTAAATATATGCTTAATTTGTATGGTACAGATACACAATGGATTGCCAGCCGAAAAGAACTAGATCATGTCATTTGCAGGAAAATGGATAGAACCAGAGAATATCATGTTAAACAAAGTAAAGCTAGACTCATGCATGTTTCCCCTACTATGTAGAATTTTAGAAAATTTTTTATTTTAAAAATAAAAGAAGAAAACATATTAACAGACATACGTTTACAGAATCGCATAAGAACAATACAAACAATACAGAGTTACAGACAAAGTGATAGGAAATTAACAATGGTTGTACTACTATTGATATCTTCAAAGTGGTTTCTCAGGAAAACAAATAGAGGCACGCAATAATGATCAAACAAGTAATCATTAACTGTTCCTTTCAGTAAAGCAATAGAAGACAGTAGTACCACTGTTAGCTCTCCTGTATATACATGCATACATGATTTCCCATTCTTTCCCTTCTCCTTTGCCACACCCCAGTTGCCCATTACTTTTGAGCATTTTCCTTTCATTTCACAATGTCTGTCATACCTCCTAGTTTTTAATTGACCCTTTCGTGTTCTTCCACTAGTGAGACAATATGTTGCTTACCCATGGAGGTCTTGTTTATTTCACTTATGAGTGTGGTCTCTAGTTGTGACCATTTACCTGTAAAAGCCTCAAGTTTATCTTTCTTTATAACTGAGTAATTTTCCATTATATAAAAGTACCACAATATTTTTATCCATTCCTCAGTGGATGGACATTTGGGTTGCTTCCACAATTCAGCAATCACAAATTGTGGTGCTATAAACATGGGTGCACATATATCCCTGTGATATGATATTTTCAGATCTTCTGGGAAAATACCCAGAAGGGGAGTAGCTGAGTTGAATGGGACCTCCAGACTTAGTTTGCAGAGGAATCTGCAAACTGATTTCCATAGTGGTTGCACCAGTCTGCATTCCCACCAGCAGTGAAGAGTTCTTACTTCTCTACAGCCTCACCAGCATTTGTTATTGGTTGATTTCTTAATGCTAGCCATTCTTACTGGGGTGAGATGAAATCTCAATGTTGTTTTAATTTGCATTTCTCAAATGAGTAATGATGTTGAACATTTTCTCATGTATTTATTTGCCATTTGTATTTCTTTATCTGAGAAGTGTGCATTCATCTCAGATGCCCAATTTAGGAATGGGTCTTTGAATTTGGAGGGGTTGATGTTTTTTAATTCTTTATATGTTCTAGATAGAAGGCCTTTGTCTGGGAGACAGTCAGCTAATATTTTTCCCTAATTTGTGGATTTTCTTTTTACTCTGCTGGTGATTTCTTTAGATGTGCAGAAAATTTTCAGCAGAATGAGATTGCAGTTGTTGATTCTTTGAAGTATTTCATGAGCAGTTTGGTTTTTGTTCATGTACTCTCTGCCTACCCCTATGTGCTCAAGGTTTTTACCTACTTTCTCTTCCAATAGATTTAGTGTTTCTGTTTTAATATTGAGATCTGTGACCCATTTTGACTTAAGTTTGGTGCTTGGTGATAGATTTGGGTCTATTTTCAGTCTTTGGCAGGTGGCAAACCAATTTTTCCAGCACCATTTATTAAAGAGGCTCATTCCAGCAAGTTTGTTTGGCCCCTTTGTTGAAGATTAGGTGGGACTGAGTGTGTTTGTGGTTGTATCTGTGTCTTCTAGTCTGTTCTACTGATCTTCTGGCCTGTTTTTTAGCCAGTACCATGTTGACTTTATTACAGTAGCTTTGTAGTATAATTTCAGGTCAGGGATTATAATTCTACCTGATTTGTACTTGCTGCCCAGGATTGATTTTGCTATTTTGAATTTAAGGAATGTTTTCCCTAGATCTATGAGATATGCTAATGGCAGTTTAATGGGAGTTGCATTGAATCTGTACAGCAATTTTGGTAGTATGGCTGTTTTCACAATGTTGGTTCTTCCTATCCATGAGCAAGGAATATTTTTCCATTTATTAAAGTTCTCTTCGATCTCTTTTTTCAGAGAATCTGTGGGATGCAATGAAAGCAGTTCTTAGAGGGAAATTTATTGTGGTGGGCTCACACATAAGGAAAACAGAGAGAGAAAATAAATAGCCTAATGCTGCAGCTCAAACTTTTAGAAAAAGAAGAAGTCAAGCCCAAAGCCCAAAGAAGGGAGGAGATTATAGAGATTAGGGCAGAAATTAATGAAATTGAAATCAAGAAAATCCTACAAAAATAAATGAATCAAAGAGTTGCTTCTTTGAGAGAATAAATAAAATTGATAACCCCCCGCCAACCTTATCAATAAAAGGAAAGAATTCAAATTCATGCCATAAGGAATGAAAAGGATGAAATTACTACAAATTCTACAGAAATTCAGAAGATCATTGATTCCTACTTTGAAAATCTTTACTCCCATAATATAGAAAACTCAGTAGAAATGGACAGATTCCTAGATAAGTGCAAATTACGAAAGTTGAGTCAAGAAGATATAAAAATCTGAGATTGTAGAATTTAAAAAGAAAAATATGACATGAAAGTAGAAGGAAGACTTTTAGACAGGAGGAAGGGGACTGAGGGAGGGGAATATGGAAGTAAATGTGATCCAAATAGGTTATATAAATATGTATGAAAATACAACATTGAAGCCCTAGTTTATAAAATTAATATGCACTAATAAAATACATGGGAAGAACTGACAAATCTCAAACTCATGTACAAGTATGCTTAATTTGTAAGTAGAGTAGTCAAGGGAGGAAAAGAATAAGAGTAAGCTGAAGGAGTGAAGAAAGGCTTTCCAGTGAGGGAAGGAACAGAGATGTACAGCATGGGTTATAATTTAGGAAGGCAGAGAGACGAGAATTCTTATTAGGAAGAAAAGAAATCAGCACTCAAGTGAATTTCTCAAGATTGTACAATGAGCTGAGAAATCCAGCCTCCTTGTACCTGTTTAAATTATCTCCTATCTTGACCTTTCTGTTCTTTATTTTTTTAAATAAGTAAAAGTAGAAAAGCAGATTCAAATCTATCCTGATTCTCTCACACATTGAAAGTCTATGGAACAAACAACTGGCTTTTAAAAAATTCATTTCCCTGTTCTTTATACCCTCATATTGCAGTGGGAGTTGCCCCTGTGAGGGTACATTTTGGCTGCAGGAGCCAGATGTGGGTTGAAGAAATGTCTTTGTTTGCAAATACAAAGTCCTTTATGTACTACTGACAGCTGGCCACCCCCTCATGTCACCACCGGTGTGCCAACCTGTTTGATTGGAGTTGATCTGTGTTATCTGAACTTTTCATTTTGCTTTTGGAACATATTTCTAATGTTTTCCTGCTTCACGTTTTGACATGTGCTTGACAAGTGAATTAGTAATATTTATCCAAAAAAAGAGTATGCCTTAAGAAAGACTGAATCTCTTAATGTAGCTCTTAAATACTGTCAGGTCTGAGTTTACATGTAGACAAACATATACTGATTTGAGATTTTTAAAAAACATTCACAACTTTATAAGATATATCACTTTAGACTGTCTTAGTAAGATAAAAACTTCAGTAATGATCTAATATTCTTTCTCATAAAATCTGTGGCTGCTTCTAGTGTATATTTACTACTTTTCATTCTCAATTATGGGACTATGCCTCAGGACAGAAGGTAAGATTTTACTCATGAAGTAAACTAATGCCAAAAGAAATTTTGAACAAAAGATGAAAAAATACCTCCAAGGTACCCATTAATTTATGGCTCTGACAGTCATCTTTTGTATTATATTTGGGAATAACAGAAGCTTGTGAATTTCAATTTATTACATTGTTCATAGTTCTTGAAGATCAAGAAAAATGTTATTTTGTCATTAAGAACAAACTGTAGAAATCTTTTGGCATATTCCCATACTGTTTTATAAAAAACAGAACAAAGCCTCATACTTTTGATTTTATGTTAACATCTTTATTCTGTACACCAGTTGTTCCTCCGGAAATTACACCAATCTCAAGTTTAAATTACTTTTTCTCTATACTTCAATATTTTTCCCTTGAAAGTGGATTTTTTTTTTTCAGACAAGGTCTTGCTGTGTAGTTCAGGCTGTCCTTGAGCTATGTAGTCCAGGTTGGCCTTGAACTCATGATAGTCTTCCTGCCTCAGTCTCCTGAGGGTGCTGGGATTACAGGTGTGTGCCCCATGCCTGGCCAAAGTGGAATTTCTAAAGGTAGCTATTTTGATTAAAAGTAAGTGACACAGACCAACCTTTATCTTATCGTGGTTCATTTATTTCAATAAATGTTTTCACAGTAGCAAATGATTCATGTCTTAGAAGGTATATAAAGTATATCACATCAAGTATGATATTAAATTCATGGAAAAATGAATTCGACTAAAATTTGAATGTTAATAAAGGTCAGAGGGAATTTGTTCAGAAAAAGGCTACTGCGTACATATAAGTGTAAATAATGCACATCCACAGCAGCCTGGAAAGCTCTGTGTGCTTTCCAGTACATTTCTGTCTTAAACCCTCCATTTAATATAGGGCACAATTTAGCCTCCTTGTCTTCTAATTATTAACTAGATATCAACACTAGTCAAATGAATGGAAAAAAACCCCACCATGTTTTTCCAGCTCTTACTAACCTTTTGAACAAAATGTCAACGAGTAGAAACTGCTGTTGGTCAACACGTTACTGTCCCTAAACCTTATTGTACCTGCTCTACTTGTTTTGTTGTATTAAGGCACTTTTAGGCCAGTTTGAAATTTGTAAAAGAAATATGTTAATATTTTGTTGTTGACAATATTAAAAGATTGCTTATTTTGCTTCTGGGAGGCTGCCCTTCTCCCAAATCTGCAGATGTGTATATGCCAACAATATAATCAAATTCATATAAATGTAGTAGTTGGTGTCAAAGTATTTATTTAGTCAACGGTTGATTGTTTACAATATTTTCTTGATAACAAATACTGCATTTATGTGTGAGTGCTTTCATCTTATAGAGATAAAACATAAGTAAGACAATAGGTCTCATTCCAAAGGAGATTCTAGTTTAGTAAGGGCATGAAGAAAGGTGTATGAAAAATTATAATATAGAGTAAAGATTGACACATTTTACAATATATAAAGTGACAATGTTAATGAGGTAAGGAATTTGGGAAATACTGAGGTAGGAGAATAGGGCTGGGGCAAACTGGGCAACTACCTAGGTGGAATGTGTAAAAGGTCGTGAAAACCCATGACTAATAGGTTGAATGTGATATTTCCTAAAAATAAAAAAGATCAAACATAAACACAGGACCCAAAATGACTCCATGGCTCTTTAACACTATATACAGAACCAATCAGAAAATGATAGTCTCGGTCTTTCACGTGAATCTGGCACTGTTTGCAGAACCCACCAGAAGATGCTTCATTTGCATGTGGGCAAACCAAGCAAAAGACACTGTTACTGATCCTTCATTTACAACTGGCAGGAAGCCAAGAGAGTCTTTCCACAGGGCGGTTTAAATCTGGTACCAGGCCAAGTGAGGTTTTGATAGGACAAATGTTTCAATGCGTAATTAGCATGGGATGACAGCCCAGGACTTTTGGATACAAAAGACCCCTTTCCCTTATCCAGGGAGCCTTTTCCCAAGTCTGCTCTTGCCCTGTAGAGCATACCTCTTTTTCATTTTCAATAAATGTACACCTTTGCTTCATTTTCTGCGTGTCTTGTGCAGTTCTTTGGTCTTTCCAGAAGTTGGAAACCATCTCCACAGGATCCTTCATCCAATAACACCATCATTTCTAGCTGGAAAAACCAGAGCTAAATTCATTGAGGTGGTGACATGTGATCTATTTTGCATAAAGAAAAGGATTTAGACATACAGCACAGAAGTGGCAAAGGTGGGGAAAGGACTTTACAGAAGAGGAAACAGCAAAGTTGCTATCTCAGAGCTGTGCTCACACTTGATGTCAGGTAGAAGAGGCACAGGGCCAGATGAAGTTGCTAAGTCCTCCTGGGGTCAGGTCATACAGAACAGATGATTGATTTGGATTTTATTCACTAAGCAATTTCTGAGCAGAAGAACGATCAGCACTGCTGTAGCAGTAGTAGAATGTGGGTGGATATAACAGGGAGCAATTAGAGGCAGCGTGAAAATTAGTAAGGATCAAAATTAGGGTAATAGTCAGAATGGAGAAAGAATTGAGAGAATGAGAATGGTGATGTGCCATGTGCATAAGTGTCCAGCGGTTATGTGCTTTTTGCATGAATATTCCCAAATCCAAAGGTGGTTTGCATCTCTAAACTGAATATATGGAAACGCATAGCCCCATACCCTCTCTCTGCATGTAGCTTTCTTCCTTTGTTTTATAGGCTGCAGGAGGTGAATTGTTGACACCTACTGAATCCCAGGGGCTTTTAGTCCCCTGTAAACCTTGCTGCTGCGTGTCAGTGTCCCTACAGCAATGTTCCTCCTGAGTCGCTGAAAATAAATCCAAGGGCCCTTTACCTTTTAAGAGTTTTAAAGCTGTTAGTCTTTATAAGGAGGACTGCACTTTGGAATCAACAACCATAATAGATATGGAAAACTTGAAAGCTTACATAATTTACAGATTTTTTTTCCACAGTGCTCAAATACATAGTTCCAATTTATTTTTCCAGTTCATTGCTTTGATCCTTTTATATACCAGAAGCATAAAGTACAGTGTCTTCCTTTGGAGGTAACCTGTTCTCCAACAGTTAATTACTAATTTTCCAGTAGCATTAGGGGTTAGTCTTCCTGTGATGTTAGTAGAAGGAAACATGATTCTAATCAGTTCACTAAAATTGCTGTTTCTTATTGCTGCGTGGAATTGCTGGATGAAAGCCTTGTCCCTGAAAGACCTGGTAGATAATGCTTTCTTACTACTGTGAGGATGCTTTTATGAATCCAGATCCTTGCTGGAGCAGCAATGATTTTTTCAGAGGGTGGATAAATCTACTTTCTTGTGGCCAAGTTCTTTCATACAAGGTTGCTATAAGTTGGGGCCTTATAGGTCTTAACAATCAGCACCTTCAACTTATACAGGCAGTCATATTGTAATATGCAAGCCGGTCCCTTGAGTACTGGTTGAGGACATTCTGTAGACTTTTTCTACTAACAAACTCTAAATTCTCTTCTGCAAGTTAGTCATCTTTGAATTTAGCTATCATAGGGCAGATTTCTACCATTAAAAATCATCATTCAAATAATGACACTAAATAAGGTAATATCAGTAATAAGTCATGTGGCTATCATGTACCCCTTAAGATGATCTTGTGATGATCTAAATTAAACATTATATAAAGGTGGGTGAAAGGCACATGAGAACTTTGTACTTTCGCCAACTTTTCTTTAAATCTAATGTTATTTTAAAATAAAAAGTTATTGGAATTATTTGGAGCAATCCAGGAAGCATGGATAGGATTACTATCTTATTAGGAGGGCAGGGTTGGTTCTAGTGATAATGATTAGCCTTACGTCACAAGAATTAGCATAAGGAAATACATAACTTTGTTGGCATGAAGATTTGCCATTGTGAATACATGACATTGTAGTTAAAATATACAAATTCATGGCCCGACTTAACATCCTTTTCCTCTGAATTTTTTAAAATAAGAACTTCTAGAACTTATGTTAGTAGACTCAATCTGAAATAGAAAAACTCTTGTTCCCACAGAGAAGGCTTTGTCTTCCCCTATGTCCCTTGAAATAAAATTAAATCAGCATGACTTTTTCCATCTCAGATGGTTTTTCCACAGAAAGAAATATGTTTTCTAGAGGGTGGAGAAAAATACAGAGTGGTTCAGCTTTTTTCTTCCTAAATATAATTTCCACTCAAAATATCTAAATTGTCAATCCCAGAAAGAAACCTGGACTTTTCTAGATTTTCTATAAAATGGTGCTTTAGCCATAATTATTGTAATAGTATATAAGATTAGTTTAAACATCATGAATTCCATTACAGATTTTATAGAAAATATATGAATCTGTTAATATATTTCATGTGATTCAATAAGTTTGATTTTTAAAAATTAACTGATACATAAAAACAGAGAAAGTGTACGTATTAATGGAATACCATGTGATATTTCAATATATATATATATATATATAGTTTAATGTTTAAATCAGGTTAAACTATCTTTTCAAATGTTTATCATTTCTTTATGGTGGAAACATTCACAGTCCTTTCCTCTGGCTGTTTGAAATACATAGTACACACTTGTCGTCTGTAGCCGTATTTCTGTGCAATAACACACCACTACTTACTGCTACCTAACTATAACTTTGTACTCACTGATCAGTCCTGCCTCATTTCTTCCCTATATATATATTTTTTTCTTCCCTATATTATTCTCTGCTCTGTCATCACCCTTCTACCCTCCACTTCTAGGAGATCACCTTTTTCTCCTTTAATAGTCCCCCCAAGTGTGACCCCGTCCTGTATTCACCTTTCTGTGCCTCATTTATATCACTTAACATAGTGATGCCCAGATCCACCCCCAATGCCACAAATGACAGAATTTCATTCTTTTTTTGCAGGTGGATAGTATTCTATTGTGTATATTTTAAAATCCATTTATTACTTGAGAGGTTGCTTACATTTCTTGGTTATTGTAAACAGTGCTGCAATAAATACGAGAGTACAAATGTCTCTTCAGCATACCGATTTTATTTGCTTTGGATACACAACCAGTAGGGGGATTACTGGATCGTGTGTTCTATTTTTAATTTTCGGAGAATCTTTCATACTAGTATTCCATGATGACTTCACTGATTTGCATTCCCACCAGTAGTGTGCAAGAGTCCCTTTTCTCCACTGTTTTTTTTCAAGCTTTCTCTTGTGTTTATTAGTTCCCAGGGAATGTTAATTACTAATATTTGTAAAGATATTAATAATCAATAGTACCCTTTTATTGTAATTTGATTCTAACAGCAACTTGGAGAGATAGATAGGGTGATGATTCACCAAATTACAAATGAGAATAATGAAAAAGCTTTCTTTACTGACCTATAAGAAGCTACACAGTCCAGGAGAGGCAGCAGGGAGTACAGAAGGATACTAACCCTAATGAACACTGTTAGCTTGCTACACTTGATACTTTATACATATAACGTCTCTTACTTCTCTGACCAACTCATTCATCTTTCTATTGAGAGGCTAAGTTACTTAGCAGCATGGCATAACTAATCAATGGCAGAATTCAGATGTGAGTGCAGATCTAACTGGCTCCAAGATTCTTCCCACTGCACCCTGAAATAGAATGGCTAAGATTAGTTATCGCAGCATGAGCATCTTTGCTTTAAGTGTAGGGCTTGGTGTGGGAAAGCATGCTTCATCAACCTAGGGGCAAGCCTGGGAGATGTAAGTCTAAAATCATATTTGAGCCAAGGAAATAAATATTGCATGGAAGGCATTGAAATAATGGAATTACACAGAGAGAATCATTTGAAAGGAAAAGACAAGAATTAGAACATCGTAAATACTCCATTGAATCCATGGTTTGAGATGGAAGAACACCTGACTTGCTGCACTTTAAATGGTAGGCAGTTTGACATGTGGGAGGTCAGAAAGGGAGTGTCACGGACCTAGTCTTTAGGATGGGAACTGGGAAGGTCTGGTATCTGGGACCAGGAGCTAGAAATGGAGAAACTAACAATAATAGAATTTTGTCATTGAGAAAACAGGGGACTCCAGTCAAAGGAATTGGTAGCAAATGGAGCTTGACTATAGAGTGGATAATCTAACTGGGATTGATCGCCTTAACTACCCTCTTCTTAGGTCAGGATTTATACCAGTGAGTGAGCTCCAGTGCATTAAGTCTGGAGGTGGAAATTAGGTGGCCTTACCAACCAGGGGTAGGAATTTGGAAGTAGAGTGACATAAGTGCAGTAACATTTTCCCAGCTAATCTTGTACAGTGATTCTTCAATTATGGTCTGTAGCCCAGTGATATGAGCGTAACCTAGGAACTGATTAGAGAGACAAATTCCTGCTGAACCCTCTTGAATCAAAAGCTCTGTGACAAGGCCTAGCAATCAGTGTTATAACAAGCCCTCCCGATGATTCTGAAGCATGCTAAAGGTTTAAGGCCATTGATCTAGTGAGCAATATGTTGTACCCAGGAAACTTAGAAGTTAACTTATATGCAGAAAAAACCACATGATTGGATATTCCAGCCTCATTCTTTGTTTATATGGCGATTATGTATGCAAATAAGGCTTGTTTGAAGGGTTATAACAGTAAGTAAATCTATTAGTAGAGAATAAAGAAAATAGATTTTTCTTTGAAGGGTAGTGCTTTTTTCTTCCCCATCAGCTTTTTTATGTCCTACTCAAAAGAACAAACTGAAGGGATCTCTGTCCTTTAAAGTTGATTGGCCCATCATGGGTTAGTCTTTAAATGTCTTGTTTTGCTTATCTAGATAGAATGTCCTACTTATAATATTCTAAGAGGTGAATTTAAATGTGACACAAAGTATCAAAATTAAATGCATGGAAATAGTAAATGGACTAACGTGAGAGTAAATACTGCATTTGGAGGTCATCATGAGTTCAGGAAGTGCACATAGGTTTGGGGGCCATATTGAGCAATGGTCAAACAAAGTTTGCATGGCTATCATGTGCCGGACACTGCAAATGTATCAGTGGACAAGATCCATAAAAACTTCTGGTTTCACAGAGCTGTCATTCTAGATGGGAAGAGAAATAATAAAAAGGCTAATAAATGATAATAGCAAGAAAAATTATAATTTTAGATAGTGTGGCTAGCCAGGGCCTGTTGAGAATACAACACCTGAATAAAGAACAGAAAGACACAGGGAGTATTCATGTGGATTTCCTGTGAAGGGTATGGCCGACACAAGGAACAGCAAGTACAGAGGCCTTGATGTAAGAACAAGGCCTTATGTTTTTAAGCAGTAGCAAAGTCAGTGTGTATGAAGTGGTGAAACTTGGGAGCAGAAGTTAGAGGAATAATATATAAGGCAAAATATACACACAAGTATTCAAAATACTGTTCTTTGAATTTATCTATATTAAAAATTTTTCATATAAAGACTTTGGGGGAAAATAAAGTTATAATAATTTAGACAGTGTAGTGGTGGCTCAGAGATAGGTAAACATGAGAGAGAGTATGTGAGAGAGGGGGAAAGAGACAGAGAGAGAACAATCCATGTGTATAAAGACATTTGATATGTTGCAGAGGATATACTAAAGCTTGGAGACAAAGGAACAGACTTACCAATTAATAGTACTAGGGCTTTGATTATATATAATGAGGAAAATGAGGTTGCATCTCAAACTTAATGTCATACACAAGAATAAATTTCATGTTGATTAAAGACTTAAATATAAAGTAGTAAAATGTAAAACTTTTAGAAAGGCATCTTAGTGATCTTGAGGTAGTAAGTGATTTAACAATAATATATAGTAACAATACTCATGTAGTTTTTACTGTGCTAGACACTGTTCTGCATACATACTTCACATATATTAACTAAGTTAATCTTTACAATAAACCCATGAGATAGGTTCTCCATTTTATGAAAGAGGAAGGTGAGGCATAAAGAGGTAATTTACTGTGATCATATGACTATAAAGTGAGAAAGATGGGGCTTGAGGTTTTGTTCTTATTGTAAAAAATGTATTTTAGCTGATATGAAAACATAAAAATTGCTATTAATGGAATATCTTAAAATGTTTTAATCATGTGTGTATCATGTAATCTTTACATTAGTTTAAACTTATCTGTCTCCTCAAACATTAATCATTTCTCTATGATAAAAAATTTCAAAATCCTTTCTTCTAGCTTTTCGAAATTTATAGTACATTGTTTTCATCTCAGAGTTCATATTCTCCAAAATATAAAATTAGGAAGGGACAATATTGATAAATTCAACTATATTAAAGTTAAGAACTACGGTCTATCAGAAGCCTTTTTTTATTAAAATGAGAAGACAAACCACAAACTGGGTAAAAATAATTGTAGCACATGAAACTGACAAAGGATTACTTTTCCAAAGAAAATATGAAGAATTTCTACAAATTATTATATTCTTAATAATAAGTAAACTTTCTGGAAGAGGAAACTCAAATGACCAATAAATGTGAAAACATGCTTTATCACTTTAACAAGCAGAAGAATGCAATTTAAAGCCATGCTATGCTGCTCCTTCAAGCTGCTAGACAGGTAAAAATTTAAAAGCTGATGCTATCAAGTGGTGGTGAGTGTAGAGAGCAGTTAGACCACTATTATGCTGCTGACGGTAATGTCACGTGTTACCACGACTTTGGAAAACAGTCAAGCATTGCCTTGTAAAGTTGATCATGCACAAAACCCGTTACCTATCAGTTCCATTTCTTGGTATAAATTATCCTCATGAGTAGCAGAAGACATGTACTGAAGGGTCGGTCATAAAAGCATTATTCACAATAGTCCAAAAAAGAAAACAACTCAAATGTTTATGAGAATGAATAATGTTAAAAGTTATTAAAATACAATAGTGAGAAATGAACAAGTACAACTACAAAACTTAACCCAAATGAAATCTCAAAAATATAAGGCTATAAGTTTTAAAAATCAAGTCAAAGCAAAATAGATCCTGATTTTTATAAATTCAGTTTGAGCATCCCTAATTTGAAAATCCAAAATGCTTCAAAACTTAAAACTCAGTGCTCAAAAAGTTTCAAATTTCAGAGTATTTCAGATTAGGGATCAGAAGAGTCTGTGCAAATGTTTCAAAATCTGAAATTCATACTCTGAAGCATTTCAGATATTCAGCCTTAAAGTTTATGAGCAGGCAAAACTATGTGGTACATTATTTAATAATACCCTAAGGAATGGTAAAATTCTTAAGGAGTTAAAGAATAATTAAGAGCCTGGGGATATAGCTCAGTGGCATAAGTGCTTGCCTGGCAAGCATAAAGTCCTGAGTTTGATTCCCAGTACAAAAAAAAGAAAAAAAAAAGAAAAAAATTAACATAAAACTTAGATGGAGAGGACCATACAAGGACCTTCAGATATCTTGATTGTGGGTATTAGAGTATTAGTTTTTTTACTCTTTAAATTAATCTTTAAATTTATCCACTTTGGGGCTGGGGATATAGCTCAGTGGTACAGCGCCTGCCTGGCAAGTGCAAGGTCCAGAGGCACAAAAAAGGAAGGAAGGAAGGAAGGAAGAAAGAAAGAAAGAAAATAAATTTGCCTACTTCTACATGAATGATAAATTTAAATTTTAAGATTGAAGATGATCCATACTGGTGCTAGACAACAGGGAAAAAAGCTTTTCAAGGGAACGGGCTGGAATCGCCTATTTACAAATAGCACTAGGTAGCGTGTGAAACTAGAGCTCTCAAGTCTTAGAAATGTAGTCAGATCAAAGCAGTATCTTATTTCTTCAGCAGTTATATTTTTTTAAAACTCTCATTTATCAGAAGAAATATTTAAATGACCATTGAGCCAGGAGATTAACACAAAAAGTTTCCTCTTCAAGTGTGGCAAATTATTAAATCAAGCTCACTGAAACCTTTTGCCTTACTTTTACTACATACACTGAAGTAATCTGTACCGTAAAAGGAAAACACTGTTAGGGAAACGAAAGACCTACTTTCTAATTCTCTCTAACACTGGCTATATGACTTTAAAAACTGAGTTGCTCATGTGGCTGAAGCTCTACCATCTCAGGATGTTGAAGTTTATCATATCGATGCTCCCACGGTATTTCATTTTTGGAGTACATTTAAATATTTAAATTCAGCTGGTCTTCACAACCTTTGCAAACAGCTAGTTATTCCCATTTTTCAAATGTGGAAACTTAACTTAGTGAAAAGTGATAAACCTGAAACTGATGTCAGAATAGCTATAAGGACTACATTTAAGTAGTTCATGAATATTTTGTCCTGTACTTTATTTGTAAGCTGTAATAGGAACTCAGTAAGTGTTAGCCTTACCTCTGACCAGTCTGCTTACCACCTATAGGGCCTACAGGGTTCAGAATTTGGGTACGAAGCTCTTGATTTTCAGCATTGCTATTATTGACAATTTAAGTTAGGTTTTTGTTTGCCTTAGTAAACAAGTACCCTCAAAAACTACTCCCCTCACCTCCACCCCATCGGTGTAGTCATTTCTGTGAGAAAAATAAGACCTAAATTCCAAGCCCTACAAGTTCATTTTTAGAACACAACATATACAACAGTCATGTATTAATAATTGTACTTTGATTAAGCAAATCTTTTATAATAGTTACAAAAGAATTCAAATGTTAACATATTGGAGAAGCAGCTTCTTTTTTAGACTCTTGGTTCTCATGTTTGCCTCTGTGTTTTCTTTCTTCAAAATGACTTAGAAATGCAGAAATTTCTATCAAAATAATGGAATAATTGAGTGGGTTTGAGAATTTTTGTGGCTGTATTTCTTCTGTTAAAAAGAATAGTGAAGGAAAGAAAAAATAACTTTCTTAGTTGAATTAAATTAGCCTTCCTGAGTTATGGCTCTGGAAATATGATACTGGATTTTTTTGCTTTTAAGTTTTACTTTTAAAATAAATTTTTAAATTTGATTTTGGTAAGATCAGTTGTCAGAAAATATTTTTGTACTTAGGTAGTATTAAGAATTTCTATCTGAAAATCAATTTCCTCTAAACATATTTTGGACTACTTGTCCTCAAAAATACCAGGAATGTTTAGCATAATAGCCCAATGTTTCCAACAATAAAGCTGTCCTTTTTTTCCTCCAGAAAAGAAGCTTTGCTCATTGCATAATGGTCTTTTACATGGCTGTTGAAAGACAGAATAGACAATCTTTTGCCAAAATGTCCAATTATGGAATTTCTTTCATGGCAAGAAAAGGAAAAACTATTTCTTTTATTACTTTTACAAAATCATGACCCAAACATGAAATGAAAAATTGATTTTTCATTTTATTTTCTCACATAAAACCTTTTGCTAGTTTATAAAAAACATGAACTAATAAAAATTTTGAGAAATGCTTTCTAGTGAGAAAACCTTTTTCTAGTTGCTTCCTAAAATATGTTTTTAATATGGTGAGAGAGCTTATATTCATCAATTTTCTATTAGTTTCAGACTCTGTTTTAATAGAGTCCTCAAGGTAAGTTGTTTTTAGCTATTAGAAAAGTAGAGGGAGAAGAAAGTGGATTCACTTAGGTGTCCATTTTTTCTGTTGCTTGTTCTCTCCATGTCAGTGCCTAATGTAAGCTGGGGTGGAAGAGGGAGGGAAACCACGGCTTCTGAGTGACCATTAGCGCTTTGGTTCTCCTTAGTATAGTCATGGTTTTCTAGCTACTCTCTGACTACTTGAGTGGAAATTGATAAGGGTTTGGGTGCACACTAACTTAGATCTAATAAATCTTAAGATGATGAACAATGTTTGATAACAAAAACGTATCCCAAGACATTTGACAATTTAGAGAAAGTTTTTAAAAATTAAATCATTAGATAGTTGGTATGAAAGCATGTTAAGTCCAGCTTTCTTCAATCTTATCCAATGCAGGACTTCGCAGACCCTTTCCCTTCTTAGTCTTAAAATTTCCTTTCCAAACACTGTTTCTACTAGGTGATCATAAAGCACTGTCTTTTCCTAGTCACATTTTTGGTCCAAACTAGTAATAAACCCTTACTTTCTTGCTATGTTTTCAGATTTGCTAACAGACTTTAAAAAGTGACAAAGATGTTCTCTTTGCCTATGGAAAATCTACCCTTTTCTCCTTACCATTCTCAGAATAAGCAAATAAAGACCTAAGAATCTGTCTGTATCTTCGCAGTGGCTTTCACTTTTGAGGACACGTGTGCTCTGGACATCTTAGCACATCTAAGTACCCTGTGGATGGAACCCTTAATTCTGACCACATTTTACCAGTGAGAATCCTGAGGCTGTGAGAGAATAAGTGCTTTCTGCCAACTAGTCACAAGCAGAGCTGGACTCGGAACCAACTCGCAGTCTCCTCAGCTTGTGTTTCTTCCCCATAAGCTGTAATAGTTTCTTTCTTGAATTCTACCCTTCCTACCTAATCAATATGATTATAAAATAATAGAAATTCTGAATATTCTCTATCCACTTATCTTAAACAGAACACACCTTTTAAAATGATAATTTGCTTTATATTTTTGTGATATAAATATGTACCATCTCCCCCGGTGAGGAGCCAAGCAGAACGCCCGGCTCTGGGGAGAGGCGGTCCCTCGGGTTGGAGCCAGGTGATATGCCCCCGCCTTCCCTAAAGCGGCCTTGAAAACTCGCCTGAGCTTCTGGATGCAGACTCGCTGTATTGAGGCAGAGCCTGGTGGTCGCTGTGTAACCCCACCTACTCAACCCGCATGAAGGCTGAGAGGGCTTGCCAATTATAGTCTTTGAGGATGGGTGCTTCTCCAACACCTGCCATAGCAATTTGTGAACACCTATGTTTTACACAGCATAACTGGAAGCAGCCAAGTCTTCTCCCAATGGGAGAGCACGAGGGAATAAATAAACTAAAAAGGACAGTTATTACCAATGGGAAGACGACTGACAGGGTAGTAGAACAATGGAGATGAGATGGAGATAACTGATTAATCGATCGAGCCATCATTTGTATAAATGAGTAGCAAAGGTGAAGATAACATTATGTAATACAGCACTTATAGTCAACTCCTTACTATTTTTTTCTGTAATTTGCTATTTCCTTAACTGTTTTTGTGTTAACAAATGCAGAGATAACATTATGTAATACAGCGTCCAGTGTTAATTCCCCACTATCCTCTCTATAATTTAATATTTCCTTGTTTCTGATTTAACAAATGCAAAGATAATAAGATGTAATACAGCATCCAATGCCAAGTCCCTACTATCTTCTCTATAATTGGGTATTTTCTGTATTGGTTTTTGTGATATTCTGGTTTATATATCCCCATTCTTTTGTCTTAAAAATAAATTTAAAAAATGTGCCATCTCTTGAAATGATACACCTTTGAGTTTCCTTTTAAAAAATGAATAACTATTCATGTTGGAAAATATATTGTTTTTTGGTACTGGGAATTGAATTCAGGACCTTGGACTTGCCAAGCAGTCACCTGTGCCCCTGAGCTATATCCTCGATCCTGTTTATTGTTTTTTTTAAATTAGTTCTTTAAAAAATGTTGGAGCCAGGTGGGGTGGTGCACTTCTGTTATCCCAGTACTGAGGAGGTTAAAGAAAGAGCATTGCTGTCCGTTCGAGGCCAGCTTGGCCTACACAATGAGGTCACTGCCAGCCTGAACTATAGAGTGGGACCTAATCTAAAAAATAAAAAATGGAGTAGAGATTGAGGCTATGGCCTTGCATATGCTAAGCACATGCTCTACCGCTGAGCTTCCTCTATCTTATAGAGCTGTTTTTTTTTTCCTAAAACTTTGTATTATTTGTTCACACCAAAGTACTAAAACCTTGTAATATTTGTTATCCTCCATGAGTATGTAAATTCTATAACAATGACAACAAAAAATAATCTGAAAATCCCATTTGGGGTAATTTAACAATGCACAGTTTGTGTTTATTTGTTCTTAGTATAGCTGTAACTTTTGTTTTTGTGAATGATTATACGTTCTTTTTAATGTAACTCTCTTTACTACATGAGTACTTTACTAGACATTCACAGTTTTAAGAAGTGACACCAGATGAGCAACTTGTATCTTAAAAATTTTTTTAGCTGATTTCAGAAGTATTGATAACTGATTTCTATTGAAAATCCAGTTCTGTGCTCTTTTATGCTCCAAATGTGAAGCTGTGGATCTTGAGTTCTTTTATTTCAAATCTATAGATAAGCATAAGTGGTCTGTTAACAGACCTTTTTTTCATTGCATTTATATCATTGACCTTTGCTTCAAAAAGCATTCAACAGTGTTTAATAGAAGGAGCCCATGAAAGGGGGTGTTGTAAAGCCTTTATTCTTTGAAAGAAGTCACACAGGCAAGCTTTATGTTTGTTGAGTGATTTAATTCTTGTATATGCAGAAACTGGCCATGGGCCATGAGTAACATGAGGGAAAAGAACTTCTAGTACAGTCTCACAACGAAATTTCCCACTCTGTTCTTTATATATTTTTAAAGAGAGAAAAGCACCTCCCTCTCTGTTATTTTAAACTATCCAGGAAAGAGTAAAGTACAGTATCTGATTCAGTCAACAGAGTTATCAGAATTCATGAAGTTACTTTTGATTTTTAAAAAATTACCAATTAAAGAACAGATTTTCCAGGGAGGAAGATGCCTGCTTATAGCAGTCTTTTGGTACCTGGAAGAGAGTTACAAAGGGAAAATTCCTGCATAGGGCTAGCAATGACTTTGGGAACACTGACTACATGATGACTATGAGATATTAAGTGATTCTATATTCTAGAATAATTTTCCTTATAGATAATGGATTAGGCAGGCATAATTGTCAAACTGTTTATCCTTTTGTTTGTAGAATAATCTTTAGATTATGTTTTAGAGGAAGGCAGAGCAAGCATCTTTTAATGTTTTAAAAGCCTTGGAAATTGGCTAATGAAGTGTTACTAGTCGTTCTTTAAAAGGTACATTATATTCTTTGTAATTTTCCAATAGTATAGAGGGACTTAAATTAACTTATTCCTTCTGATTGAGTCCCGAGATGTTTTTGAATTTATACTTGATGATTACAGATTTACTTTGCTAGATCTTTTACTTCATTGTAATTAAGATATGCATATATATATATGTGGTGTTTCTTTTCTGTTTTGCAAAGTTACTCTTCAGAGATACGCATGGTAAATTTATGTTGTACTTCAAAGCAAAGCTCATCTTTTATACGATCAATGTTAAGTTTAATTAAGCTTTAATTAACTTGAACATCAAAATATTTGGGCTTGTATCTCTTAAATACTTGGACTTTGTTAGATGGCAGCTTCTCTTCAAATGGTAAGATTGCTCAGCTTTTAGTAGAGAAGAAAAGAGAGACCAGGATTTATTTTGGACAAGATGGAGATAGTATCACTGAAGTCAGAACCTGCATATATGGTGAATTGTGATGCTTAGGCTGTAAAGAATAACGGGAGGAAAATTGGCTTTGTATAAATAAACATGACTCACTAGCTGTGGTTAGTAACTTTATCCTCTCTGAGTTCTTTCAATAGTAAAATGAAGATTAGGACTTCTACCTAGTAGAATTGCTATAAGGGTGAGAGAAAATATGTATTTATTGACACAAGCCTTCAATAAATAAGGCTTATTATTATTATTATTATTATTATTAATCACTGTCCTGTTCATGTTTTCAGGTGCCTTAATTTTATATTTTCTTATTTACTTATATTTTTTATTAGTACACATTTGGAGTACATAATATAATTCCTTGTGTAGAATTGGTACATGTACATAATACATCTTAATTCCTTTTCCTGGCTGGATGTAGTGGCGCACACCTGTAATCCCAGCACTTGGGAGGCTGAGGCAGGAGGATCGCTGTGAGTTCGAGACCAGCCTGGGCTACAAAGTGAGCTCAAGGCCAGCCTGAACTGCTTAGGGAGACCCTGTCTCAGAGACAAAAAGAAAATTAATTCCTTTTTCTATCCCTTTTTTCTCTCTCCCTCTCCCTTCAGCTCTTGATTCTCTTCCCATCAGAGAAAGACCTGTTGTCCTACTTTCTATTACTTGTCTTTTATTTTGCTCTTTATTTATATGCTCGGTTTCTCATATAGGAGACAACATGTGATATGTAAGTTTGTGTGTCTGATAAATTCCACTTACCACTGTGGTCTCAAGGTGCATCCCTTTTCCTATAAATGACTCAAATTTATTTTTCTCTATGGCAGAGTAATACTTCATTGTGTATAAATACATTTTTCTTTATCTGTTCATCTGTTGATGGACATATAGGCTGCTTTAGATTTAACTGGGATGAATTGTGCTACTGTAAACATGGGCATGCATGTATCACTACAATACGATGTCTTTAACTCCTGAAGACTAAGAAATTACATAACCCGTACTAGGAAGATTTTAATAGAAATGTAGTTGGATGCGTTTTTAGGATACAAAGCTTTGAGATATGGTAAGCATGTATTATTTACATGAGTTTGACTTTCTTTGGTAGATTGGTGTTATTTAAAGCCCTAAGAATTTTTCATGTAGATACCTCCTGCTTTTCTACTACTTTTTGATATTTTTGAGATATTATAGAGAACTAGAGTAAGTGGAAAACAGAAGTAAAATTCAACTTTAATTGCTCAAAATAAATTTTTAGAGAAAAAAGGTAAAAACTGATTATTTAGCCTAGGGAGGAATGAACAGAGGCATATCTCAAATAGTGAAAACGTATTATATGCTACAAGTAGAACAAACATAGTTAAAAGTTGTATCACTCCCATTCTGCAAAATTCAACCCAGAGTTCCGCTAACTCTCAAATTTAGAAATTCTATTGCAGGTACATAGGCGGAGAAGGTAATATGGAGTTGCTTTGATTGGTGTGCATAAGTATTAGTTTTAGCGTGGCCTCCTGAGCTAAAAGGAACAGCTCCACAGGGGCTCATTATGAAGAAGCTGAATATCTAAGAAAACTTATGTTAAAAAGCTATTTTACCTTAAATTGTTCCCATCTGGCATGACTGATGCCAAAACCTATTCAGAAGTGCAAAATTTTGAGATTGAAAATGAGCATATAAAGAAGGGTCACAGGGCTAAAACTCAGTGGTAGAGCATTTGTCTTATATGCACAAGGCCCTGGGTTCTATCTCTAGCTCTGCAAAAAATACATCCAATAAGTAAGTGGAATATAATTTCAGTGTGGCTAGTGAGGCCCAGCTAGCCCAGCCCTAAGCTGTGTGTGTGTGTTTCCTCAAAACGCTGGTATTAATGTTGTCTTTCACTTTTGCTTTTTTCCCCTGTAAGTGCTTACTTCTCAAATTTAGTCTGTGGTCTTTTTTGTGTGTTTGCTTCTTTTGTCTTTGCAGTATTTAGGATGGAATCCAGGGTGTTTTCACTGAGCAACATCCTCAGCTCTTTTTTAATTTTTTTGAGACAGGGTCTTGTTATGTTTCCCAGGTGTGGGACTAAAAACTTTCAATCCTCCTGTTTCAGCCTCAAAAATGCTATTGACACAGACATATGCCCTACCCACAGCTGTTTGTCCATTTATTATTTGTCAAACATTCATTAGGTACCTACAACAAACTGGGCACATGCTTTTTATCCTTTCTGTAGATAGTAAACTCTCTAAAATATGGTCCATGGACTAAGAAAACTTATTTAGTAAGTTATATGACATGAAAAAGATTATTACAGTATATAGTCCCTATAATTGTGATAGGTCTTAAAGATAGAAAACTCTGTGACATGGCCTTTCCTTCAGAACATTTATAATCTGATTAGGAAAACAGGACTTGCATATTAAAAGAATATAGAACAATACAAGTCTGACATATAGAATATAGAATATCTAAATAGGAGAGTTGGAATACTAAATATAATATTTTTCTTTAGAATTTTAGCCTTTTTCTTGGAGGATTGACAATCTAGAATTTTATATGGATTTATAGGGATCCTCATTTTACCATATTTAGCTTAGCTACCAAAATTGATTTAAATACATCCTAGGCACAAAATAAGGAGTCATATCAATTTCTAGCATCTAAATAGATACGAGTTAGCACATTTATTAAGATCTTTGTCTTCATATTCTTCAGCCAGAAGCTTGGTGAGGGTTAGGCAATGTTTCTCCTTTTCTCTAGATTGGAATGGATGCTGATAAAAATGGTGGGATAATACAGGAAAGAAATACACAGTGATATGAGTTCTGTGTCCCAGTGCTTAGTAAAAAAGGTTTCTATGCTCTGGGAAATTCTACTCTCCATGGATCCTTTATCATTTATTTTAAGCTACAAAGGAAAGAGGATTAAATAGTTGCCAAGATTAGTATTAGTACCATGGTCTCTGAATTATATGGGCATGAAGCTTTTTAACTTCCAGATTAAATAAAAATTGATTCATCCTTCTAGTAACCAGAATTTAGTTGAAACCCTTTGCTACATTAGGAGCATCTATAATCAAACTGATTCACTTTTGTTGACTGTTTTTGCTATTATTTGCAGTTCTGGGAATTGCCAGTGCAGAGTGGGTGTCACCGGTTCTACATGTAATGAATGCCAAGATGGATATTATGGCTTCAGTAAGAATGGTTGCTTGCCCTGCCAGTGCAATAATCGCTCAGCCAGTTGTGATGTTCTCACAGGTATGTTTTTCCTTAATTTTGTTATGTAATTATTCTGTTGTTCTTTTCATTTTAAAGTCTTTCTGTATACGTCGATTCTTCTCAAATAGTTGTAAAGGTGTGAGTTCAATCCCTGGTACATTTTGCTTGCTTCAGCAGCACATATGCTAAAATCCCTGGTGCATTAACTAAAGTATACAGCAAAAACACTGGCAAGAACAGAGCAAGGAAGACATGTGGAACACATCCAAAAGGTCTAATAATACATTTAAAGACCCCAAAAGGAGGAAAGAGATAGTAGGTCAAAGCAATATATGAAAAGATAATGGCCAAGAATTTCCCATACTGATGAAAGGCATTAACCTACAGTTTCAGAAAGCCTTGTAAACCTCTATCAACATCAAAACAAAGAAAAACACACTTAGGCAGATTTGTAAATGAAGATAATTTCTGATCTTCAGTTTTCCTAAATGTAAAGATTAGAAATATTTTTTGAAGACCTTTTTTACCAACCAAAAGGTCAGGATACCCTAGTTTCACAAGCACAAGTGTTTTTGAGAGCAGAGTAACAGCATATTTGAAATTGAAAGTACTCTGAAAGAAAACAGCTCTGTGTTGAAAGCTTACTCTCCCTTCTAATCTTCAGCTCTCCAGTGAAGCATATGTAGGGATGTTCGTTTAGAATATCTTGTGGGGTTTTTTTCTTTTATATGATCTAGTCCTTGCCAACTTTCCAATTATACCTTGTGCTGTTCCTTTTTTACTGTTGATCGAGGCATTCTGTCTTTTAATTTCTAAAATAAGCTGTGTTCCCTTGTCTCAAGATTCTCTTTCATGGTCTTTCCTCTGCCTAGACTGCTCTTTCTAACCTATCATTAGCCGGTCCCCAAACCTTTTGTCTTCTTAAGTCATCTTCTTCTTCCAGGTCTTCAGTTAAAGATAACTTCGTTAGAAATCATTTCCTGATGATTAGAGATCATTTCCATGCTGAATGAAAATTTCCCTGCTCTCACATCCACTTGTATTTTTTCATGGCATCTAACACAGTTATTAATTATATTTGTTTGTAGAGGTGAGTCATACATGCCTGACTCACTGCATTTTAAGTTCCATGAGGGCAGCGACAATATCAGTTTGTTTGCCAGTGTATATGCGATCTCTGACTTGAATTTTGACAAAAGTAAGTCCGCACTGAATGTTCAGTGAATAAAGGAACAAATGAATGGTAACACATATAGAAGAAAGATAAGGTTTCCTATTGGGAAATGATAGGAATGCTTCATTGTACTGGATAAATTTCAATAGCTGCCTAGATCTTTTACAGTCCTAGGAAGCTGTGGACAGTGCTGGTGCTTGCTTTTATTTTTCCTTGCAGCAGGAAAGCACTTCGCCTTACTGTTAAGTAAGTGCTAACCTATGCTTGTTCTGGAGATAATTTAAGGCAAAAAGAAATCCTTTTCATTGTTGTGATTTCTAAAAACAGCTAGTAATATGAAAAACAAGTGGCATCTGTGTTTATAAATATAATGAAAGTAGAACGCAACATGAAGGAGTACAAACACTTAGTTTAAAACTGCAAGCCTCATGTAAAATCTGCCCTTTTTTCTCAACTGTGTTTTTAAAAATAGTGCTGTGATACGGTTGCCCTCTGGTGGCCAAACATAGTCCTTATTTTCTTCCTTTGAAGCCTTACTCTATTCATAATAAACTTTTATTTGAGATTGAAGTTGATTTTTAAAGTATTCTTTTTGTAGTAAAAAATATTGGAGAAACATAATGGAAAGAAATTTGATGGTAAATATCACAAGTCCTAAAATGCTTCTTTGATCCAGGAATTCTGTTTTCAGGAATATATTCTGAGAATAACCTTCCTAATAAGTTGTTATGAAGATTAAATGCAATACATTTGTGCAGCCCTAATAAGAGTACCTGGATCATCATACCATCAGTAAATGGTAACTGTTAATATTATGTCATTAATTTTTATTGTTAGAACTAGATTAATTAATTGTACTGTGAATTAAATCCAGGGCCTCACAAATGCTAAGTTAGCACTCTACCACTGGGCTACATCCCCAGTCCCATTAAAATGTTGTAAAGTAGTATAAAACTACATGAAAGAGTGAAAGAAACAGGGCATAAAATAACATGCACTACATAATTAGACTGTTTAAATAACACAACCAAAACCTCTATAAATGAGGAAAGATTTCAAGGAAACATTTTCAAAATCTTAATGAGAGATTTCTTTGGGTAATTTTCTTTCTGTTTACTTTGTGTTTTTTTAGATTTCTTTATTGAGTACATTTTCCTTAAAGAAGAGGTGGAAGAAGTTCTATTATTTTTTAATCTAGAACTTCATTGTTATATAGTATATTTCTTTTTAAGAATTTCAGGCACCTTCCTGTATTCCTAGTGTCGCACGTGAGTAGCTTGACTTGGCAGCTTGCCTGAGCTGACTGTTCCTTTGCTCCTTGGTTACTGTCTTTGGCCTTGGGCTATCACCCATCCTTGTACTTCTATCTCTTTCACTAGCGTTCCCTCCTCGGTTAGTTCTCCTGGATATTCCTCAGCTCTGCTCTAAGCACGGGCATGTGCCAGAGCTTAGACAGTGATAAGTGTGACTTCTCCAGTTATATTTCCCCCCTAGGTGGTTTCATTCGGTCTCCTAGATTGAATTTAAATGCCATTAGATTTACATTTCTCCATTAATTTCTACAAATATCCAACAGACCACTTCATCTGAATGCTGTAACTGGCCTTATAAAGCTAATATATCCAAAATAACTATTTTGCCCTAAAAACTAAGCTTACTCTACCCCTGGTGTCCTTCATTTTTGTATCATTCACTCCGCTGCTGAGTTCCAAAGCCTAAGAGTTCTATTTGATTTCTCTACCTTACTGTAAATATCCAGTCCACTAACAAGCTCTGTTAGCTTCAAAATAAATCCTGAATCTGACTTTGTTTATAACCTTTGTTGCGTTGTCCTTGTCCAAGTCACGTCATCTCTTTGAACTTCTCGGCCACCCCCTCGTCTGGCCTTTCTGCCTCCTGTCTGTGTCTCTGTCCCCTGACTCTTACCCCATCGCAGTTCATTTTCAATATAACTGGAATGATCTTTTTAAACTGTAAAACCAGATTGTGATATTCCCATGCTTAAGCTCTCCAGTGGCCTCCCTTCCCACTTGGAATAAAATCGGGCTTCCTTTTCATGGCCTGTGTGATTTGATGTTGTTGTCCCCTGCCTTGTCCCCTGACCTTATCTCCTGTTTCTCTCTCCCTTATTCACCTACAGTCCGTTGCAGCCACCTTCCATAGGACAGATTTAAATTTGCCTTTTGTCCTATAGAAAGGATCAGACATTTCTTCTTGCAACACAGTACACTGATGAGAGGATTAGGTATAAACTGTGAAATGGCAAAATAAAGAATAAGGAAAAGCCTCTTACAGGTGATACGTTGTGCTCCTGAAGTTTTGTCCTTGAATTTAGTTGGAAAGGAGCCCTACATTCCTTTCTGTGACTGCTCACTTTCTTGGTTACCCCTACCAGATTTTTGGGATGTTAGCCAAGGAGTAGGAAATCATTGTCAGGAAACACTCATTCGTATTCCTCCTTGTTTTTGATTTTTGGTGATCTACTCTTTAACCACCTTTCAGCGAAGAGAATATGAACTTTAGGCATTCTTACTAAATTTCCAGAGGGTCCCATGCAGAACATAATGAGCAGCAATAAACGTCAGCTAATTTATATTATTTTAAAAGAAAGCTCCTCAAGATTAGATTGCAAGGAAACTTAGAGCTCATCTACTTTAGTTTTCTTAATTTATGCACAAATAAAATGAGGCATAAGGAGAAAACATAATGTTCTGTAGAATAGTCTTTTACCCTTTGAAATAGTCACACTGCATTAAATCCTTTCCCAAAGAATTAGTTTCCTGTTTCACAGGTTGGAAAAATGAAGCTGGGAGAAGCTATTTGCTTAAGATCACATAACTGATGAGTTCAGCTGTGAGCAGAGCTCAGCTTTAGGGTTCAGCCTTGTACTATGTTTCTCACACTACAATGGCTCTTGGAGGAGTTAGAAGCTATTAGAAAGGTTAAAAAGGAAGTGGGAGGGGTCTGTTTGTAAACTAGAACTTTGGTTCATGTTAGAAAAGTGAATTCATATTAGTTCCTACTATATGTGGATTTTAAAGGTTATGATCCCTATTTTAAGATTGCCTTTAAGCTTCTAATGAAATGTTTTAAAATTGCTTGAAGTTTTGAAGTATTTTACAATATACATTTGTGTTAGCTTTCTGTTGTAACAAAATATCTGAGATAATCAACTTGCACGGGGGAAAGTTTTTTGTTTTATTTATTTTTTGAGATAGGATCTCGTTATATAGCACAGGCTAGTCTTGAACTTTCAAGGGTCTTCCTACCTCAGCCTCCCAAGTGCTGGGATTACAGGTGTGCACCACCACACTCATGTCTGAGAGCTTCATTCTGACTTACAGTTTTAGATGCTTCAGTACATGGTCACTTGACTGTGTCATTTTGGCCCTGTGGTACTCCAGAATACCGTGGAAGGATATGCATGGCTTTGTAAAAGCTGCTTACTTCATGTGACCAAGAAGGAGAGGGGTGAGCAGAAGGAAGCGGAGTCCCAATATAGTCTCTAAGTCTACACCCCCAGCAATCTCCTCCCTTCAACTAGCTCCCACCTGCTACTGTTTCTGCCACATCCCGAGAACACTGTTAGCTGGGGACCATACTTTAAATACTTGAGTTTTGTGGGGACATTTAAGACCAAACCATAATGACATGTGATGTAATTTTAATGTGTTAATATTGTAATGAGAAAAAAATCAAGGTAAGAAAAATAATGATGCATGTATACTAGAGGCAATTTGAAAATCAGAGAGGGGAACAACACTGAAAGGACTATTGCCCTTCACAACTGTTATGAACATTCTGATACGTTGTTGTCGATCTGTCTTTATTAATATTCTTTTTCTATAGCTGAATTCCAGGTACATGCTATCTTTAAAGGAAGTGAAAGGTGATGAGTATTTAAGAACTGATGAGTTTTATCTTATATTTGCTTTCACTTTAATTTCTAAGAGCACACTAGCTCTGCGGGTTTTGCTGTTGTTTGTTTGCTTTACTGACTTGTCATTACAAGGTATAGCATAAAGCAAGTGAAATGAGAAGTTCTTCTGGAAAGAATTTAAAGTAGTCGAATATAAATGGTTAAAGAGAATGAAATTATATAGCAATAATCTCAAAGGCATAAGGTCTTATCTAGAATAGTTAAAAGCTCCCATTAGTTAAAAGCTCCCAATAGTTAAAAGCTCCCATGTAGACCCATTAACATTATAAGAAATAAAACCTTAGTATACATATATAGGACCATTTTTAAGTAAGGGGGCCAGCATGACCTTTCCTTGTCATATCATTGATGAAGGCCATATATTACTTAACCCAGACATCCAAACTCAGTTGCAGAGCTGGGGTTTTTCTTGAGACATTTTTCTATTAAAGTTTAGCATTTTATCAGAACCTTTTCTCTTAAAAAATTATTTTCATTGAACGCTTTAATAGACAGAGAGCAGGTAGACAGATTTTGCAGGCAATCAGGATTTGAGTTTTCTTAAATATCTGCAGAATGCTTTGATATTTAAGATTGTTTTATTTTTAAAGCCAAAATCCATTTTCCTAGAATGTATTTTTCAGCTATTTTTATTGTCATGAAGTACATAGCTACAGGATCCAGATATAAGAAGGTCTGGGGAAAAAATAAGTAGCACCTAAAGTGTTCAATGTTATATGAATATGTACCACTTTGTTACATATGTGAAAAATGTTAACACTATCAAGTCTTAAAATTATGTGATTTACAGTGATGATATTCACATGCAAAGTTAGTTTAAATCAGAGCTATGTTCTATGTTCAGAATACAAACTTTTAGGGATGTGAAGTAAGCTCCTGAAATTTGGGGGAATTTTGTATAATCACCTAAAAATTGAGATTTTTTTTTTTTTTTTTGCGGTACTGGGGATTGAACTCAGGACCCTGCGCTTGCTAGGCAAGCACTTATTCCACTGAGCTATATCCCCAGCCCAAAATTGAGATTTTTAACCTTGTGCATTAATAATATTTTTTTGCTTGTTATTTTAATAATCTTGCCTATGTTGTTATTTCACTGCCTCATTCTCCCTTACTTTTGTAATAGTATATCTAAGTGTCCCTTTGAATTTCTGTAGCCCTGCCAAAAGCAGGAATGTGAAGTGTACAGTGTATCTTAGTTTTGTTTTTAGGTTTTATGCTTCCTCAGTGCCTATAGAACATCTTTATTAACAGAGTCTCGAAAGAGTTGACACTGCAAAACATAACTTTGCTTGCTTCCTTCCTTTTCATTATTTATCAATTAATTGCATTATTTTGAAATTTTAAATATAGCCAGGTGTGGTGACGCATGCCTGTAATCCCAGAACTCAGAAGGCTAAGGTAGGAGAATCTTGTGAGTTCGAGACCCGCCTGGGCTACAAAGTGAGCTCAAGGCCAGCCTGAACTGCATAGTGAGACCCTGTCTCAAAAAAAAGTGTAAAAATGAAATTTTAAATATAAAAACCTGTAGAGACTAATGTATACCCATACATTCTCACTCAAAAATAATAAATATTAACATTTTACGTTTTGATTTATGTTTATACATATGTATGTGTGGATGGATTGTTATATATTCGAAATAGAAAATTTAAAATAAAGTTGGAGTCTTCTTGTGTTCCCTCCTCAGTCTCATTTTTCTCCTTCCTTCTAGAGACAAGCTGTCTTACTTACTTTTCTTCTTGTTGAGACAAAATACCCAAGCTGTCTTAATTATTTTGCTCCTTGTTGAGCTAAAATACCTGACACCCAAAATTAAAAGTGAAGGATTTCTTTTGGCTCGCAGTTCATAGAGGTTTTGGTATAGAGTTAGTTGGCTCTAAGGCAGTGCAGCCTGGCACAGGGACATGGCAGCAGAGAAACAGTCCACAGCAAGGGAACAGCAAGAAGCAGCAATAAAGCCTACCGTGCCGCTCTCCCTTTATATTCCATCCAGACCACAAGCCTATTGATGTGTGCACCTACACCCAGGCGGGCCTTCCCATTCCCACACCCAGAGCTGTACTAAACCATCCAACCAACCAACCAATCAACCAACCAACCAGTAGGCTAACTTAGTATCACACACCTTAATCCAAGTATCACACGCCCTAGATCCAGCTAAATCTACAAAGCCCTACCTGTGAGTGCGTGAGGGTTTGGGGCGACATTATAAACTGTAACACAAGCATAGCATGAAATTCTCCTGCACCCGCCTAGTCCAGATTTAAATGTTTACTATGTGAAAGTGTGATAAAAATATGGTGGATATTTAACTTTAGAAATTTATTACATTAAAAGACACATGACCATTAATCTCCCATAAAATATTCCCATTGCTTCAAACATCTATCCCATTGTTCTAGCCACTTACTGAAGCAGTTCTGAAAGTCCTCTTTTATGAGTGTTTTTAATCGTGCTGTTTTGGTTGCCTTGATGCCCTGAAATCTTTCAAAACTTTACCTGTAATGACCATTTTGATTTTGGGGAAGAGACAGAAGTCACATGGTGGCAAATCTGATGAACAGGTGGGTAAAAACAAACTGCAGTGCTTTCGTGAACCTGCTTTTCCACTGGATACATTTGACAGCGAGAGGACTTACAGAACTGCCTTAGCAAGTGACGGAAATGGCAGGATAAGTGTTCGAAGCAAGGGAGAGTATTTTGAGAAGGAAAATGGTAATAAGTCTTTTGCTGTAATAAATTTTTAAAAATTTAAACATTCACTGTAGAATTTGATCACCCCTCAGTATATAGCAATTTGATTTAACGTATTATGTATCTGTTTGTGTTGGACCCATATGTATTATGTATCCATAGAATTGCGTAGTGTACTTTTAAAATTTGCCAAGTATTCTTCTGCAGTATGTGCCATTCTGCAACTTGCCTTTTCAGCTCATGTTCTTAAGACATACACATGTTTGTGCACATAGGTTTAGCTCACTTATTTAAAAACAACATGAAAATGCCACAGTTTATCTGTTCTTCTATTAGTAGATATTTAGACTGTTTTAATGCATTTTGCTCATATTTGGTGCTTTTAGTATGTAGTCAGTTGACCAAAAGAAGCACACTGTGACTAATCACATACCCAGCCTTTCCCTTACCATCTTGAGAGAGGACACTGAGCACATAGACCCGGCTAGTGTTAAAACAAGGTGGGTAGAAACTGAATTCCACCCCCTCCCTAAGATGTGTTCTTTTTCTGGTTAACTCTTATGATCTTTTCTTGCAGGCATGATTTTTGAAAGTTAGTATACTTTCAAAGTAAACCGGAAAGCTAAAAAATAATTTGCTCGTTCTATTTTTTAGGTGTTTGTTTAAACTGCCAGGAAAATAGCAAAGGGGATCACTGTGAAGAATGCAAAGAAGGATTTTATCAGAGTCCTTATGCCAGTAAAGAATGTCTTCGCTGTCCTTGTTCAGCAGTGACATCTACAGGCCATTGCGTCATAGGTAAAGGCATTCTCTAAATCCTCACTTCAGAGAGTAAAATCAGCGAGTCCTTCATCACTGGTTATGAACTGCATTGCTGAATCAAAACCCGAGTGCTGTAGGTGTAAGGGAATTATAGAAACAGCAGAAGTTTTCCTTGCTAGGAATTTACATGCTGATCCAAGTACATATGTGAAATGAGACTTAAAGTATCTTAAGACCAACACAGTGAATTTGTACAGGAACTTTAGGACTGAGCTACTTGTGCTCACCTGTTTCAAGGCTACGGTCATTAATTTGTTCTTCCACTGTACTTAATAATGCTGAACAGTTGTGTTTACGTAGTAATCTTACAAAAACAGTTACCTGCCATTTACTCCTGGCATACTAGTTATCTATTGCTCAGAGCCAATTTCTTTAATAGTTAGTGGCTTAAGACAATAAGTAGTTATAGTTTCACATATTTTCTGCTAGAAATTTGGGAAAAGTTTAGCTGACTGGTTTTGGTTGGATTCCTTTTTGCCTCCATTCCATTCTAGTCTAGTCCTCTTTTTTTTTTTTTTTTTTTTTACCTTTTATGTCTTTTTGAGACAGGATTTCACTATGCAGCTCAGGCTAGCCTTCCACTAACTTCGTAGCCCAAGCTGGCCTCAAACTCTCAGAGATCCCTCTGCCTCAGCCTCCTGAGTGCTGGGATTACAGGCATGAGCCACCACACCTATCACCTCCATTCCATTTTAAATAGAATATTTCTTGAGATATAATTCACATTGCATATAATTTATTTAAAATGTACAATTAGTGGTTTCATATATATTCAATATTATGCAGCCATCACCACAATCCATTTTGGAACATTTTAATCACCTCCTTCTATCAAAAGAATCTTCAAAGTAAATAACAAAACAAAACCCTGTAACCATTAGCAATCATCCCTGTTTCCTCACGTTCAAGGCCACTCCAAAGTACATAATGAGATCCTGTCTCAAAAAACAAAACAAACAAACAAACAAGGTGAAGAAATGAAACACGAGACAGGACTTTTGAATCTCATTATCATAAGGTCCAGTTAGTCTGACTTGATAGACAAGAAAGGTTTTCACAAACCTTGATTTCAGTCCTTCAATCTGGTCCATCAGGTTTTCTTGTATTAGTCATGGTAACTATGTTTTTGAAGTACAAAAATGCTGTAAAAATAACATCTTTGGGAGCTATGAGTTCCTTGAGAACAAGGAGTATACATGTATTTCATTGAGTATTTTTCTATCTATCATTATCTGCATGAGTTATGAATACATTCAACTGCTACATTTTGTGGCTGAAAGCAACTTGAGCTCCTTATTTGAAATATGGAAAATTGTAGGGGCAGAGTTTAATAACCTGACATCATACTACCCACTGGGATTGCAAATTGTAAATTGAAATTCTTTATGAGTTGTGCAACTCTGAATATACTTTACAAATTGAGTTCTCTACTTTAAGTAGTTTAACTGTTTACATTGTGTTATATATCAGAACTATTTTCAAAAACAATAGTAAAATAAACAAGAATTTATCTTTCATAAAGGGCATCAGAGATGTAATGAATTGCCACAAATTTCACGACTAGTATAAAAATTGTTCTGTAATAAAATGACTCTGTGTTCAGATATCAGCATGATTCTGTTAGTGTAATTAGTATATTCTAAGAAAGGAACATATACATTTATCAGATAAACAAAATTATGATTTGTTGATTATTTAAAAAATCATTCCTCAAGTGGATTTGAGAATCTCGAAATAGAATTGCAAGATGGCTTTAAAAAGAAGCTGGTAGATATGAGTGGGTATGCTCCCTATGCCTGTGGTCAAATCATAAATTAAACATGCACCGTGTCTGGCACCTTATCAAGCATTAGAGATAAAGATGGGAAATAAATAGCTCATAGTTTAATGGGAGAGACAGACAAATAATCAGGTAATTACAGTTGAGCATGGTGCATGTTACAGGTAAGCATAAACTAACCCTAACCCAAACTGAGGGAATTAAGCACAACCTTCTATGATCCTGCAGTTTGAATTAGTGAACTAAAATAGTAGCAGGAAGGCAGCAGGATGTTCTATGCAGAGGAAGCAGTATTTGCAAAGGCTCACAGAGGAAAGAACATGCAGTCTTTGAGAGCACTCGCAGCCTTTAATGTGCTTCAGTCAGAGAGTCCTGGAATGGGAAGTGAAGTGGGCAGAGCTGGGAGATGCAGGAAAGGGCCAAGTTATCAAAGACAGTGAAAACCCTGCTACATTTTCACTTAATCCTGAAGGCACTGGGACTGAAGAGCTTTCTCTAGAGAAGTAACATGCTCAGATTTACTCTGAAGGTCATAGTGAACATAGGGGTTCACTATGACAGAGACTTATTAGGAGGTGGCTATAGTGTCGTAGGTGAGAGATGATGAAGGCCTAAACTAAGACCACCACAGTTGGCATGGAGAGAAGCACTAGAAGATTGGGAAGATTTTAATAAGGTATGATTCATGTGGACACTGATATGAGTTGGGAACTGTATAGAGGAGGGGAAGGAGAACGAAGACTGAGAGATGGTTCTTAGTTGTTTGACTCAGGCAAGTAGGCAGACGGTCAGGTGTATGGAACACTGGAGGAGGACAGGACTTAGGAAGGGAGAATGTCAAGGACAGTGTCATATGTATTAAATTTGAGATGCTCATGCATCCAAGTGCACAGGCAGTTAGTGTGTAGTGCGGAGATACGCATTTTGGAATTGTCAAGCATGAGTGGGTGAGCTCACTCACGAAAAGTGAGAGAGTGAGGAGTGAAGGAGACCAAGGGTAGAAGCCTGGGATTATCAACCTTTACGCAGGGGAGGGATAGAGAAGGTTTTTGTGTGTGTGTGCCAGGAATCAAACTCATGACCTCACACTTGCCAGGCAGGTACTTGTGCCGCTGAGCTATATCCCTGGCCCCTAGAGGAAGTTTTTGTTAAGGCATATTTTATGCAACCTGTCATGTCCCAAAAGGAAGGAATAAAACTATGAGAACACCCTTCTAACACAATTTTTTGGTCTCCTAAAGAAGGTTGTTTTTATTTTACCTTTTACCTGAATAGGTTGTCTTGATAACTCCATCATTCCTACAGTGAGCTGGGAAATAAAGGACATATTAGTTTGTTTCTGTGTCTCTCACCGTTGAGATGAGATGGTAGGGAGGGTTAACAAATCTATTTGGGAAGTAATCATTGTTTTTGCATTTTTTATTGTAGTTTGAGAATTTATGGAATTATTTTAATGTTCTCTCTCTTTTAGAACTGGATCAATTGGAACCTAAATGTGTCCAGTGTAAAGATGGCTACACAGGCCAGAACTGCAATAAGTGTGAAAATGGCTACTACAATTCTGACAGCATCTGTACACCATGCCAGTGTCATGGCCATGTGGACCCCATTAAAACCCCAAAGATTTGTAAGCCTGAGAGTGGTGAGTGCATCAGTTGCCTCCATAACACCACTGGGTTTTGGTGTGAAAACTGCCTAGAAGGTTACGTTCAAGACCTCGAGAAAAATTGCATCAAGAAAGGTAAAACTTCACCTATGGTTGTGAATTTCATATCTAAGCCTAGCATTGAAAAATTTCAGGATGGCCATCTGTAGCTTTGTAAAAATCTTCCTATCCCAGCAGAGGAGTTTCTGGAAAGAAATTTTGATAGATATTTGCCTAAAGAGGTTTCTTTTCCTTTCTGCCTGTCTCCTGATACTCCAAAGTCAACTCCAGAAATGTGAGGATCAAGACAAAGTCATTACAACAATGAGACAAAGTGTTCTCAATTTTTTCCTTCATCTATTTTTATTTTCATGTTAATAACTAAAAAGTCCTGTCATTTCTTTTATCTTCTGCTTCCTTTATTCTCATCAGTTTCAGTGATCATCAAAGGCCTTTTCAAGTAGGGTTCTATAGACTGGTTAGAAGTCCCAGCTGAAAAAGTGGAGTTCATTCCAGTATCTTTCTTGACTTTAGGACTAAGTTGCTCCATGTGTGATGGCAAAAATAATGTTAATATTCTTTTTGATTTTTAAAAGGAAAAATTATTCAAAGTATTTCTTGTAAGGAAGTTCAGTAGGGATTTATAAGAAATGAATGATTATAAATTCAGGATGAGTTATGTACTATATATTCAGAAATCATTAGGTTACAGAAAGATTAGACCATGGTACTTTGCAAACTACTTTTTGATGTGCTAACAGATGCTGAATATTAGGCCTGATATTGAACCCCACTGTGCCCACGGCAGGTGCCATCTTTCTGACCATTTCTGGTGTCCCTGTACTGTTGTGATCAAGGCTAAAAGACTCACATTGAACCCTGTCAGGAGCACAACTCTGCCACTCAGTTATTTTTCCCATGTGGGAGGCATATCTTATCCATACCAAAGTACACCTTGTCCCTTGACAAGACTGTGATGATTTTTGTTAGTTATTAGGTAATGTAAACTTTGCCTCTCTTTAGAAGAAATTCATTTGGCTGGCTGTGGTGGTAAATAATAACGATAATTTCACTGAGCACCTACTACATGCCAACCACTATAATAATGAACTGTTAGCTTTTCGAATTCTTCATGAGAACTCTGCAAAGTGGATATGAATATTCTCATTTAGCAGATGAAGAACCTGAGTTTGAAAAAGATTGACTTATCTATAGCAACACAATTTTGAACCCAAAACCTTTGGTCATTCCACTGAGCTGTGCCATCATTAGAAGCACAAAGTAGAGTACTTTAATTATAAAATGGCTATAATCCACACAAAAGAAGAATTATGACACACATAATTAAAGGGAAGCTGTTCTTCCTCTTGGCTGACATCAACTTTGATCCTTTAAATTGTATTTTTCACATGAAGCTAAAGATACAGTTTTCCCCATATCTCTTTTGCGGAGAATTTTCCCTTTATGAAATGGCATGAAACATGTTGGACTTATTTTAGTTCAAATGATTGCCATCTATTCCTGTCACTTTCAAACATGTGATTAAGAACTTAATAGTGATATATTTACTGCCTTTGCAGGAATTTTTATGGCTCTCTCCAAGAGGGGAAGGAATGGAAAACTCCAACAATGGAATTTTCTCAAAGATTTTAGTGCAGACATTATACAGATTGGTGAACAGCTGTGGATATAACAGGCTGGTTTTCCAGACCTTGATTCTTCTCACTATATATTTTTTAAATTCTTTTGAACTTGCCTTACCTTAAAACAGAGCACCATATCAACATCCCATGTCAACTTCCACTCCCATGTGTATTTCTTTGTTTCTCAAAACTAGATAATTTTGTCTTTTACATTTCATTCTCTGTTTTTATTTTCAGAAGTTATTGTTCCAACACCTGAAGGTTCTACCATTTTGGTTTCCAATGCCTCTTTGACCACATCAGTGCCCACCCCTGTTATAAATATTACCTTTGCCCCCACAACCCTGCAGACTATCTTTTCAGTAAGCTCTTCTGAAAATAGCACGTCAGCTTTAGCTGACGTGTCGTGGACTCAATTTAACATCATCATCTTGACGGTCATTATCATTGTGGTCGTACTGTTAATGGGATTTGTGGGAGCTGTATATATGTACCGTGAGTATCAAAACCGGAAACTCAATGCCCCTTTTTGGACCATCGAGCTAAAAGAAGACAATATCAGTTTCAGCAGCTACCATGACAGCATTCCCAATGCCGACGTGTCGGGACTGTTGGAAGATGATGGTAATGAAGTGGCTCCCAATGGGCAGCTGACCCTGACGACCCCCATACATAACTACAAAGCCTGAGAAGCTAGGACTGTCCTCCTGGATTGTCAAACCGCAGTGTTTTCTAAGACAGCTTTGGCCCCTGGGCCATACGAAGCCTGGATAGAGTTTGCTGAGAAAGGAAAGACAAAAATTGTGCATCTGAAATGTTCAGGTACAAATTTGTAATGCGCTTAGCCTACCTATTGCTCTTAGTTTCCCATGAAGATCAGAAGTATTCACTGTTGTTAAGGACTTGAAGTAAAGTATATTTTTGTAACAAACCACAACTATGGAGTATGGAAAGGCTGAACCCCACAGTGCCGCCCAAATCCACTGTGACCTCCAAATAGACTGTTGGCGAGTGTCCACGTCACCAGTGGGACCAGGATGATGGATGTGGAGGGGCGAGGACTGCTGGAAGACTTCACCTCCGTTCCTGAAACATATTCCTTTTGAAAGGAGGGTCAGGGATTCTATTCATTTTACTGTACTAAAATGTACACATCATTGATGCAAAGCTGATACCTAGGCTATATCATAATAAACCATCTTGATTGTCTCTGGAATAAGGGCAGAACAGTCCCAAGAAGATCTTTAGAAGGGCTTGATCTTTCCTCCTAGAATTCTTGCTCAGTGATGGGATTAAAGCACAGGAGAAACTCACAGTAGAGAGCAGGAGGCAGCATTGGGGGTGCGGGAAGCTGCAGGTCCTCCTCAGGGGCTCAGTGTAAATGATAAATTGTCTAAAAATAAGGAGCATTTCCTGCCTCTAACAAAGTAAGGTGTACATAGTTAATGTAGCATATCTGGTCAACATTGTATTTGTATCTATTTGTAAAAAAACATGTCATATTTTATCATCTAGAATTTATTTGTACAGCCATTAATGGTGTTGTAAAAAGAAAATATGGAGATTGGTTAAAATACTGTAAAACAGATGGCAATATTGCTAGAGCTGGGACTCTGGTGAGCATCCATCATTTTTAGTCCCTCTTTGGACACTGTTAAAATTTATAAGTGGTTGAATATTTCTAATCCTTTCCTTTCTCAACATAAAAGTAGAGTTATGTGCTCTTTGATTTACTGTAGACTCAAGCAATAGATTTTGACATCAGTAATTGTTAAGCTGGGACACAGGTTGTGTTCTCCAAAATACTCACCTAATTAGATACTGGCCACGCTCTATACTTTACATAGATCAATACAAAACATATCCTCATTAAAATATTTTTTCTTGAATGTAAAAGATAGTCTTCCAAAGGATAGAAATCTTTGAGCTCCAAAAACAAAAAGCCATCATTCCGCTTGGATCTCTCGTTTTCATGCCCATGAAATGTTTATATCTTTCTCACTTCCACTTCCAAAAGAAAACCTCTTACGTTTGAACATAGCTTCTCACTCACTCGCCAAGAGGTCTGTTCCATGTCTCTGCAGTGCTATAGCTCTTCCATTGTCTTCTTTCTTGCTAGAAGGTAGCTCTGTAGTTGGGGATTTACAGTTAGTCCTTGGTTTTACATTCAATTTCCCCCTTAAACATCAAGTGTTCTTGTACTCATCTATTATATTGACAGAATTGTAGATTAAGCAAGCCAAGAAAGGTGACGAGAAGTCAAATATAGATTATGTATTAAGAACAGCAAACTGTGACATGGTTAGAGAAAAGTGAAAACCTCGTCCTGGATTAGAACTAGAAATCCAAGCTGACCCTTTGGTCTAATTCCTCTGAGAAAAACCTAAATTTGTCACCCTCTATTGGCAACCCCTAAGTTTTGCTCAGAGTTTGGGTGCTGTTCTAGGGAATATATAGGCAGATAATTTGTTTCTGGTAACCTGAGGGTCCTTGGCCATTGCTCACAAGTATAGCAATTATGTTAGATAAAAATTACTAGCACTTCTGCTGCCTCTTGTTGTTTACAAGTCATTTTCAGTATGTATGTTTTTTGTTCCTCATTATAGACCCCCGAGGAAGTAATTATTCTACCCATTTTATAGATAAGAAGACTGAGGCATAGAGGGCCAAATATATTGCTCAAGGCTGCATAGTGTGTCTTTATAGGCTCAGAATCAGGACTCCTGACTCTGCACCACATGCTCCTTTAACTATACATCTAGTGCAAAATTTGCCTAGATATGGACACAAATAGGCTAGGAGACATAGTCCCATCTGTGGATCTTTCCTTGTAACTACAAGGTACAATTCAGGGCCACCCAGGTATGTAGGACTTTGTGAAAAGAACACAGGAGGTTTAGCATCTGAAGCCAGTATTCATGATAAGAGAACAAAGCTGCTAGTTTGTGTTTCTTTAAAGTGAGCTAATTTCTTTAGAAGGGAAAATTTTCTTTCCTTACCAATTGCTGCATAGGTATGTATAGGCTGTGCACTGCAAAATTCCAGAGGATTATGCAAAGCGGCATACCTGCCTTTCTGCCTGATACCCTACCCCTGAAACAGTCAGCATCGAATTGAGGCTGGGGAGGAATAAACATTTGTTAAACAGAAGCCAACCCAATAAAGAAAAGAGTGTTGGAGTCTAAGAGCCAAAGCCAAATCTGGCTATGTAGAGATTCCTTGAAATAGACCTTTAAAGAAATTGCAAAAATTGAACCATAAAGACCATTTACCTTTACTGTTTAACTGCTCCTAGGTCATGGTCTTCATTTTTTACAATGGAAGAAAAATTGAAGCTTTAAAACTTGTTTGGAGTAATATTCTTTAATTACCTGAGGTTTTGTTCATGGAAATTATCTTGCTCTAAAATAGAAACCAATGATGAATTCCTCTACCACTGAAATCTGATGAGAAAACTGGTGTGCAGGACACTGCACGTTACTCATTATTCTAAAATCCCCCTGAACTGTGGTGTCCAGCATAAGATCCTATGAGTCATTTAGAAATCCTAATATTAGAATTTCTATCTAAGGATTACAAATGTGGTATTTTACAAAATAGGACCAAGGTGAATCTTACTGAGAAATAAAGCACAGTACTGCTATGAAGTAATACTTTTTATCTTCATGAATTTGTTTTTGTAATCCCATAGGCATTTCTGATAGATGCTTTAGGAAGTGCTGTTCACTATGTCTTTGCGCCCCTTACCTCCTCCTCCATCTCTCCACTCTGCCTCTAGGGCTTTGTTGGTAATGGAATTTCTCCAACTTTAGAGGGAAAAATGGTAATAAAAACTGCTTTGGACCTAGTGTATAATCTTCTCCAGGAATACCTGGATATTAAAAGAGGCGAATAGCAGATATAGAATGGAAAGAAGGATTTTTTTTACACCATTTGTGTAAGTCTCAGTTTTCCCAGGATAACTTACCATTACAACTATACTCACTGACCTACTAGTCTATTTTTGTCAGCTGAGTGCCTTTAAGACGTTAGCCTTTCTCGTGTTGTGGAAGCAGAGTGCTTAAGCAGTGGTACTTCCCCTGACAGGTTTAATTGAAACTGGGTTGTCAGATCATTTCCCATTCATCCTATTCTTTTTGTGGGACACCTGGTGAACATAACATCACTTATACTGAATATTCTCTGGTTCTTATATTTTGAAGTATGTGAATAGGAGTTGAATTTCTGCATCTCAATAAAACCTCTCTGATAAAATGCTGGGAAAAGAAAAAGTAACACAGTATAACCTGTTAGAGCAAGAAAATTCTTTCTGGTCTCAGTTATAAAGAACTTTTGATCTGTCATGATCTTGATAGGGAATTTGGGAGTTAAAATGAGTTGTACGTGCGTGGGGGTAACATTTTCCTTTTTACCCCTGAGCCAGTGACTATGATGGGGAAAGCGGGAGGAACACACTGATTCATCTGCAGAGGTCATATAATATCAAATGAATTAAAGGTTATAAATCATTAGAACTTCAGTGATTGAATGACGTTTTTCTCAAGGCAATTGAGACTCTTGTTACTTATGCATATTCAATAACTACATCAGCAGCTATAGAACGTGAGCCCAGGACTTCAGATTTAAGTTAGTCCCAAGACTAACTGACTTTAAGTGACGTGTTAATGCTAGGCACAGGCACTCTGTAATAAGTTAAATTTTAGCCCAAGAAATTAAAGAATGTTTCTGAAACATTAAACTTGTATTTATGTCACTAAAATTCTAACACAAATTTTAAAAGCATGTCTCATACATATGCTGTACTAGGCTTCATGATACATTTCTAAATTTGTGTATGATTTGAATATATGAAAGAATTTATACAAGAGTGTTATTTAAAATTATTAATAAATGTATATAATTTGTACCTATTGTAGATTTGTTGTTTTACTTTCTTATTTGGCTAGAATTGTTAGAAGTCTCTCTCTCATTTATTATCAATTCATTTCACGAAAATCTTTGAACTCTCTATGTATTAACCATGTACTTTAAGTTCGTTTAAAGAATGTTTCTGACGTGGGGGAAAAATGTTACTTGAAAGTATTCCCTCTCTTCAAACAAACAAAATTCCCAGAAGAAAATATTAGCCTATATGCTTCTTGATGCTTTTCTCTGTCCTCTATGAAGTCCAGTAGAATTTTCATAAAAATCTTATAGAGAAAATTATTTCTTTTGAATTTCTTTTTCACATATGTAAATATTCCTTTCTTTAGTATTAATCTGAAAGTGAGTCATGTTCTATGTGTTTATTAGGTAAACAATAGTGAGAATACATTTTTTTAATTTTTTAAAGATATGCTTGAATAGCCTTTATTTTAATAAAGCTATGCAGTATTTAATGGAACATCATCTACAGACTCAAAGGATTTGGAAAAGAAGAAAAACATAAGTCAAGCATTTCATTGTGCTGATAGTTTTACAAACTTGAATTTATTCAATTTAAGTTGACTGGTATTTAAATCTTAAAATTTGGGTTTTTTTTCTTGTCACATAAGAAAATAAGTTTTGGAACTTTGTAATCATACCTTATGTATGCATACGTGCGGCTCCATGATGTATATGAATTGAGTATTATCGTAAAGGAACAGAATAAGTTGTGATAGAAAGCAAATTAAAAGTTCAAGAGAAAGTAAATGCATATACAAAAGGTAAATACATATATGCCAAGAAGAAAATGTTGTTAAAATCATCATTAGTATTGCTTTCATACTTTTGCTGTATCAAGTACAGACATTGAGCACACTGCATTATCAAAATTGGTTCCATTAATTTTCCATATAAACATGTCACATTACACATGCTCTATTATAACTAAAGCAGTGATATCAAGGTAATCATTGTGCTTAGTTATAGTTTTAAAATGTTATGTTAAAAACAACAAAATGTGCATCCAAGGCAAGAATGCTACCATTGAGCCACATCCGCAGCCCAACAAAATGTTTTCAAGAGAGTACTTCTGCTGCCGAGAGGAAAACCACAGACAATGTCCAGTTGAAAGTGTGTTGCTTGATTGCATAGGTTTTAAATCTTATATCCTAAATTGAATACCACATTTCAGAGTTACAGGTAAAAAAACGCCAGGCAAAATGTTTCTTTGCATATATTAAGAGTAGGTTTGGGTAATAAAGGAAGTGTTCGGGAGGAAGTCTGTAGTTTCCTTTGTGGTGTCAGACCAACTGCTAAAATTATACCTGGCAATTTGGCCAAAGAAGGAGATCTCAGCCCTTCTCCATGTCCATTACCGTTCTAACCTGACGATAGTAAACTGATGTGTAATTTCCTGTACATGCCGGGTTATAGGAAGTCTTTTCCTCTTTGGTGGTATTATTTCCTCTACCTGTAACACTGTTGAGAATGTTTTTTCATCCTTCATAATCTCTTGACAAAGGAGAGCTTATAAATCTTTGATTTGTACCTCCATTTCCCTAATGAATACTACTTTTTCTGCATATATTTTGTTGGAAATAGTTTTTAATTTCTTTCTTCCCCCCAGGTACTGTATTCCTGAAGTCAGGAGCATTTCTTTTCCTATCCCTGGTACCTGCCATGTTGTAGGTATGTTGTGGGTGGCCACTAAGTAGTGGTTTAAAAGAAAAGGCACTTGACACAAGAGCTGGTATATGAACTTGTTGGGGAAGTATTGTAAGAAATCTTACATGCAGTGGGTGAGGCTGCGCTGGTTTGTCCCTCTGAGATACGTACTGGAGGCTTGTGCCCTACTGTGGCAAGGTGGAGGTGGTGAAGCCTTTAAGAAATGGATTGCAGCCAGAGGTAAAAATTAGGTCTTACGAGGGACTGATGCTTTTCTCAAGGAAATGTGTTCCTACTGTCACCGGAAGTCCTAAAATGTGTGTGGTTGTAAGTGAGGCTGGCCCTGTCCTGAATCCCTTTTCCACCTGTGCTACTTGGTATTCTGAAACACACTGCCACCATGGTTATGCCACCCACCCTGAGACCTCCACCAGACCCTGGCTTGTGCTCTTGAATCTCCAGAACCGTGATCTAAATAAAGTATCTGGCCTCAGATATTTTGTTATAGCAGTGCAAAATGGGCCAAATGAAAGTATTTGTTATTCAAGAGGGATCAACATATGGGGTTTAGAGAGTCTGAGAAAGCCTCGAAATTGTACATTGTTTTGTTTGTGAATGTAATTGTTTTTTGTTTTGTTTTTTCTATAAAGAAGATCTATACTTTTAATCATAGTCTCAAATGGATTTGTGATCCCAAAATGATTAACAACTTATTGGATGGGAATTATTTCATGGTTTTCAGCAATAAAATCCCTCTCATTGAGTATGAATTGGTATAATTGGTAAACTGGTCTTTTTTCAAGAAAATTCATTTCTGGGAGTCTTTCATAAGAAAATGACCTAAAAAGAAGACTTATATACAAAAAATATTTCATTTTCCAGAGTTATCTATAGAGTCCCAAAAAGCAGGCCTAAATTCTAGATACTTGACAATCAGGATGTAGTTTAATGCATATACTTTTTGAGATAACACATAGTCATTAAGAAATATTAGGAAGAATTATTAAAAAGAGAAAAATGAGACAGTTGAGGATGTATATGGAATTCTACTCTTTAAGAAACTTTTATGTGTGTGCAACAGAAGCTACATTTCACATTCCTCATTGCAGTATTAATCATTACAGAACAATAACTGGAAAGAGCCTAAATGTCTTGTCAGTAGAAGGATGGATAGATTGTGGTGTATTCATATACTTTGAACAAAATTTTATGCAGTAATGGAAAATGCATAAATCATAGCTATATTCATTAATATGGATGAATCCCAAAACAATGCTGAGCAAAGCAAGCAAGTCATGCAGAATATATACAGTATAATTTACATGAAAGCAAAAAATGAGAAATAGAATATGATGTTTAGAAATACATGTGAGAGTCCTATAAATAAAAGCAAGGGAATGATTAATAGAGAAATAAATATAAATCAGGTAGAGTGGTGCACATTTGTAATCTCAGCTACTAAGCCCCAAAGCAGAGAATCACAAATTTAAGGCCATCCTGGGCAAACTAGTAAGATCTTGCCTCATAACAAAAATGAGCAGAGGGTGTATCTTAGTGGTAGAATGGTTGCTTAGCATGTGTGTCAAGAGCCTGAGTTCAATTCTCAGAACCCCACACAACTTTGTATGGAGCAGAGGATTTACAGATGACTTCAAATGTATTGGTAATAGTCGTTGCTTAAGCTGTGTGTGGGCACATGGATTTTCACTATATACTCATATCTTGATATTCATAGGGATTGATTCCAGGACTCCCTGAGAATACCAAAATCTGCAGACACCCAAGTCTCCAGTATAAACTGGTGTAGTATTTGCATACAACCTTATGCATATCTTCCTGTATACTTTGAATCATATTTAGATTTCTCATAATTTCTAATATATGAAAGGTAAATAGTTGTTACTCTGTATTATTTGGAGAATAAAAATGTTGGTACATGTTCAATACAGGCAATATTTTAAAAATATTTTTGATCTATGGTTGGTTGAATCTGTGGATATGGGACCTGTGGACTCAAACTTGTTGTTAAAAAGAAAACTTGCTGTGTTTTTAAAGTAATACCTACTGTATTCTTTTTAAAACAATATGTGAACACACACATGAGTATACATGTAACATTTCATGGTGAAAATTCTTAATAGAATATAACTGATGGATATGATGTATGATTTCAACCATGTTGAATAATACATACAAAGAAAATTTCCAGAAGGAAACACCATAGCTTGGTGATAGTTATGCTAAAGAACAAACAGAATCCACTACATTTTATTTCATAATGATAAAAAACAAATCCACCAAAAGTATATGCAATTTTAAATCTATATGCATCTAACAACAAAGCTTCAAAAATACATCAAAAACTGGTAATAGCAAGAAGAAAAAATAGGCTGAAAACATAATTATAGTTGGAAAGTACAACACCTCTCAATGTATAAAATAAATAGACCAAAACCAGTAAGGACATAGAAAATCTGAATGACACTATCACCAACTTGACCTAATTGACATAGAACACCCCACTCAACAATAGCAGGATATATATAAGATATGATCACAAAAACAATGAATGCTTCGATTTTAAAATATTTACTATAGTGAAAGAAAGATGGCCATTAATGCCATCATTCTTGCTACTTTCTAAAGTAGTTATGGAAGTCCATTTTCGTGAGTATCTTTAGTTGCACCATGGTGGCTTCCTTTGATGTCCTGAATCCATTTGAAGTGTTTATCTTTCATGCTCATTTTAGTTTTGATGAAGACCCAGAAGTTCCAGGATACCATATCTGGTAGACAAGGTGTATGAAGACACACAGTAATGTAGAACCTGCCTTTCTGTTGGGCGGCGATGAGCAGCGGCGTCTATCAGGACACGCAATAGTGTAGAGCCTGCCTTTCTGTTAGGCGGCAGTGAGCAGCGGCGTGTATGAAGACACGCAGTAGTGTAGAACCTGCCTTTCTGTTGGGCGGCGGTGAGCAGCGGCATGTATGAAGACACGCAGTAGTGTAGAACCTGCCTTTCTGTTGGGCGGTGGTGAGCAGCAGCGTGTATGAAGACATGCAGTAGTGTAGAACCTGCCTTTCTGTTGGGCGGCGGTCAGCAGCAGCAGCATTTGCCTTATATTTGATCACACTTTGTACAAATGATATTTTTGATCAGCCCTCCTTGTACATTCCTTTCAATACACATAGAACATTTACCAACATAGACCATCTACTGGGCCAGAAAATAAGAAAACCTTAAAAATAAATGACACATTTGATTACAATGAAATTAGATTAGAAATTATTTATCAGGCAAATTCCAAAGTATTTGAAAACTAACATATATCTAAGTAACACATAAATCAAAGAAGAAATGAATTATTAGAAAGTAGTTTGAACTGAATAGAAATACAGCCGTAACATTTCCAATTTGTAGGATGCACCTAGATCAGTACTTAGAGAAAAATTCAGAGTAGTAATTTCTATTTCTATATTCTATAGAAAAGAGACAAGATCTCAAATCAATATCCTAAGCTTCTGTCTTGAAGTAGAACAGCAAAATAATTCCAAAGTAAGCAGAAGAGCTAAAGAGCAAAAATAAGTAAAATAGAAAACAATAGAGAAAATAGAAGAAAAAATACAAAATAGAACAGAAAGCTAGTACTTGTGTGTGTCTAAGGTTTGGGGTTTAAAAAAAATTTTGTTTTAGAAATCCCATAAACTTCTAGCCAAATGATCAGGAACATTAGAAGGGAGAGAGAAGATACACAAAAAGCCCAGTATCAGAAATGAGAGAGGAAATCACTTTGGATCTAAAAGACATCAGAAGGGGCTGGGGATATAGCTCAGTGGAATAAGCACCTGCCTAGCAAGCGCAGGGTCCTGAGTTCGATCCCCAGTACTGCCAAAAAAATAAATAAATAAAAGTATTACTATTTCTTTAAAAAAAAGGGGGGGGCTGGGGATATAGCTCAGTGGAATAAGCGCCTGCCTAGCAAGCGCAGGGTCCTGAGTTCGATCCCCAGTACCGCCAAAAAAATAAAAAAGTAAAAAAATAAAAAAAATAAAAGACATCAGAGGGAATAACAAGGGAAGTTTATATCAATAAATTGTCAGTTTATGTCAATAATTAATTAGCTGAAATATTCCTTTAAAGACACAGACTACTCTCCTCACTCAATTGTCCAATACCTATTATATTAAAAATCAAATTTGTAGTTAAAAACCTTTCATAAACTCCATGTCCAGATAGCTTCACTGGTGAATTCTAAAAACATTTAAAGAACAACTGTTACTCAGTCTTATAACTCTCCCAGGAAAAAAAACCTAAGGAGGCAACAATGTTTCCCTAATTTATTTCATGAAATCAGCAATACTTTGATACTACAACCAAAAACATCATAAGAAAACCATAGATCAATATCTCTTGTAGAGATAGACATAAATATTTCTAAGAAAATATAAGCAAATTAAATACGTAATTGTTTCAAAAAGTACTTTATGACCAGCTGCGTCTTACACCATAAATGCAAAGTTAGCATGACATTTAGAATGAAGTCATGTGATGATCATCTCAGTAGATGCAGACAAAGCATTCGACAGAACCGAGTTATCATTAGTAATAAAAAATGATGTAATGAGAAATATATGTTTTTGTCTTTATCGAGCTCCTGGCCAGAGATCCCAAAACCCTTGAAACTTAAGTGATGAGAGCTACAGGAGCAAAGGAACAGAACACATAGAGGGTTGGAACTTTCAACCCCATCTTTCAACTCTCAACCCCCAGGAAGGGAGAAGGGGTGCACATGGAGTTGAATCGCTGGTAGCCAGTGACTTAATCAATCACGTCTACGTGATACAGCCTCCATAAAAACCCTGACTGAAGGGGTCTGGAGAGCTTCCAAGTTGGTGAATGTGTGGAAGTGCTGCGAAGATTGCGTCAGCTCTGCTTGCACCCTAACCCATCTACCTAACCCTGTGTATCTCTTCCATTTGGCTGTTCCTGAATTGTATTCCTTCTCATAAACAGATAAGCATAAGTGAGACATTGTCCTGGGTTCTGCAATCTATTCTAGCAAATTATCAAACCGGAAGGAATCATGGGAACCCCTGATTTAATAATACCAGTTATCAGAAGTATAGGAGGCCTGTTCTCTTGACTGGCATCTGAAGTAGGATGATCCTGTGGGAGCTCATGGATAACTCGGGGTCTGATGTTAACTCTAAGCGGACAGTGTCAAAATTGAACAGTCCAGTTGGACCAGTTGGCGTCCACAGAGAATTAACAACTTGCTTGGCATGAAAAACCCACACGTCGATCTCATAAGCAAAGTGTGTGAAAGTAGATAGAAATTTTTTTCTTTTATCTCCATCAGATTATCTGTTCCATTAGAGGGCCAGGACTGTCTTCATGTTTGTAGCCCCATTGCCCCGCACAGACCCCACAAAACTCAGTAAATTTTAGTAAATGAACAAGTGGATAAAGACAGTAAAAATATAGACATGTACTGCTCTCTGTAGGCTTTGAATTAGTGCAAACTTAAACCAAAACCCAAACAGACTGCTGTTTGGGGGAAGCACCAAGTCACTTGTAAGCAAGGGTGTTTCTGAGTGACTCCAGGAACATACTGTGCAAAGTTCCCTTCAGTGAACAGTGCAGATGAAGTTCTTTCCTTTGGCACAGAGACCTCAGCCACAGACGGGACTGCATGTCCTCGTACACTGTAGCACAGGCTGACTGGACAGGAAAAAAGTCCTAGTCTCACATATATGCTTCGGGGCCCTCCCCTTCTTGACTTTATTTGCAGTAGACTGCAGAACCAACAGGCTATGTCTTAGCTTTCTTATTTCCCTCAAACATTTTCCAGATGAACCGTTATCTTTAATCACTTTGGCTAGGGGATTATCCAGCCTCATTTTTTTTTTCTTTTTTTTTCTTTTAAAAACATAAAAGTACAAAAACATATTGACAAACAGACACC
>PVLD010000448.1:0-225386 GCA_004027595.1 Dinomys branickii | reverse complement strand
CAACAGCAAAAACATAAAACACACACACACACACACACACACACACACACAAAAACACACCACTAGTTGCTGCTTTACATATTGATATCTTCGAAGTGTGTGTTCAGGATAACACATCAGCCTCATTTATAGAAGTTATTTTTGCCAATGGATGAGATTCTTCCAGACAAGGATAAAGACCTTAAAGATTGTCTATTAAGATTCTGCTTTACACTTGCCTACCATACTCTGCATTTGACCCTAAATTCCATCCCCAGAACCACACACACAAAAGAAACTGAAAAAAGAGGTAAGCTGCAAATTGAAAAAGTTGGCAATATTCTAGATGACAAATTTTCACCTACAAGAGTAAATGTATAATCCCAGCACTTGGGAAGCTGAGGCAAGAGGATCATTGCAAGTTTGAGGCCAGACTGAATTGCATAGTGAGACCCTGTCTCAAAAAGACAAAAAAAAAAACAAACCAAAAAAAAACAACAACAACAAAACCCAAAAAACAAAACCAATAGAGTTAATATGTTTAATGACATATCAGGAGAAAAAAGTAACTCACTAAAAACAAGTTTATGAAATTCTTCTTATACTTTGCTTTTATTTTGTTCATTTGGGTTTTCTTTTTTTTTTTTTAATTTGGTCTTTTTGAGACAGGGTCTCACAAAAAAAAAAAAAAGATTCTGCTTTAGTTGAGAAAATAATTTGAGGGCAATTAGGCAAATTGTGTAGACTCCAGTGGGCCATTAATCCTAAAGGAATTGTCTGAGCTGGAGAAGTCTTTACATTCTGGAAAGAAAAAAAAAAAAGGGATCGAAGTTGGGCAGTAGTTACATTTTGAATTTCCATTGAAATGAAAGGTAACAATGTCAACAGGTACTGTCTTGGGTAACAAACTAACTTCATTTACATACAGCCTTTCTCTTACCTTTTTGCATGGAAAGACAGACATAACTAAACTTAAGGGTTAAAGTGTCAGTTATGAAGAACAAAGAGAAAGTAGAAATATAGCAGAAAATCTGAGCTAAAAAGGCTACATTAGCAACTGACAGCAAATTTAAACATAAGCTTCCCAGTGACTAAGAAAGCATTTAAAAATGCATACTGAAGCACCAGGAAAAAAATCGCTTTTTCTGGGTTCTCAAAGATCAGAGGTTTTAGTACAAAGAAATTTTCAGGCTTAGAGATATGGCTTCCTGTTTCAGCTCAGAGTTACAGAATTTTGGGCAAATAAACAGATAATGCTTAGTGCTGTTGTCATTACTTGTAGAAGGAAAAAGAATGGTGACCTCACAGGATTGCAGGGAGGTAAGGTGACATCCTACATGCGAAGCACCAGGCACATACAAGGTCTACCGTCAACTACAGTTCTTTTTCCTCTTTTATGTAAGAGATCATTAGTAAGAACTGTACAAAACACACAGTACCATTCTTTCTCTAGTGAGTGGAGAATTGGATCAGGAACCATGAGGCTTGTTTTTTTAACTAGAAAACCAATCTACAGTTTAGGATAGGAGTAAGGTCACTCCAGGTTTTCAGTACATTCGGAATGACAATGAGGAATTTTATAGGTTGAATTGCTGCTGTTTTTGTAATTTTCAGTGGGTGGTATGATGCCAGGAGGCCAAAATAGGCAATGTGACATCTTGTAGGCATTCTGAAGTCCCACTGAGATATGCTTGAATGTGGAAAGTGGATGTTGTGAAGGAAGGGAATTGCAGGCTTGGGAGTCTGCCCACTGGGATCTAATCTATGCTCTAGTATAAGTTTACAGTGAACATGGGCAGACTGTTAATCCCATTTGGAGCATAGTTTTTCCACTGGTATATCCAAGAGGTTTAATTAAATTGTTCTCTCTCAGGGCCTTCTTCAATCTTGTATTTCATTAGCCAGGAAGAAAAGGATGTTTGAGCATAAGCTCATTAATTCTGGCTAAGATGTATTAATTCAATCTTTCACCAACATTCATTGAACATCTATTACCTGCCAGACACTATGACAGATCCTAGGATATGGAATTAAAAGTCCCTGCTATTCTGAGAAGACAGACAAAAAAAGTACATACAGTTCCAATTATATATAAAACTACTCTAGGAAACATAAATCTTTAGTAACATAAAGTAGGCTAGTGGTTTGCTGAAGTAGAAAGGAGATGTAACAGCTAAATGCAATGTGGAATCCTGGATTGGATTCTGGATGGCTGTCTTGGTTACTTTTCTTTCGTTGCTGAGACAAAATACCCAACGCCCAAAATGAAGAAAGGAAAGGTTTATTTAGCTTACAGTTTGTGGAGGTTTCAGTCCATAGTTGGTATTTTATAGGTTGAATTGCTGCTGTTTTTGTAATTTTCAGTGGGTGGGTGGTATGGTGCCAGGAGGCCAAAATAGGCAATGTGACATCCTTGTAGGTATTCTGAGGTCCTACTGAGTTATGCTTGAATGTGGAAAGAGTGGCACATGGCAGAGGGAAAACTGTTCATGGCAGCAGAGCACAGCAAAAACAACCAGCAAAAAGGGAGGAATGGCTACAAGCAGCCTCTCTCCTTCCCTTACATTGTAAACAGCCTACCCCCACCCAGGGGGCATGTAGCTCTCACACAAGGTCCATGCCCTCCTCTTCCACAGGCTCAGGATGTGTACAAAGTAAGCACCCTGGCTTCCTGCGGAATCACTCAGCCAAACCTCTAGACTCCCCAAGCTGACACAATGTATCAACCATAGCAATGGCCAAAAGGGAATTAATAACAAAACTGATTAAATTACAATAAGGTCTGCAGTCAGTAGTATAGTCTCAATGTAAGTTGTAACAACTATGCTATGTGTATGTAAGATGTTCGTATTTTAGGAAGCCATTTAAAAGTTTATACTATTTTGGAAACTTCTTTCTAAGTCTGCAGTGATTTCTTAATGAAAAGCTAAGAAAGAAGAAAGAAGGACATGTGACTTTTGGCAATTTCTTCCCCTCCCTGAATCTTAGTTTCTTTGTTTAGTTTTCTGTTACGTGACAAAAATGTGTAATCATGGTGGGAGCTCATAGTGAAGGAGTTGTTCATTTCATAGTGGCCAGGAAGTAAAGAAAAAGAGGAGTGGGCAAGGTCCCCAAATCCTCTTTAAGAGGATTCTCAGTGACCTAAATTCCCACAAGTAGGCTCCATCTCATGAAGGTTCTACCCTCTTCCCGTAGTGCTATGGGCTGGGGGCCAAATCTTTGGCATATGGGCCTCTAGGGAAATTTAAGATCCAAACTATAGCATTCCTCTTCCATAGAGCCGGATCACCATCCCATCCACTTCATAGTGTCATGGAGTGGAGATGGAATAGTGCAAAGTAGCGATGTGAATGTGTTGATATGTAAAAAGTTATTCTTGCAGTTAGTAATGGCAACACAACTGTCTTCAGCTGCTGTAACCAGAAACATTCCACACAAGTTAAAAACATCTGGGTACAAACTACTTCCAGTCATTTGATATGACCTCGTCCAAGGAAAAAATAATGCCAGCTTTGTGGCAGAATGGCTGTTGTCAAGGAGATGGCTGCAGATATCCCAAACAGCTGGTGCCAGTGACATCACTTCCAGGCTTGGTAGAAAGAAAACCTAGTGATACAGACAGAGCAAAAGTCTCTCTGACCACGAAAACACTTCTGTAGCACAGAAAACAACTTCTCACCTGGCCTTTCCTTTCAGTTGCATCTATTTTCAGGTTCCAGGTTCATTAAAGAGATTTATACTAAATCTAGCAACATGGTCTTGCTGAATAGGGCAAATGGGTTAATCTTAACAAGGGCTTCTTATTGGTTCTTTCTTTTTTACAATTTCCAAAGTGTCTAATGAGATAATACACCATAAGAGCCTGACATTGTCTGCTCCATTTCAGACACAGGAAAACCAGGGAGAATCAAGGCAGAAGGCACCCCAAGTCACAGGATAAGGTGGAGTCAGAATCCAGACATTCATATTTCTAGGCCTGCAATCCTATTACTTACATTAAGATTTACCTCTTAGCCTGATGAACACCTCACTTAAATACTGTGTCATCTAGAGGTAGACCTCATCTTCTACTCTTAAATTCTAAGGTGGAGTGAGACAAACATGGAAGACAAGCTGCCTGAAACACTAGGATTATGGGATTTCAGAGCGACCTGGGCTCAAATTTTTGATCTGGCACATCCCAGTGAGGGACCTCAAGTAAGTTGTCCCAGCCTCAGTCTTCTCAAGGATGAATAAAACCATATAATAGCACCTATTCTAGAGGGTTGGTGAAGGTTAAAAGAGATGGTATATGTGATAAGCGTTACCTGAGTGACACAATTAGATGTCCTCAAAAAAAAAAAAAAGACCTCTTTGTTTCTTTTCTCAAGTGGTTTCATTTGCTGAATGGAAAATTATCTCCTTCAATTGGGAAGTGATGATTTATGACTCAGCCTCCCTCACCAGATTGGTTGTTAGTAGCTTTGAAATAAGCACAGAGAAATCACTTTTGGAGCAGTAAGGTCCAGAGAGCCCCATCCATCTTTCATTTAACAGATTTAGAATCAGAGCAGAAGTGGTCTGTCAAGGATCATAGAGTAAATGGCACAGCCAGTTTCCCTGTTATTACTCAGATATTTAACTGAAGGATGAGGAAACTGGGGGGGGTTGTTCATGATCACAAGGATGTCATTATTTATAGCTCAATCATGTTTTGAAGTTATTTTCATGCAGGACTCTCCCAATACCCTGTAGAGGACGCAGCAACACTGAGAGGGAAGGGAAGGTTAATTTGAAGAGGAAAGTCTGTCCAGATTTTCTAGGTATTTTGTGATTGCTGTATACTTTAAGACCATCAGGGTTACACAGAGCCTTAATGTAGTTGGCAGGAACCCATATCTGGATCCAATTGACAGACTTACTTTGGGCCTCAGTTTACTGATTACAGGTGAGTTTGGGACCTAAGAGTAATACAGGATCACTAAGTAAGAGCCTGGAAATGGAGTGTGGCTCACTTTGCTCATATGCATGACCTGTGCCAAAGGAAGTGTGCAAATTAGTCCTTTTGGTAGGATCCTGCAGGTAGGAATCTTCTACCTGATTACCTTTCAAGGCAAGGAGGGAGCCCTTTGGGTGTATGGACCCTAAAATATGATGGGTCATTATTCTTGAAAAGCAAACAAACGGTATTCCCATCTCCCGCTCAAATTAACGGACGAAGGCCGGTTTTCACCCTTAACAAAGATGGCGGCTTCCCTAGTCCCCGCCTTAGTGCCCTCATAAAAAATGGCAGCTAATTTCTTTTACTTTAATTTGGCCGACCCAAGCGTTAGTGTTTTGCCCTTAGTTAAGATGGCGGCAGACCAACGTTTCTCTGCCCGGCCTCTGGCCCTCGCAGGTCGGCTTCACCGCGCGAGCCTCAGTGACTCCGCCTGAGTTCCGTAGGAAGAAGCGCCGGGAAAGATGGCGGCAGCTGCGGTTTGAATTCCAGCGGCGCCGCCACAGTCTGAACAAGAGCTGGGTTGGAGGGGGCGGGGACCTGGAAAGCCGGGCGGGTCGCAACAGCCGGGAAAAACCAGTGGCGCTGCCGCCACAAACACTAATACCACCATTGCCTTTGTGCCCATGATGGACTCCGTGTTGGAAGAAGACGTCACTCTCCCCGGGACGTTCAGTGGCTGTAGGTGCGGCCCGGGTATTGGGGATTCGTGGTAACTGGGTCGGAGTGCCCCCCACTGATCGGGTTTCTCTCTAACCCGGCTTTGGGGGTTTGCTCTTGAAGGTGGTGGCCAGGGGCAGTGTATGGGTTGGGTTCCTTCGGGCAAGGTGTCTTGAGGCCCGTCTGCTGATAGTGTGGGATCTGGGGCTCTCTTTCGGGTCCCACATGCTGATAATTGAGTTTGGGGCCTAGGGATCCGCAATCTGCACTACGCTCGATCCTTTTTGAGACATACTTTGAAAGGGCACGAAGGACAGTAGGGTGAGGGAGAACTGCTTGGAGTGTGGCATTAGTTGGGGCTCTTTGGAGGATGGGGACCTTGCAACACTTGATCATTCATTCATTCTGGCTTTGGAGTTTGCGTTCGTTATGGGGAGTGTAGTCCTTTTGTTTAGACTTTGATTAAGGGTTCACTCAATGGCCACCTAGGACAGAGGCAATGGAGCGCAGTGGTTAAGAGCTGTGGCTGGAGATAGAATTGCAATCAAATCCAGTTGTAAACTAACTAGTATGTAACCTTGATAAAAGCGACTTGACCAGCTTTTCCATCTGTAAACTGTGTTAAGGTAGTACCCACTTAGTAGGATTAGGGTGAAGATTAAAAGAAACAATGCCTGCATCAATGCCGAAAGGCTGATTTTGTATTGTTGTTATTGTTACTACTACTAACATAGATTGAATCTCCTTTATCTGAAGTGGTTAGGACGGAAATGTTTCAGATTTCGGATTTCTTTTGAACATATTGGAAATGGGACCCAAGTCTAAACAGGAAGTTTATGTTTCATGGATATACTCTTTTGTGTACATGTTACATACATAACCTAAACGTGATTTTATTTTTTGGTCATTTTGAGATGGTCTTGCTATGCAGTTCAGGCTGGCCTCGAGCTCGCTTTGCAGCCCGTGCTGGCCTCATAGAGGTAATTTTATACCATATTTTTAATGTGCCTGTACTTTGTGACGTGTCCCATGAGATCAGGTATGAAATTTTCCACTTGAAGCTGTCATGTTGGTACTCAAAAAGTTTAGGATTTTGGATTTTGGTATTTTAAATTTAGGGATGTCCAAACCGCATTGTTGGTAGTGGTGGAAATCGGGGACCAATGACTGAGACTGGCCTTCCAGTGAACCTGGCTCAAGTGGTTGGAGTATTCTTGCTGGTGGGGCTGAGGCGTTTTTGGAGGCCTGATGGGGTGCTGCACTGCTCCAGGATCCTTTGGTTGTCCTGAGCTTCTGTTTGGAGAGAGGGTAGAAGGAGAGGAAGAGGAGGCCTGACTGAGAACCCACAGTATGTATCCACTCCTCTAGGGTCGGGCAGCTGCTTTGTTTCAGATCCTCCTTGCAAACGGCTTTGTTATTGTGCACACCAGATGCTATTAAGAGCGAAGTGGGCCCAGCTAACTTGTATGTCTGTTGTCTTAGTTACTTGTCACTGAGACACAATTCCTGACACCCACAACTTTAAGGAATGAAGATTTATTTTGGCTCACAGTTTGCAGAGGCTTCAGTCCTAGTCTTGGCTGACTCCCAAGTAGAGGGCTGTGGCAGAGGCGGAGCGGATCGTGGCATGGCAGTGCAGAGTAGAGCGACATCAAGGGAGGATAGGCTCCTCCAGGCACGCCCCCAGCGGCTCTCCTCTGACCATCTCCTAACATCACATTTAGCTATGAATTCATCAGTGGATGCACCCATTGATGAGTATCACACCCCCGTAATCCAGTCACCTCCCCAGGCCCCGCCTAAGAGCACTTGAGGATTTAGGGGAACATTTAAATAGAAACCATAACACCTGGACAGCAAGATAAGCATAAAAAAATCCTCTCATGGGCAAATCTGGGCAGTGTTTACTCTGTTTATTGAGACCCTCCTGGTAGGTATCACACAAAGAGCATGGCCCTGTGTAGTTAGCCCTGGATCCTGGGCAAGTTCATCCTGTCCCTTTCTCTGCATATGACCACTGCCGCCTCTCACCCGGATGGTCCTGTCATGCTTCATATCTCTAATAGCTCTTACTACTATAGTGTGAAAGGTTTTTCATTTGTAAATCCTATCTTCACAGGCTACTGCTATTGAATCCAGGCCTTTGCACTGAGCTACACCCTAGGCCCCCTTTTGTTTTTTGAGATGGGGTCTCTGAATTGCTATATTGCCCAAGCTGGGGTCAAACTTGGATCTCTTGCCTCAGCTTCACAGAGTGCTGGGATTACAGGCATGTATAACCACAGCTGGCTGAATCTCAGTTTTTATTATCTATAAAATGGTTGGCATAAGAATTAAAGTGACTCTAAAAGGGTTTAGCCCAGCGTCTGACCCAGGGTAGCTTCTCAGCGTATCTGCAAACATCCTCCTTTCCTTCTTGTGTCTGCCTTTATGGAACCCACATGCTGAATACATTCCTGATAACTGATGTTTTACCTACTCTGGTGTCTCGGTGGCTCCTCTCCACCTTCAGAGTTGAAAGTCTTTAATACGACTTCCAGGGTCCTTCATAATCTGGCCCCATGTACTTCTGTAGCCTCCCCACTGTAATTTCCCATCTATGTCTCCCTCCAAGCTCTTCACCCTGTGCCTGGCATCCAAGCTCTTTGTCAAGAATAATCTTGCCCTCTTTCAGGCCTGTGGACTTGCTGCTTTGCTGCCTGAGTTGCTCCCTCTAATTCCCCTTTGCTTTATCAAGGCCTATTATTTTTCAGAGCTCAATATAGGTGTCACTGCTGGGAAATCTTCACCGCTATTCCCGAGCCTTAGCTAGGCCCTCTGAACCCTTCCTGATCACTTTACCTGTCACTGATCCTAGCCGACCTCACCAAATTTTATTGACTGGCACTGTCCAGTATACAAATTCTCTAGCAGCCACCTTAAAAAAAAGTAAAAGAAAAAGCATGATTTTTTTTTCCTTCTTTTTTATAGTGCTGGGGAATCAAACCCAGGGCTGCAACATGTGCTTGGCCAAGGCTTTAGCATTATTACCCCACCAAAACAGTGAATTCAGTAGTACTGTATATTTCATTTAGCCTAATATTTCCATATATTATTTTAATTTGTAATTGGTAGGAAAAAATCACTGATGATTTAGTTTGCATCCTTTTTTATCTTACTAAATCTTCTTTGAACTTAGGCCTGAATTTTACACTTACAGCACTTCTCAATTTGGACAAACTACATTTTAAGTGCTTAATGGGTTCCTGTGGCTAGTGGCTTCTGCATTGGACCCTAGAGGTATCGGTTGTTGACTAACCTGTTGTCCAGATTTGAGAGCAGGAACTACATTTCTTTTGTCTTTGTACATATAGTTCCTAACCTGGTATCAGGGTCTCAGGGACCGAATAAGCAGTGATCCTGAGTATGCAGTGATCCTTTGAGGTGGTCATATTATCCCTTTGTGAAGTGGGGCCACCGAGGCTCAGGAAGATGAAATGCATGGTCTGGGATCACCCAAAAAGTACATGGAGTCAAGATGTAAAATGTGTGCTTACTGACCTCAAAGCCTGTCCTGCCTTCCAGCTAGTTTTCTGAACCAATTTGGATTGGGGGAACTTGGGGAAGATCTTGCAGAGGTTCTGGACTGGTGTTTCTTAGAAGAGCATCCATAATATCCTGAGAGGCAAGGCCCCTGTCAGGTGATAACATTGAAAGAGAGTAATCCTTCAGATAAAATCTCACCATTTCATTGTACTGTGCTATTTTCAGAGTCCTCTTCTGCTTGGTAATTTCCAAGCCCTAGTTTTAAAGACTACACTGTAGTCCAGTCTGTTCTTAAAAGCTTGATGAACCAGGACAGTGTGTGTCATTACATCCAAACCTTATTGCCTGCCAGTGCCCAGGACAGCTTTGGCTCTAGGACATTTAGGCCCAGGTTCTGGCCCCAGGGAGCTCGCCCAAGCAAAGGCCTTTTATTAAGTCCTGCTCGGTGGTGTGAAAAGAACCTGGGCTTAGTGGTCTAGATGACTGGGTATAAATCCTGGTCCAGCCAGTTCATAGGTTTGTAGCTTTGAGTAAGTCACTTTCAGAGCCTACTGAGTTTCTTTTTAATGATAATACCTATTGCATTGAAGGGTACGCAGATGAAGTGAGAATATGTATATTAATTGCCTGGCCCTTCTGGAGGAGTATGAAATGTTAGCTAGTTTTATTATACTGATACCTAATGCATTGTTTCCTGGAAGGATTCTCTGTACCACAGCACTGAGCACTTCCCTCTGTGTGTGCCCAGGTGTCTGCTTTGCCCACCATGTGTCCTAAGGTCCGAGTCCAGGCTTATTTACCTATGAGCTCTTCCAGCACCTGGCTGTTATGCGTTCATTTTGTGCTCTCAGCACAGTTTATAATTTCTTGGGCAGAGGGCCTTCATGGACTTGTAGCAGAAGGTCAGGAAATAGGGTAGTGGACTGAAATTTCTAGGGAAAGCTTGATGGTAGTAGAATTGCTGCCTTGGATGGAGGGGCACCCCGAGATGTGAGGTATGAGGAGAGCATTGGTTTGTTCTCTGCTATGCTGTAGCACCTAGAATTGTGTCGGGCACATAAGAGAGCCTCAACACACATTTGTTGAACCAATTAATTTTGTTCAGTGTCTTTTTAAAAAAATGAAGAGCATGTGATATAGGCCCCATATTTAGTAGTGATATACTGCTTTATTATCACTGTGGAAAGTTGTGCACACAAACTATCCACTGGTACAGTCTTTCTGGAATACAATTTGGCATTATCTATTAACATTAAAAGTTATACCTATGTGTGTTTTTAAAATAGTTTTATCAAGATATAATTTATAGCCAGGAGTAGTAGTGCATACCTGTAATCCCAGTACTCTGCGAGGCTGAGGCAGGAGGATCACAAATTCAAGGCCAGTCTGGGTGATTTAGCAAGACCCTGACTCAAACAATAAAAAAAGCACTGTGGATGTAGCTCAATGTGAAGGCCCTGGGTTGAATTTCCAGTAATTGAAAAAAAAAGAAAATATAATTTATATGCTAAAGAGTTTACCCATTTAAAGTATACCATTCAGTATTTTTAAAAAATTTTTTTACTTAAAAAAATTTTTTTTCCTTTTGGAAGTGAGGATTGAACCCAGGGTCTCATACATGTTAGACTAGTACCTTATCACTGAGCTATATCTCAGTCCTTTTTATTTTATTTTTAATTTGTTAATTAACCAATCAAGTGGTACTAGGGGTTGAATCTGGTGTCCTCACACTGAGCTATACCCCAGCCCTTCTTGGTTTTTATTTTGAGACAGAGTCTTGCTACTTGCCAAGGCTGGCCTCAGGCTTGTGATCCTCCTGCCATAGCTTACTGAGTAGCTGGGGTTACAGTGATGTACCAGCGTGCCCAGATTCAGTGGTTTTTAGTGTATTTGCAGAATTATGCAGCCATCACCAGAGCACACTTTAGAACATTTTCATCATTCAGAAAGAAACCCCGTGTCATCAGTGCTCTCCCCACTCTTGTACTCCGCCTGCTGCCTCTCCCAGCCCTGCAGAACCCTGATCTGCTTTTGGTCTCTGACTGTTCTTAGCAATGGAGTCTCACAGCACGTGAACTTCAGTGAGGTCCATCCAGGTGATAGCAGGTATCTGTACTTCATTCTTTTTAATCACCAAGTACTATTCTTTGTACCCATTGTCTTAGTTACTTTTCTCTCGTTGCTGAGAAAAGTACCCAACACCCAAAGTTAAAGGAGGGAAGGTTTATTGAGCTCATGGTTTGTAGAACTTTCAGTCTGTAGTTGGCTGGCTCCAAGGCAGGGGTAGCGGAGCACTGAGGTAGCAGAGAAGCAGCAGGTGATAAGCAACGAGCAGCGACCTTCTTTCTGTCCCTTAGTCCTTCCAGGCTCTCCAACCTTAGGCTGGCTAGCACTCACACCCAGGGTGGGGCAGCTTTAATCCTAGCATCGCACCCTGAATCAGTCCACGCATCACATCATTGTTCCCTGCATAACACATCCTAGATCCAGCCACCTCTGAAAAGGACCCGCTATGACTGCGTGAGGCCTTGGGGATCATCTAGATACAAGCCGTGGCACCATCTACCAGATTTTGTGTATTCATTCATATTGATGGGAGTCTGAATGTCTCTGTTTTTGTCTGTTATGAATAATGTTGCTATGAACATTTACTTCTGTGCAAATTTCCATTTAGATATGTTTCCACTTGTCTTGGACATCTAACTAGAAGTGGAATTGTTGGGTCATATGGTTAACTCTTTAATATTTTGAGGAGCTGCCAGAATCTGTTCTAAAGTGGCTGTTCCACTTTTCTCTCTTATCAGCACTATTTGGAGGTTCTAGTTCTGTCCACATCCATACTAACATTTGTAATAACTGTCTTTGACTGTAGCTGTCTATGGAGGTGTAACGTGGTATCTCACTGCCAAATTGGCTTTTCTGTAATGACTAATGATATTAAATATTGTTTCATGTGCTGATTAGCCATCTGTGGGTTTTCTTTGGTGAAATGTTTATTTACACCTTTGCCTGGCTTTAGAAATGTTATTTTTTGACCCAGCAATTCTGCTTCGTGTTACCTATCCTAAAATCTATCCTAGATGTATCCTCATACATGTGCACAGTGAGGCTTGTCTAAAGATAATTCATACAGCATTGTCTGTAAAAGAAAAAGTTGGAGACCGATTGAACGTCATCCATAGAGGGCCGGGTAAATACACATCTTATCATGTGTCTTTCAGACTGTCTCCCATAGGTAGCTCATGAAATTCAATTTGGTAGGTTGCAACTGATTTTTAAAAAGTAGAACGGAATATAAAATATTTCAGGAATTAAGGAATTCTTGTATGCATCATGGTCAATAAAATTTGAAAAAAAGGCTGCTATGGAATGTTTGGTGAGAGTTATACATTAAAGCAGATCCATTTATACTGTCATCAGAGCACATCTTTAGTAGAGGAAATGTGTCGCAGAATAATGTATATACTCTGATTGCATTTGTTTTCTTCTTACATCAAAAATAAAACAATATCTCAATGCCTATGAATAGACAGAGTGCAGGGTCTAGAAGGGGACATCTTTCTCACATCAGTGGTTACCTCTTAGGAGGGGACTGAGGAGTCATCCAGGAGAGCTTTAGAGTTCTCTGTAGTTTTTGTATTTATGTTTTTTCTAATTAAAAGTGAATATTGAAGCTCTGAATAATGAATAATGAAACGAATTGTACAGAATGAAAGAGGACTTGTTCAAAGACAAACAAAAGTGCACTTGTTGATGTTATTTACCATATGTGACGTCCAGTTCTGTCCACGGGCTCTTACAACACTCAGGGAAACAGGTGGCCCAAGTTGGTTTTGTGGTGAGGAAGGACAGTTGTGGCTGGCAGATACAAGCATGGAAAGAGAGACATGTTTGAAGGGCAGCAGTAGTGCCAGATAGGAGGCCGCAGTGGTGAAGCTCTGCTGAAACCATTCATTCAGCAAACAGTTGACACCACAGCGGTAGCCGTGGAAGTCCTCACTGCCATTCCCACCCCTAGGGGCAAAGTGTTAGGGGGCTCCGTGTTCCTTCTGAGGCTAAGAGTGAGTGATCAGAATGGGAAGAGAACTGTTTGGGTTAGAGGTGCAGGCAGAACTGACTGAACTACGCAGATTACACAGATACAGAGCATTTTAAAAGTGGGTAGGTAAAGCCCAAGCGGGAATTTGGCAACTTCAAGTTATTACCTGTTTGAAGCTAAGGTGGAAATCTTTGGCTTTGCTTGCCAGGTAGTTTTCAGGTGTGATTGACCTTGGCTTGAGTTGTGGGTGGGCCTTCCAGCCTGTGGAAGTTCATGTCCTGGCCGTGGTGGAGAAAGCCCCAGATTACGGGTGTAGGACTGGACTTTGGGCTGAGCCTGGCCAATAATCTGCTCTGTGACCTTGGGCCTGGGAGCCATCATTTGCACAAGGTGTTGGTGAAGTTGACTTTAATTTTTAAAATTCAGTTTAAAATGTAGAGTGATGCTTATGGGAAGAAATGGAAAATTATAGAAAATTAAATAGGAGGAAGACATCTCTCATTTCCCTGTACATGACTGTAAATATTTTAGTATATCTCCTCTGTCTTGTTATGTAGTTATGGCCCACTTTGTTCCCAAAAAGGATTTGAGATTCTTTTAGTGTACATGTATATATATATATTTTTTTCTTTTTTTTCATGTTTGAGGACATATTCTATTAAAGTTTTTCCAGTTAACTTTTTTTTTCCCAGTACGAGGGCTCAAACCCGCACATATGCTAGGGACATTGAAATTGAATGGGTTTCGGAGCCCTCTCTTGAAAAATACACAGACCCCCAGGGGATGGGGCAGTGCTAACAGTCATGTTTTATAAATTATAAAGCACAAGATGTTTCACAGTGACAGTGATACTTTGCTCCCATTTATGTAGCACCCACAGTATGCCAGGTATCATGCTGAGCATTTCTTGTTTAGTTGCCAGTTACTCTATGAAAGAGCTGCTGTTCTCCCTTTAGAGCTGAAGAAGTGAGGCTTGGGCAGGTACATGCAGAGATTAGTCTGGAATCTAGGGTAGTGTTATGTCAAATCATATCACCTGTTTATGGTTTTCTGTGTGTCTCCATATCTACACTCTACCTGTTTGTATGACTCACCCAAGATACAACTTCTTGGACCAGTGAATTCTGTATTTTTGTTTGACATTCATAAAACTTGGGATTGTGTTGATATATTAATGACAGCAGTGGCAACAAGAGGAACAGGTATCACTTATTTAGCTCTTACCTAGCTCTGCTAGGTGTTTATAGACATTAACTCATTTATCTACATTAGTGTGATACGCCCATTTGACAGGGAATGCTGTAAGACTCAGAACCCTCAGTAGCTTGTACTCGACACAGTGCCTCTGCACCTAGCATGTACTTGGCACACAGAACACTTGCTGTATGACTGAATGAGTGAATGAATGGATGTGCTGCAGGTCACCAGCTACTAAATGTTAGAGCTGGGACTCAGCCCTAAAGCCAGACACAACCTCAAAGCCCGAGTTCTTAAGCTCTGCACTTTTTGCCTCCCAGGTAGCTCAGCTGTGTGGCCCACATGGGCATGGCCTGCTGGTTGTGACCTGCATTCTGAGCATCCTTAGCTGCCTCTGTTGTTCAAAGATGACCTCATCTCTTATCCTGCATGTTCTCTTCCAGTGGCCTTGTCCCCTCTTTACCGGATGAGCAGGATGGCATCAGCACCAGTGCTGGTTTGGGGAATGGATGTAAGTATTCAGGGCTGGGTTTTCTTGCCGAAAAACACGGGGAGTGGACAGTAGATTGTGAGCACCTTGAAGCCTGGGACTGGGCTTTCAGACCTGGTGTCCAGAGCCTCCCTGTCCTGCTGGCACACACTGGGTGCTCAGCATTTTACATTCCACGTCATGCTGATTTGCAGTCTACCACCTTTCACAAACATTGCACTAGAGTGGTTAAAAGACTATTTTTCGTGGCTGTTTTTTCCCTGCTGCCAAGCCTGTAGGGTTCAGCCAGTGTTAGCTGAACTGAATGACTTCGGGAAGGCCGACATGGATTTGGTGGTCTCCACTGCCAATTGCCTGGAGGCCCAGGAGAGCTGCAGTCTGGATTTCATTTCCTGGCTGAGGTCCAGCATTCCTACATGGGCCTGCCCTTTGTACAAATAGCTGCTGGGACCATAGGCGATGTCCTGAGTAAATAAGTCGTGTATTGTATTTAAGCTACATTATTAGGAGACTTTGCAGTTGGGGTTTGGCTAAGCACGCCTTGTAATTTTCACTGTGAGAACAAACGCATGCTATCCCAAGTGTCTGTGTGGGTAGTGCTAATAATTAGCCTTGTTGAAATACCTTAGAGATATTTTGACTTGTGTTTTTTTTTCTCATCTCTAAAGTGAGATATGCAAAAGAAGTTTTTGTGCATCTCCTCCATGCCAGCCTTGGCTCAGCACTAGGATTCACCGCTGCATGTCATTACCTTCAAGCTAAGAACACAGTCAAAGAGTGATGTGAAAGCGTTTGTCAGTGTCAGGAGTGAAGAAGTGCTAGGAGCTGTGGGCAGGGACAAGAGAGTTTCCTGAGAAACCGGCGTTGGCGCTGAGACTCGAAGTAAGGCCTAGAGAGGGAAAAAGCAGGTGGCGAGCATCTCGGATGAGAGAACAGGTGACGGCACAGTGCAGCCAAGGAACAAGAAAACCCCTGCGCCCTCCTCGCCCTCAGTCTGGTGTACAGGGCTCCGCATGGTCCGCCCAGCCCACTCCTCAGCCTCGTTCTGCCGAGTGGTTTCCAAACACTATGCTCACTCCTCGCTTTGTGCTTTTGTCTGGGCTCTTGGCTGGGCACCTCATCTGCCCGGTGCCTGCCTTCTGTCTCTTCAGAGTTTAGCCCATAGCACCTTCTTTGGCTTATGGAGTTATGCTTTTCCTCTGAACATTATATATTTCACTTCATTTTATTTACTCCTGTTGATTACTTTTAAAATACCCGGAGTCAAACCAGTTCTCATCCACTGACACTCCAGACCACCAGGCTCTCCAACCTGGATTATCCCATCATTCTCCTGACTGGTCCTTTTGTTTTTCTCCTGAGCTCCTTAGGGTCTGTTCTCCGCAAGGCAGCCAGAGGGAGCCTGGGTAATGTGAGCCTGTGCCTGTTACTCCCTGGCTCCGAGTCCACCAGCAGCTACTCGGTCCTTAGGCCAGATGCAGTCCTTCTTCCAAGGCCTCTCGTGGTTTCTCTCCCACGGTGCCCTTTGTTGATCTCCAGCAGTTGCCTCTTGGCTGTCCCTCAGAAACGCTGGGCGTGCTCTCACCCAGGGTCCTCCCTGCACCTGGAGTGTTCTACCCCAAGTAACTGGCTGCTTCCCTTCAAGCCTGCAGAGTGGTCTTCCCACTGAGATCATCCTCGATGACCTTTTTAACAATTGCAGTCTCCTCCCCACCCCTGGATTTCCCGTTCTTACTCACTTTATTTTCTCCATAGTGTTTTTACCTTTGAATGCATTATGTAGTTGCCCCATTATTTTGCTTATTGTCTGTCTCTTCCCTCTAGAATAGAAGCTCCATTTGTTTCCCGCTGCAGCCACATCCAGAAAGCTGCCTGGCAGAAAGTAGGCTCTCAGCGCCTTGGTGGGAGAATGAGTTCACTCGTTCGCTCCACACCTATTTACAGCTCTGTGTGGTGATGGTTTGTTTTCCTCTCCAGCTTGCCCACTTGACTGGGGAGGATCAGTGTCTCCTTCACCAGCGTTTCTCCAGCACACAGGGTGGTGCTTGATGCAGAGCAGGTGTCTCATAAATGTTTGTTGAATTAGGGGAGCTGTGGAGAGATTGGTACTGGCAGTTTTTACTCAAAACAGAGGTCAGCAGTTTCCCGCCTGCTGCCTGCTTTTGGGAGTAAAGTTTTGTTGGAATGTGGCCACATTGTTTATGAGTTAGCTGTGGCTGTTTTTGTGCTACAGCAGAGGAGTTGTAGCCGGTGAGAGACTTTAGGCTTTGTGTGTGGCCTCTGAAGCCGAAATATTCATTGTCTAGTGTTTCAAGAAGTTCACCAACTCCTTTATGAACGTGCTGTGTCCCATGCTTTGTCACTGGCTGTGAAGATGAGGAAGTACCTGTCGGGACACTGTGTTTTGCCATATGCCCAGTGCATTTTCTGGGTTCATCCCCTGACACATTTACACTGGGGATAGCTTAAGTAATTCATCAGCATTCGAAGTAAAATGGCTTAGAGCTTTTTCTGGTCTCCAGTCAGTAAATCACAACGGGCAGAAAATGCCAACAAGATACACTGGAAACTCCTCCTGTTTTCTCTTCCCTGGGTTAGTCCCTAGTGGGAATGTTGCATGCCATGACATTTTCCTTTGTCTGTTTTGCCTTTTTATAGTGCTCCCAGCTGCATCAGAAGAAAAAGTGTCTCCTACTAGAGCACGGAACATGAAGGACTTTGAAAATGTAAGTGGAGGTATCAAATTATTGTTTTTAACAAATCATGTTTGCTGCTGCTATCCAGCCAGCGGCAGGAGGGAGCTGTGTTTTATGAGAACTAAGCTGAGTTACACCAGAGGTGGGAGGAACACCAGGGCCTGGGCATTCTTCATAGGCTCGTTCCATACATACACAGTCAGCTCTCACTGCTTCTGACAGGGTCAGCAAATCCAGCTTTGGGTCTTTGGCATATTTCTGGTGTCCCGAAGATGAGGAAGTTACATATTGCACAGTTGAAGGGACCTAACATTTGTCATAGGCCTCACAATAATGTAAGACACGTTCTTTATGGCACCTGGTTGGTCTTTGCCACAACTCTTGAGGTATTTTGTGTATCCCCATTTTAGAGATGCGGAGTCTTAAGATGAGGAGAGTCCCATTTATAGTCATGTTATATGTAAAGGGCAGAGCTGGGATTTGGATCTAGATTTTTAATGATTCCAAAGCTATTGTTTGCACTGCTTTGTGTCTCTCCGTTCATCCTGTAGACGTCGTTGCTGTTGAAGGGAATATGAGTGGCCTGCATACAGCACTGTGTGGCAGTTGCCTGCGAATGGATCACTTGGTGATAGATTTGGCTTTCAATACTTAATGTCTTCCAGCACTGTATCTTTCATTTGTTAATGGAGAGGGTTTGTTGTCAAGGAACGGGAAAATAAGGTTATTTTCCCAATTCGAATTCTCTTTAACAAGTTACCTGCTCAACGCTCTCATTTATCTTAGGAAGAATTAGACCCTTCTTCATTTGTAACCAAATGAAATCCATACTATGCAAGACACAGGAGATACTTATCAGTGAGAAGACGGAGGACACAGAGAGAAGGGCGCTCCACAATTATGTTCTCTCCCCAGCTGTCTTTACAGAACAGAGTGGTACTGTCTCTGGATTTAATTTAGAATACTCATTACCGCTCATAGTTATCTGCAAACCACCAGTGACCAATTGAAGAAATGACTTGTCAGATCTCTAATGGAAACAAGTAATTTCTAAGCTTTGAGTTGTTATAATTTCAGCAGTACAATGCGATCTATGTTGTGGGGTCTGGGGCCTCAAGCGAATGAGATTTGATTATTCCGCATTGTGTATAATTAAAATACGCTCTGCTGTGAAATGATTGTTCCTGTTTTATCATAAGAGTAATAATAGCTACTGTTTATTGAGCTCTTGCTCTGAGCTGGGCATTTTGTGTCACGTTCTTTGTATATATTCCTTTAATATTAAAGCTGCTTTCTAAGATAGAGAGCTGTTACTTGTTTTTGAAGGGCACAGTTTTAAATTTTATTTCCAGATGAGAAGATGGAACAGAATTGTAAAGTTTGGGTTTCACATTTTGTTGTCTGTCACTGGAAGGCGTCCTGAGTCCCACTGTTTATTATATATAGGAGAAACTGAGGCTTGAGGACCTGAAGTGGCAGAGCTGTTCTTAGAGACAGTCCGTGCTGCCTGAGGGCCACAGCTTGCGGAGCCAGACCTCCTGCGTGTCCACTTCTCATTGGTGGCCTTGAGCCAGCCTGTACTGGCTCCACCTTTAACATGGGTGTCGTGATGGGGGCGGCTGCTTGGCGCTGTCGGGAGGCCGGACAAGCACAGCCTGTATTCCTAGCATGGAGTCCATCCCCGCTTGCAGAACAGTGTTAGCTGTTTCTTCTTCTTATTGTTATTGTCATTTTCCCCCACTCTGCCATGTGCTCGAAGTTTCTCTTGCCCAGACTGTTCCTGATGGTCTAAATCCTGCTTTACTTGAAGGTGAAGGAGAGCCTTCCAAGCCGATATGTTTTAGGATTTATGTTTTCTCCTTATGACTGTGGTCCTTTGGCTGCTGTTAGGTTTTTATGGCATTAATATTTTTTATTGTAGCATTTTCAAGAGCAAATTCTGCAGCTGAAATTGAAATGACCACAGTTTTCAGTGTCTGCCTTTCAGCTCTTTTATAAGTCACTGGAATTTTTCATTTGGCCTCAGTTTCATGTAGTAGCTCAGGCCGTAGATCTCTGTGTGGTCATAGGCTGAGCTTTTTGTGGGATGCTTATAGGAAATGCATTTGGCATATAAAGCTAATTTTTTTTTTTTTGTACTAGGAATTAAACTCAGGACCTTGTGCTTGTGAGGCAGGTGCTGTGCCACTGAGCTATATGCTGGCCCTCTGAAGCTAATTTTACACTCAGCATACATATTAAAGGGGGCTAGACTTAAAGGACAAACTGATTATTCCTCCATTCTAGTCATCAGCACTTGCATTTAGTCCCTAGAGAGTTAAAGTCATCAGATTACCATGATACATGCACACTCATATTTATAGCAGCACAATTTATAATGGCTAAATCTTGGAAACGGCCTATCTGCCCTTCAACAGGTGAGTGGATAAAGAAAACATGGCATTTATACACAATGGAGTACTACTGTGCTGTAAAGAAGGTTCACCTAAGGCATTCATAAGTCAGTGGATGCGCCTTGAGACTATAATATTAAGTGAAATAAATCAGACAGAATCGTAAATATGGCATGGTTTCGCCTATATGAGAAACTCAAAATATAAATAAAGAGCAAAGTAAAAGATAGGTGATAGGAAGTGGGGAGATCTTTTTCAAGTGTGAAAGGGAACAAGGCATGGGGGGGAGGGGAAGTGGATAAAAAAAAATGAAGAAAAAAATGGAAATAGAGCTTGTGCAGATGGGAAGGGCACCAGGGGTTGGAAGGAGCAGGGAGGCGTAGGAGGCATGGGTGTGAAAGATGAATTAAGATGTGTTATGCAAATGCAGTGACTCCCCATGATAAATGTAAACATTATGTAATGCAGATGTATACACATTTAGTGAGGATCTGATAAGATAAAGGCCCACTTGTAGTTTGCTCAGGTTCATCCATGCAATGAGCAATTTCAGATATATGCCTTGTGCCAGTCTGCCTGCCAGGGGCTTGGAAATCTGCAATGGATTAAAACCAGGTATGTTTCCCTGTCAGGAGGCTCAGAGTCTAACTGGGGCGGTGGAGAGGAACATAACAGTGCTAAAGTGAGGTAAGAACCAGGTGCCGTGGGGGCCTCTGAAGGACGGGGAGGTCAGGCCTCTAGGGACAGAGAGGGACGGGGCAGACAGAGGCCTGGGAGAGCATCGCAACTGCAAGCACTCATGCAGGGTCGAGTGACCGAGCAGAGCCGGATGGGTTCAGGGACTGTAAGTTCCCTTTGACCCAAGTGAGGCTCGGTGAGGGGAATAGGCCACTGAAGCAGGCGGGGGCCGGTCCTGTAGGTTCCTGAATGTGACACTGCCTGCTTTGACTTTTGTCCTGCAGGTGAAAGGAAGCCGGTGATGGGTTTTAATATGGGGAGGGAAATGACCAGAATTGTGCTTTCAGAGATTACCAGGGAGGAAGAGGGTTTGGAGGGGAGCGAGGCTGGTGGCAAGGTGACAAGGCAGAAGCTTCTGCAGTGGGGTGGGGCAGAGGGAGGAAGCTGGGAGCTCAGGGGCTGCGGCCGGTCCCAGAATGTACACAGGTTGGCCTGGCGTCACTGGAAGAGCTGCAGCTTCATGACATCTGGTCTGCTTCTTTGGTACATGGGCTGCGACAGTCCGGAGAAGTGGGGTCTTATTCAGGCTGGGAACCCAGGCCTCTGGCAGAAGTCCTTGAACTCTCTTCTCTGTGCTGTGTGCGTGCTCACTGCCGGGTGAGCCTTTTCTTGGGTTGTTAACCTGGTAACCCGGTGTCCATGGTCCTCCCTAGTGCGAATGTAATCACTTACACAGAAGGGCTGGCTGGGAAGTTGGTGAGTCAGTTTGGTCTTAAGTAAGAGCCTCCTCTCAGGTCCCTTCTAGATGGTGATGTTGTGGGGAGCTCCTTGGGCTCAAGGAGGCCTGGCGGAGGTAGTGTTTTGTGAAGCCCTGTGCTTTTCTGCTGTGACCTCTTCTGGACACTGACATCTTTTTTTTTTTTTTTTTAATGGACTGAGGAATATCTAGAGTCTGCTGTTGTATATCCATGCTGGGCAGCTGCCTTTATCAGTACATAGAAGAGTTTAATTCTGGCTTTTCACAGAAAATGACATGGATAGTTTTTCCTTTCAATACTAATGGAAGGCATTATTTAGTGACCAAAATATTTCATAAGAATATGCATTAAAATGAATGGATTGGATCACAATTTACATAATTGCCTACTGTGGGACATTTCAAGTTGTTTCTCATTTATCCCTATTACGGAAAAAAGCTGTAATAAGCATCCTAGTGCATAGATCTTTTTCCAGTTACATGATTTTTTTTTTAGGGTAAATTCCTAGGAATGGGCTTTTTGGATGTCAAAGGTTTTACATGTAAACTGTATGTAGTGAACAGTAACTCTTCAAAGGAAGATTGATTTCAAGAGGATTTTCTCTTAGGAAACTGGGAAAACCCTCAGCCAGCTGTGGCTAAAACATTTGTCACATCCTGTCCTACCCAGATCTCTTTGTCTTTGTCTTTTGCTTGGCTTTCTCATGTATTGTGGCCCTTATGCCTGTTTGTTGAAAATTCATGGTCTCAGCTCAGCCAGATGTGAATGTCTTACATGGTTTGGCAAGGAGCTTTGAATGTTGAAGTTTGCTGTTTGAGCGGGGCATGGTGACTCCCATCTGTAATGCTACCACTCGGGATGCTGAGGCAGGAGTATTGCAGTGAGTTTGAGGCTGGCCTGAACTACATAGTGACTTCGGGGCCAGGCTGAACTACATAGTGAGATTCTTCCTCAAAAATCAAAGACCAAACCAGAAAAACACTCTTTGATGTCTGTGCTGTGAATCACTTATCCACAGAGAGCAGCACTTCCCCGATCTGTACAGCCCTGAAGCTTTCAGAACGCCATGGTGTGTGGCTACAACGTGGAGTGGAGGATGATGAAAACTGGGTTTCCAGTCTGCTTCGGCCACTTGCTGACATGAGTAATGGCTCCCAGAACCTCCTGTGTAAGGTGGGGCTGGAGTCTTTCATCCAGTTATGTGAGGAGTTTGTGAGCTCGGGCATGGGAAGCCCCTAACTTGACGCCTGGTATATGCTGTGCACTCAGCAAACACTAGCATCTCCTCTAATCTGAAGTTCGCTCTGCTGTAACCACTGCCCCTGGGTTCGGCCCCAGCAGTTTTTATTTTCTGCTGATCCTTTTATGTTTCTTTGACCTTGAAATTAAATCCTTAACTTCTTGTCATGGCCCAGGAGATCCAGCCCATGCTCTGAACTCGGCATGCCCTGCTCCCCCTGTACACGGTGCTCCAGCCACAGATTGTTCTTCCTCAGTTGCACCCAGCTTGTTACTGCCCAGGACACCCTTTGTCACTTTTGTTTGACTGTCTGGCTTCTGGAGCTTCCTGTCCTGGCTTCAGTGTGGCCTGGTGAGGAGGCTGACCCTAACTCCTCTCCTCTACTCCCTGTTCTCTCTTCTGCCAAGGACTCGACACCCTTTCTATCAAGGAGCTCCCAGCTGCTTGCCATTATGTCCTTAATTGTGTGCTTGCTTTAACAGGAGTCACCTCTACTGTATGTCCAGGACCCAGCACTGAACCCAGCAAGATGATAGCTGCTTAATAAATAGGTGCTGATTGAATGAAAGTGTGACCTTGTGTGAGAAAACAGACCTCTCGGTTTTGAATGCTTTACATATAAAATGGGAAAAACAATGCTTACATGTAACTAGCGTGCCAGGATTGTGCCTGCCGTATTAGGTCTTCAGTAAACAGGAGAGCAGCTGCTGTGGTTATTATTAATCAAGCGGCTGGAGGTAGTGTAGCCAGGGAGAGACAGATTGTGATGAGGACAGGCCTTACAGACCTGGAGTCACGAGGGCGGAAGCAGTGCGGAGGTAAGGGAAGGCTGCGAGTGGGAAATGTGCGGGAGCCTGGCCTCAGGCAGGTGAGCATGACCAGGTGGGCTGCAGGCCAGTGAAGAGCTGAGGCCCAGTGCTAGCTGGCAGAGTGAGGGTTGTGGCCACTGTCTGTGGAGCTTTGTGCATATCAAGGGCCTTTGGTAGAGTCTAACACATGGGATCACATTCAGCTTCTGGATGGTGGCGCTGTCTGGTATGGGTTAAGCACAGTGGTTCATCTGTGTAGTAGGAGGTCCCTGTAGTAGGAGGTCCCTGTTTCATGACTTAAACTCTGTGAGTTCCTGCACGTTCTGGCCATGCCCTCCAAAAACCCTGGCCAGATGGCAGGCTGGGCAGTGTAAATTTTTACAGTCTTTTTGAAGGCCATTTGGAAAGAGGTTTTGATAACCATAAAAATAAAATTACTCTTGAGCCCAATAATCCGTTTTGGGGCAATTTATCTGAAAGAAACAACTTGGTAGAATGAAAAAGCTGTTTATGAAGGTGTTTGTTGCTATATAGTGTATAATTGCAAAAACTTGACATCGAGGGAAATTATATATTACATTTGTCATCTCTTTTTTGACTTCTTGCAGCAAGCTTGTGCTGAGAGTATCTCACAGGGGAGGAGGTGGACTTTGTAAAGACGAGATGTCTCTCCTATGAGCTCCATTGGGTGGAGAAACTGAACGCAGCCAGATCTGAGATCTTACCTTTCTGATTGCAGAGCCTTTGAGCTGCATTTGCCATTAGAGCACACTGCATCTACCAATGCTCGGTACAGAAATGGTTAAATAATTGAGTGCTAATCAGTTCAGTGGAACTTAGTGCACTCATTTTACGTGATGATTATGTGTAATTCTGCAACATCATGAAAATGGTTGCTAGAATATTAAGCAAAAGTGGTGGAATGTATAAATTTACTAATTCTATAGAACATGTATGTTCATGAACAAAGGCTGAAAAGCATATGCACAGAGGTGATTTCATAAGGCAGTTATGTGCCAGGCATTGTTGGGGTTCAGTTTTAAAACTCTGCTCTTGGTACAGTGTTGTTTGTTAGTAAATAGTTGTTTGCCTAGTAACAGTGTTCCTGATGATTTGAAGACACCAGGGAGAGCACTGGCATCTGAAACTAATTCCAAAGCATCCTCCTCCTTTTACTGACTCACATGCTGCTGCTGGTGGAGTTATCGTACATGTGGTATTGTTTACCAGAGGTGAACTTTGAGCAGCAAGAGCACATGGTCTTCTAGTGTCTATGTGAGTCCTAAATGTTTTTGTACTTGCACAGAGGGTAAAAAAATTGACTCTAATTCAAAGATCTGCTTACTGAGGCTTTGCATGAGAGATGGATTTCTTTGTAAAGCTGTGCCATGTTTACTGCTTGCTAGGTGCCAGGCTCTGCCAGGTGCTTAGCTCATTTAGTTGTCACAACGCCCCTGTGAGGTAATTGATTTTATCCTCATTTTATGATGAGCCAACAGTGGCTCAAAGCTGTTAAATAATCTTAAAGTCACACAACTCACAAGGAGCAGCCGCTGGTAGTTTAGTCAGTTATTGCCAACCTCAGAGCCTGTGCTTCTGGCCTGCATCTTGGGAGAAAGATGGCCTGGTAGGGTGAGCTTCTGCTTTAGAAGCCCCTGCTCTTCCAAGCCAGTGAAACTGATTAGGCACCTTGCTTCAAATTCAGTTGAGGCAGGGTTATTGGAGTCTGATTCTTTTTTGTGCTGTTAAATTTGGTTTTCCTTCCTTTTTGGATACAGCTTGAGATTGGGTGTGTTAGTTACTTTTTTCCTTGCTGAGACAAAATACCCAACACACAAAGTTAAAGGAGGAAAAGTTTATTGTAGCTCACACTTTGTAGAAGTTTCAACCCATGGTCAGCTGGATCCAAGGCAGAGAGGCAGCATAGAAGAGAAGTAGTTCATGGTGTGGCAGGGCAAACAGAAGGCAGCAAAGCAACGAAGAAGTCAGCAGCTTCTTTCTGTCCCTTTAGACACCACTGGGCTATCGGCCTTTTGGATAAGGGTGGGGCACCCTTAATCCCAGCATCACACACTCTAATCCAGCTGTTTTGGAAACTCCCTACCTATGACTGTGTGAGGATTTGCAGGGACATCTATCTAGATCCAAGTCATAACACTACGGAAGGCTTTGATGGACAGTGGGATAGGAGGAAGCCAGAATGACTGACTAGAAATGCCCCTAAAACCCTTCCTCCCTCCGGCTTCAAAAAGTCCTACCCCATAATCATGTTGGGATAGTTCCCATCTCAGATGGCTGCAGTTTCACAATAACACTTGGGTTCCAAGGGCCGGTGTGTGGCAAGCATGGCCCTTGCATTAGCTTATTTTCAAGCATTCAGTTTCTAAGTCACATTTGGTGGGTTTTATATTTTAGGGTGTTTATTCCTATGGTGTGGCAAGTTATGTTCAGTCCTTCCGATTCAATTTAAAAGTTTTTTTCTTTGAATGTGTTTCTTTTAAAGGGAAAAGAACACATGAGGGAAACATTAATATGCTTTAAATTCTTGTGCTGTGCCATGGACCATACTAAACCTTCTGATTCATTTCCTTGAATCTTTACAATAACTCAGCAAGATAGGTGTTATTATAATCAACTTTTTATAGCTAAATGAATTGAGGCCAGCAAACAGTGAACTTGACTTGACTAAGGTTATATAGCTGGCAAGGTAGTGTAGATATGTTAATTCCTTAATTTATTTATTCATTTAACAGGCATTGGTTGAGTACCTAATGTGCCTAAATACTGTGCTAAACCTTCAAGGAAATAGTCATGAAAGATTAAGTCCTTGCCCACAGAAATGGATTATATTCATGTATCAAACATAATATGAAATAAGAAACAGGCAGATAAATAAGATACATACAGATTGTGAATAGTTCCAGCCAGAAAATAGGATCAGTGTGTTAGAATGACCTGGTGGGAGAGGTGGGCATGGGGACCACTTGACATTAGGGTGTTAGTGACATTGGAGCCAAGATGGAAGGGACGAGACCACACCACCTGGCAAGTGTTGCCAGTGGACTTTGCAGGGAGACAAGGGCGTAACTTATTTGAGGGCCAGAAAGAGACTCTTGAGGCTAGGACACTAGCCCAGGAAGGTGTTATGTTTGAGGCCAGAGAGGCAGGTAGGAGCCAGATCATGTACCATTCTGTTTGATCCCAAGAGTGATGGGGGAGAAACAGTGGAGGGTTTAAGCTAGAGACTGGTGTGGGTGGATTTGCCTGACTCTAGAGCTTATGGAGGCCTCATTACATCCTACGTATGTCTGCCTGTCCCATCCCTCCATCCAGCTGTTGACTGTTTAGTAAGTGTCTCATGTGTCAACTAGAACATACAAGATGGATGGGCAGGAGCAGGGCAGGAAGAAAAGCAGTAACCCTGGGACAGTGTGGAGTGGTCATTTCTGTGCCGAGGAAAGTAAGGGAACATTGACGAGGGGCCTCAGCTGGCCAGAGAGAACTTTGAGGGACATGATGTTAAGCATGGAATGACTGGCCACTGCTTGAATTTCTTTTTATTTATTTGGGCCTGTCTGGTGTTTGAGTGACTTTCTGAAGCTGTATTTGCCATTCTCGTAATTTTTAAGCTTCTTTACCTATGAATAGGAGAAATACTCTTTCAAGTGTTGTTAACAGTTTTAGCATTGTGTACATGTGGGCACTCAAAGCAGCCCCCATAAATATTTTATTGGTTGCTGACTAGTAGAATAAGGCTTCTCTTTATAGGAAGCATCTGGTGGGGTAGACTTTTTTGTTTGAATGAATGTTTTATGTGCTGTTTCCTTAAAACATTTAAAAGGAGGCTTTAATGAACCTACCAATTGTTTCTGGTACTGTCCTTGTTAGCAACAAAATTGAAACCGTAAGTATTAACAAGAGAGCCAGAGGCAATTTAAAAATATACTGAATGTAGAGTATGCTTATCAATTTTCTTTTATCCAGTCCTAAAAGTATGTTTATTAATAAGAATATTACATGCTGTTAAAGGTATTTTTTAAAATGCCAGTGAAACATCTGATGAGTATACATGTGTAGAAATGTACTAGTATCTTATAGATATTCTTATTTTGCTGTATTTCATTTTAGTTCTTTTAAATTAGCCTTATTGATTTTTTTTGGTGTGTGTTTGTTTTGTTTTGTCTTTTTGAGACAGGGTCTCACCATGCAGTTCAGGCTGGTCTTGAACTCACTTTGTAGCCCAAGCTGGCCTTGAACTCATAGTGATCCTCCTGCCTTAGCCTCCCGAACGCTGGGATTACAGGTCTGTGTCACCATGCCTGGCTTGTAAATCAACGTTATTGAAATGCAATTTACGTAAAATAAAACTCACTAGTTTTAAGTGTTGGAGAATTTTAACACATCTCTCCTCTTGTAACTACTATTGTAATAAAGATACATGTGATTATAGTTTTTTAGTACCCACGCACAGTTCTAGGCTCATGTAACCATCCCCACAATCAGAGTATATAACTGATCTGTAATACTGAAAAATTCTCTTGGTTTTTTTTTTACCCTCTTTGTGGTTAAACCCTGTATTTGTCCCAAACCTCTGGCCAACTGGTGTTCTGTTTTCTTCATCCCTATAATTTTGCTTTTCCCAGAATGTTGTGTAAACGGAATCATACCATATGTAATCTTTTGAGGCTGGCTTCCTTCTTGCAGGAGAATGCTTTTGGAATTCACTCGTGTTGTTTTATCTGTCGTGGTTGCTGGGTGCTGTTCCATGTTATGGCTCAAGACTGTTTATTCATTCACCCTTTGAAGGACATTTAGGTTCATTCTACCTTTTGGTGATTGATAGTAAATCTACACTGCAGTGAATACTTGCATAGAGGTTTTTGTGTGGATGTAGCTTTTAATTTTTTCAGGAGAAATATGTAGAAATGAAATTGCTGAGTCATATGGTAAGTGTAGGTTTTTGGTAAGAAACTGCCAAACTGTTATGTGGTGCGATTGTGCCATCTTACATTTCCACGAGCAGAGCATGAGATTTCCATTTGCTCCACATTCTCATCAGCATTTGGGACTGTCACTTTTAAAAAACTGTAGTTTTAATTTGTACTTCTGTAAAAGCTAAGGACGCTGAAAATCTTTGCCATTTGTGTGTCTTCTGTGAAGTTTTTGTTCATTTGTGTATCTTCTGTGAAGTTTTGCCATCTTTCCCCAGAAAAATTGATTTGTTCTGGTTGTTTCCTTACAGTTACACTTTGAGAGTTATTTGTATTCTAGATACAATTCTTATTTTAGATATGTGATTTACAAATATTTTCTCTCAGTGTGTAGCTTGTCTTTTCATTCTTTCAACTGGGTGTTTTTCAGACCAAGTTTCACATTTTAATGAAGCCAGCTTATTTTTTTTTCCCCCTTAAGGATCATGCCTTTGGTGTTATGTCTAAAGAACTTTTTGTCTTACTGTAGATTCCAACAGTTTTCGCTTACATATTTAAAAAATTATGTATTTTATATTCAAATATGTATTTAAATATTAAATATTTATATTTAAATATATTTTAAATTTAAATCAATGTATTTTAAGTTATATTTAAATATTAAGTATTTATAATTATGTATTTTATATTTAAAATTTATATTTTGCATATAGATCTGTGATCTAATTTGAATGAACTTTTGTTTAATTTGTGAAGTTTAGGTCAACATTTTTTTTTGGCTTTTTGAGACAGGGTATCACTATGCAGTTCAGTCCAGCCTTGAGCTCATTTTGTAGCCCAGGCTGGTCTTGAGGTCACAATAATCCTCCTGCCTCAGCCTCCCAAGGGCTGGGATTACAGGTGTGCGCTACTATGCCCGACTAAGATTAATTTTTATAAAAAGATGTTTAATTATTCCAACACCATTTGTTGAAAATAAAGACAATTCTTTCTTCACTGACTTGTCTTTATATCTATGACAAAAATAATTTTGGCCATATTTCTATGGGCCTATTTCAGTGTTTTTTATTCTGTTCATTTCATTCTTCTTTTATAAAATTGTTTTGATTCACCTAATTTTTTTTTTTTGTTCAAAGTAAATTTTATAATCAGTATGTCTCTATTTACAAAAAGCCCTGCTGGGATTTTGATTGGAATTGTGTCAAATCTATAGATAAATTTCAAGAGGATTGACATCTTTATTGAATTGAGTCTTCCCATCCATTAATTTGTGGAGCATATATTATAGGTTTTATTAGATTTATACTTAAGTAAATCACTTCTTGGAGCTATTATAAATGGCCATTTAAAAGATAATTAAGCTTTTGATTGTTGTTAATATATTAAAATATGATAGGTATTTGTATGTTGACCTTGCCAAATTCACTTGTGAGTGCTTGGAGCTTATTTTGTAGATTTTTTGTGTTTTGTTTCTTTCTTTTTAATCTGAATGTCTTTTATTTTTCCTTTCCCTATTTTATTGGCTAGGACTTCAAATACAGTGTTAGGTAGAATCATGAGAGCAGGTATCCTTTTCTTATTCCTGATGCTAGGGAAGTAGTGATCCCTTTTTCATCTTTAATTAAATGTATTTTCCGTAGATGTTCCACCTTTTTTGGTGATATGCTTAGTAGGTTCCTTTAATTTCTGGTTTGACTGAGTTTCTTGTTTTATGATTGGCTGCGTTGTTTTGTGAAATGCTGTTTCTACACCTGTTAATGTGGTCATATCTTTTAAAATTCTTTAGGCTGTTTATATAATGAATTTTATAAATTGACTTTCAAATTGTGAATTAGTTTTATGTTGCTGGGATAACTGTCACATATGAATGATTAATCTGTTCATTTGTGTTTATATTCATGAAGGATTTGGCCTGTAGGTTTCTGGTAATGGCCTTTGTCTGGTTTGTTTCATAAAATGAAGTGCAGAGATCCTTCACCTTCTGTCTTCTATCTTCTGGAAGAGATTGGGTAGAATTGATGTTATTTTTCCTGTAAAGATTCAGTAGGAATTGCTACTGAAATCATCTGCATCTGTAATTTCCTTTTATAAAAGCCTTTTAACTACAAAGTCAGTTTTAAAAATTATTACATGACTATTCAGGTTATCTCTTTTTTTTGGTGGATTTTAATAATCAGTGGCTTTCAAGGAATTGGGTTAAGTTATATAATTTATGTACATAGAGTTATATGCATTATTCCTGTATTTTTAAAATTATCATGGGGTCTGTATTAGTAGACCCTTTTTCATTCCACTGAGCTGTACCTCCAGCCCTCTTTCATTCTTGCTATTGGTAATGTGTGTTATCTTCTTTTTTCTTTGGTACCCTCCCAGAGTTTTTTAATATCAGTTTATTGATCATTTGAAATAACCTACTTTTAGAATTTATTTTTCTGTTTTCTATTTATCTGGTTTTTGCTCTGATGTTTATTATGTCCTCATTCTGCTTATTTGGCATTTGTTTTGCTCTTCTTTTGAGGAAGATTAAATTGTTGATTTTAGACCTTTGTTTCTAAAACGTTTGCTAGTACACATTTCCCCCAAGCCCTGATTTAACTGCATCCCATAAATTATGATGTATTGTGTTTTCATTGTAGTTTAATTCAAAATGTCTTCTAATTTTTCTTGAGGCTTTCTGATTGATCTGTGGATTGTTTAAAAATATGTTGTTTACTGTCCAAGTATTTGGGGATTTTTCAGTTTTGTTACTGACTTTTAGTTTAATTGTATTATGGTCAGAGAACATAGTTTGGTTTCATTCCTTGCAAATTTGTGAAGGTTTGTTTTATGATCCAGAATATTTTGTCAATGTTCCATGCTCGCTATAGTTATTGGGTAGTGTTTCATAAATGTAAATTAGATCCTATTAGTGGACAGTATTATTGCTCAGTTGTTCTTACTGATTTTTGGTCTACTTTCGTGGATTGATGAAAAAAGAGTATTGATGTTTCTAACTGTAATTGGAGATTTGCCCATTTTTTCTTTTCAATTCCATTGATGTTTACTTTGTGGACTTGCAGGTATGTATAATGTTAGGCATATACACATTAGGGTTGTTATTTTTTTCCTCATTATTATGTAATGTGTTTATTCTTGAATGATTTTCTTTGTTCTGAAGTCTACAGTTTCTGATATTAATAGCCATGTTAGCTTTCTTTTATTTAGTACTTACATGGTACATTTAAAAAATTCTTTTAGTTTGAACCACTTCTATTATGATATCTAAAGTAAATTTCTTCTGTATAGCATGTAATTTTTTTCCTTTAAATCTGTTCTCATATTCTCTGTATTTAAAGTGGAATGTTTATTCCATTTACACTTAACATACCAATGTGTTATGATTTAGGCCTACCATTTTCTTACTTGTTTTCTGTTTTTCTTTCTGTTTCTCTGTTCAGACCTCTTTCAGATTATTTTAGCACTCCATTTAAATTTCTCTGGTAAGTTTTTGATATATCTCTTTGTATCATTTATTTAAAAACTATTGAAAATTTTAGTGATTGCTTTAGAGATTATAAAATATGAATATAATATACATATATACATGTACTTTTCGTTTCATCATAAGGAAGATTGTTACTGCCGCTCACTCCAGTATGTATTATCCCACTAGACTACGTTGTAGTTTTATTTTCAGCTGTCATACACATTTTAAAGAATTTTGGGCTTTTCATTTGAATCGCTTCTTTGCATAGCTGCCCAGATATTTACCGTTTGTTTTTCTCTTTCTTCCATTTCTGAAGTTCCATGATTCCTTTTGTTATATCACTGTTCAATCAGAAGAACTGCCTTTATCATTGCTTTTTATTTTAAATTAAATTTTTATTATTACTTTTTTTGAGACAAGGTCTTGCTCTGTAGTTCAGGCTGGATTTCGACTCACTGTGTAGCCCGTGAACTTGTGACCCTCCTGCCTCAGCCCTGAGTGCTACGATTATAGGCATGTGTCACCACACTCAGCTAGTTTGTTTTTATGTCAGATCTGTTGCTGATGAATCAATTTCTTTTGCTTTATAAAATGTTTTCATTTTATCTTTATTCCTCAAGGGTAATTTTAGTTGATATAAAATTCTGACATAACAGTTTTTTTCAGCCTTTTAAAAATGGTGTTCCACTGCCTCTGGCCTCTGTCATTATGGTGAGAAGTCTGCCGTCATTTGAATCATTGTTCCTTTCCCCACGTGTAACGTGTCATTTTTGTCAGGCTGTTTTTAAGGATCCTTGGATTATCCTGTTTGGTATTTGGTAAGCTTCTTCTATATGTTTTATGCCTGTTTCCAAAATTAGAACATTTAAAATTATTATTTCTTCAAAGATTTCTTCTGTATTACATTTTTTCTTCTATTTGTCTTCTATTTTTTCAGGGACTTTAATGAATGTTGAACTTTGGGGTGTTATCTCAGAAGCCATGTTAATTTTTTCAAGTTTTCTTTTCCCTTGTTTTTGTATTGAATAACTTTTGTTGATTTCTCTGTAAGTTTATCTTCGTTTTTTGAGACTATCCACTCAACTTGCTTTTTAGTATTGTATTTTTCAGTTTTAAAATTTCTATTTGGTTCTCTTTTATATTTTCTGTTCCTCTACTGAGAATATCTATCTTCCATTCATTTTAAGACTGTGTATCTTAATGTCTTGGAACATGGCTTTACATATTACAAATATCAGTCCCTTGACAATAAAGAATTTTACATTTTGATATAGTCAAATGCATTTATTTCTGTCTCACAAAAACCCGTGAGATTGATTTTATTATGCTTATGTTAAAGATGAAGAAACTGAAGCTCTAAGAGGTTGCGTGTCCAGGGTTGCAGCATGAAAAAGTTAAAGATTGACCTTAATGGTGTCTTCAAAGCCCCTCGTCATTCTGCATTAACTTTGAGAAGTGAGCTTGGCTAGGGACTTTGTGAATAAGAAGGGAACAACAGATGCATGGTTTGCAGTGTGGGCAGACACACTGGGTTTAGTAAAACATCATCAGCACTTCTCAAAGTTCAGACAGTCTTTAAAAAGGTTGTACTTGTCTACTATTAAATTCTTTTAACTGTTTTATCAAGGAATTTATGTGGTATAAAATTCATAAGGTCAGACTGGCATGGTGGTGCATGCCTGTAATCCCAGCACTTGAGAGGTCGAGGCAGGAGGATTGCTTGATGAACCTGGGCTATCAAGTGAGTTAAAGACAAGCCTGAACTACACAGCAAAACCCTGTCTCAACAAAAAACCAAACGGTTCAAAGATAAGAAAGTATATAGTATATTTCACAGTGTGTATCATTACATCACGCCAATAAGCGTGCATTCAAGCTCAGCCCCCAGTTTGGAAGTATACAATGAATTATTTTTTGAGTCCCAGTTTTGTGCAAGATGACTAAAGCTGACTTGTTCTGTTTAACCAAAACTTTAAACCCTTTGATCAACACTGTTATGTTATCCATTTATACCCTCTCTGTCCCATTTTTAATTTAAATGATATATTGATGGTAAACCTTTCAGAGCTTTCCATGATAATAGTCAGCTGAGGCCTGTATGCCATAGGATCGCCATCACTGGTCTATATCATAGTGTTTTTATTTAACCACATATCCTGGAGAAAATGTGCTCAGTATACAAAATGGTCTCTCTTTTTTATTGGCTCTATGATATATCACTAAGTAGCGAGACCATAATTTAACCACAGATTAGTTGACTTTTAATAATTTAAATTAACCATGGAGTATTGGATTTCAAAAACTTTTTGAAGTATAGCATACCTACAGGAACACACACATATATGAACAGTTCAATGAATTGTCAAAAAAAAAAAAAGTGCTTCTATAACTATCACCATTGACAAGAAATGGGACATTGTTAGCACCCAGAAGTCTCCTTCCCGGCTCCTCCCAAATGCCACCTGCTCTTTCTCCTGAAAGTAACTGTCATCCTGGCAGTTTTCAAGATTTCTAAATTGTAATGATACTTCCTCTTTGTAATCAGTAAGTCCTCTGTGAGAGGATATCACGAGGCTGAATGTACTATTCTACAGGGACTTCCATCTAATGTGCTTAGTGTTGATTCTCACGTTAATCAGTTATCGCTATAGAGGTTGTACAATGGTAATTTTCTGTTCTGATTAACTGGATTTCTGATGTAAAGAAGGATTCCTCTCTTCCTTCTTTTCCCTTCCTGTGTCATCAGTGCGGAATCATGAATTCCTTCTTTAGTCAAGCATTATTCTCTCCTGTCATTATTCATTATCCTAAATTTGGCTGGTGGGAAGTACTTAATTCTTCTGGGGGGCATAATTGTAGCAAAGGTAAGCTCTAGTATTGAACATTTGAATTCATTTGGTGGCGTTGGAAGCTGTGGGGATTAATGCAGGTTCTATTTGTTAGAGCCTCTGTCTTTTGTTTAATTTAGGTAACCCTTCTGTGCTTATTTTTCAGCAAATCGCCGAGTTGAAGAAAGAAAACTTTAACCTAAAGCTCCGCATCTATTTCCTTGAAGAAAGAATGCAGCAGGAATTTGATGGTCCCACTGAACACATTTATAAAGCTGTGAGTGGCCCACTTCACACTGCTCTTCCTTTTCTTTTCTCATAGTCATTCCAAGCAGGTACTTGGTTGATACTTGTTTTCAGAGTTGGCATGAAGAGGTAGAGCTGCTCTCATTTATCCAGGATTGACTATGAGGAGTATAAAGATATTTGGCGGGCCCTCATATTAAGCAAAGAGGCACATGAGTAATTTTAAGGATGTGTTTTAGTCTCTTTCTAAAATATCAAAATTCTGTTTCACTGTTTTTATCTCAATTGCCTATTTATAATTACTCATTATTTAGAAACGGGCAATGGACTATTAGAATGACTTTGGAATGGATCCTGTTAACCAACTAACTGGGGTAGCTTTAGGCAAGTCCCTTCAGCTGTCTGGGCTTGCCCCCAGAGTTGGTGATAATCCCTGTGTCACAGGGTCATCTGTGTGAATTAAAATGGAATGACAGCTGAAAAGCTCCACACTCGTCAGTGCTTGACAATTATCATCACTGTCTTAGAGATGCTTCCTTTGGCCGCCCAGAGTTTGGCTTGTCAGTTTTTCTGTGGTTTGACTCTTCTGTATTCTTTTGTGCTTGCCTAGAACTGTCAGAAAAAAAGCCTATTCCTATTTGAAGTCTTGACCTGGAGGTTTTGTCTGAAAACAAACCTTGGTTCTGAAAGTTGAAAAAAGAACTTGGTTTTCTTGAAAAGACATGAGTACAAACAATATTTTGGTGCCCATTTCTTAGCTTTTTCTGGTAGATTAGCCCTTGGCCTGGGAATAATTCCATCTCCTGTCCTCTGAAGTTTGTACCAGTGGAAACTTTTGAAGTGGGAAAGGGAGCTCTCCTTGAATTTCAGCAGGGGAACTTAAATGGACTTTTCTTGAAGAGGGATTATTCTGTCCTGAGCCTTTTCAAGAATTAAAAAGCTCCCTTGTTCTTGAAGGCACAGTTTTTTCAGTGTGGGGGTAGAAAGACAATGAAGATGTTTCCTTTTCTGGAAGGGTGTGGTGGTGCAGTCAGAATTGCAGAGGAAAACCAGTGGTCTAAAGCATTTTGTGTATAAGTATGTGGTTATGCATCGCTGAAAGTCTGGGCTAAAGTGTATCCATGGCCCACAGTGTCAGGCACCGTGCTGGGTGCTTGTATGTTTGTCATCTTGTCACGGTTCTGAGGACAGCTCTGTGCAGTGGAGACTGTCCTCAGATTACCGTGAGAAAGCCAAGGCTCAGGAAGAAACTGAGGCTCAGGAAGATCAGTAACTTCATGTCAGATAGCCAACTGCATGAGGTAGACTTTCAGCCCAGATCTGCCTCTCTTTGTGCTTCAGCTATTCTTTTCCGTTTTCTGACTAGATGGCTAGATTTAATTACTACGTAGCCTTCTCCTTTCAATTAAGTTTTAAAAAACAGACAGTGTGCAATGAGATGTTCTCCCACTCTTGGATCCTGGAGCTAACCAATATTACTCCTTACACAGAGGAATTTCATGTCTATACAGAGAGGTATATGATGATTGGGATATTAGCCTTGAGCAGTGTAGTCTAATGAATGTGTTAGTTTTGTATTCTCTTTCAGTTTGCTAGGTTGGGGTGCCAGTTGATTTGTAGGAAGACAGAGCTCTTAGAATGTACAGTATCAGCTCTAACCCCGAAGCTCTCTGCCCTTGTGAGAGCTGGAGAAGGAGTCTTCTGTTTTTGAGCATTTCTATAGATTTCACAGGGTACTCTTGAAGTCATTTTCTCCTGCCACTCAGTATCGTTAGTGCAAAGGTCAGTTTCTTCTGGAAAAAATTGTGCCTCACATGAGACTCCTTTTAGTTCTTGTTTGACAGTAAGAAAATAATCAAGGCTTTTCTCATTTGCTGGTGTAGTGAGTTCTCAAATGTCCTGTGATGTGTGGGCCTTCTCGCTTGATTCTTGGGGGTGTCCTAAAGGAGTAACGTTGCTTTCCTACCTCCTGGACTTGTGCTTCCAAGGACAGGTGCAGTGCCACTCCTCCAGGCTGTGTTCCTTGGTAGCATGAGGCAGGGCCTATGCCTATGTTACTCGTTCTGCTGTCCTCGGTGCTAGGCCTGTCACAGCTGCTTGGTAGATGTGGAGGGAAGGAATGAATGAGAGTGTACTGACTTACTGCGATCTCTTCCTGGACTTTGGACCCATGAACTTTGGGTGCTGTGCCCGTGGCCTTTCCACTCTGGCCATGGTTTTGGCTTGTGGTACTTGCTCTCCCAGGGGTGCTTGCAAGGAAGGAGGAAGGCATGGCCTTTGAGATGGTAAATTTTACTGGAAATGGTATATTTATTTAGAATAATATAAATGTTAGAGTGTAAAACTAACATGAATTATTAAATAGGAGAGAGAATTCAGAGAAACCTTAGAATTACAGCAGTCCTCTCCAAACCGTGCACCCAGGCCCCTGTCCCTCCTGCATGAACCCATCTAGTATTCCTTCTGGGATCCATTTGTGGGTGGGTTTAAGAGGCCCACTATTGCTGTACTGGCTCATGTTGCATTCCATCTGCCAAAGATCCTGTGTTTGGATTCTCACTTGAGTTAAAGCCCAGGGCCATGTGTGCCTCCCTTTGTTCCAGTGAGTTAAGAGAAAGACAGCTGGAGAACACCATAGTGTCCTTTGGAGCCAGCGTGCCCTGTTCATTTGTGGCTTTTTATAAATGAGTGCCCTGAAATCTTATGCTGGAATAAGACAGGCCATGATGTGGCCTCCCACTTATCCATTATTATTTTTTTTAAGCTGTAACATGTTCCCACTGCTGCAGCCATCACATGCGTGATTGTAAACAACCAGAAGTAATTGCCTTGGAATGGTAAAAGCAAAGTGTAAATTTGCTTGGTGGAGGGCAAACAATTTTTAAATCAGCTGCACTTGTATGACATTTATGCTTTGATATTTGAATGCTCTGGCTGTTAGGAGCTTGGAACATTTACATAATTGTTCCAAGTCTTGAGAAACCCCAAGCTTTCTTTTGAGACCACCAGTATTGAATAGTTCCCTTTTTCCTGTGCCTTGAGGCCAGTGAGGGTTTCCAGTCTAACATCTGCTATTAAAAGCACTGTGTAAGTCAGTCCATGCTGGAAGTGGTTTGCTCATTGTAGGGCTCTAGGTCTTGTATCTTACACTGTTTCTTTTCTTCCCTTATCTTGTACGGAAGAACATTGAGCTCAAGGTGGAAGTAGAAAGTCTGAAGCGGGAGCTCCACGAGAAAGAGCAACTGCTCATCAAAGCCTCGTGAGTACCTATCATCCTATCAAAAACGTGGAGGTCTCCAGGGCTTCTTGTCGTAGCTACTAGGCTTTTCACTGACAGAACCAAGTGCATTTCTAAGCCATTTCTTCTCCAGCTGGCCTTTGAGGAACCTCCAGGAGGTTTAACTTTTTACTTAATTACTTACCTTGCAACCAGCTTTTAAAGTCTAACACACTTACTGGAAGATAAAGAGGTCCTAAGTATATAGCATGATGGATTTTCACAAACCATACCTGCCAAGGAGTCACCATCGGATCAGGAAGTGTAATATTACCAGCTCTCAGAACCCTACTTTGTGCTCTTAAGAACTTACCCTTCTCCCCCAAGATAACCATTTTTCTAATCACTGTTACTATGATTGCCTTGTTCTGTGAAATTGTAAAATATGTACTGTTTTGTGCGTAGCTCCTTTCTTTGGTAAACTATTACTGAGAATAAGAATCTACATGCATTTTCCTTGCTGTAAAAGTCAAGTGTATCTGAGGAGGTCCTGGAAGGTGGGACAGGGAGGAAGGAGTGGCCTCCATCAGAGTTAACTGGTGTTAAAATCTGTTACATGTGTGGGGTTCCCTGTAATGGTTTGTTTGAAAGGGGTTCTGTTACTTAAAAAATTGTAAATGAGTATTTTCATTAGTTAGTTCATTGGGGGCTGGGGGTATACCTCAGTGGCAGAAGCGCTTGCCTGGCAAGCGCAAGGTCCTGAGTTCAATCCCCAGTACCGGGGGAAAAAAAAAAAAAAAAAAGATTAGTTAGTTCATTTACTCAAATATTCTTCGAGTTACCAGCATAGTTTAAAGAATACAGCCCATGGATCAGTTGGTTCTTCATTCATTCATTACCATTTCTTATGTAGTTACTTGTGCCACACTCTGAGAATTTCAAGAGACACCACCTTGCTTCCAAAGATGAGTAAGAAGTATGTCACACCTATAGATGAGTGGCATGTCATGGAGAAGCAGTGACAGAGGGCACTTATGGGAAAAAGGGAGACACCAAAGTGTGCTCAGCTTAGTATGGTTTTCCCTTACATGTGGAAATCCCAGCTCAACAGGGTTTCTGTGCAAGCCTCAGTACTAACACACAGGATAGAGTGTTTGCGGCTTGTGTACGAGTCTGTATGTGTCCACCTAGTTATTGAAGGCCCTTTATGATCTGACCAGGTTTATTAATTTTTTCAGGAAATACTTATTAAGTATGGTAGAGGTAGGGTTGTTGTCCTCCCAGGGTGACCAGCAGCTCATGTGGAAATGCTTCACTTGTCTGGGCAGCAGCGCTGCTGCTGGGCATGGAGGGCCAGAGCATGGAGTCTGGCCTGGGCACAGCTGCACTGCTCTGGTCCAGGCTGGGATAATTCCTCTCATTGCCACAGGGTCCAGCAGCTGGAAGTTGGCCTGTGTTGGCCTTGAGCAGATTAGACGCCCCGTTTTGTCTTCTGAATTATGCTGAACTTGGACACATGGTATTTTCTAAATGAGCAGATGAATTAATAAATATTGTCAGATTAACGAGTTTTTTTTTTTTTTTTGTTATTTTTTTGGAAGCACATCATTCTCTGGCAAATCAACTTTACCAGGCCTAAGGATCAGTAATAGAATTTGATCTGTTTCGTACTAATTTCCCTGCTTTCTGCAGGTCTTGGCTGGGAGTTGCTTTTAGCTAAGCATTTATATGTGGAAACCCAACTCACAAGGGCTTATGTGCATGCCTCAATGCCAGTGCTGGATGGAGTGTTCTGGGGGTTGTGTATAAGTTTGTATGTGTCCAGCCTGCTGTCGAAGGCCATTTGTGATCTAACTGAGTTTATTAACTTACTCAGGAGGTATTTATTAAATAGCTACTGCATGCTGCACTGGACAAGGTTCCTAGGGATACGGTGGTAATGGAAACAGATACGTGCAGGCTATTTTCACTCTCGTGGAGGTGATGGCGTAAAATAGGCACAGTAATAAGTGCGTGCATGGAGACTGGGGGAAGAGTGATAAAGGGAAGAAGGAAGGGAGCAGTGAGAGTTCCCAGCCTTGGGCGGAGGCGCATACATACGGTAAGTTCGTCTCAGTAGATAGATAGAGCAGGGAACGTGTCCCTGTCAGGGTGACACTGAGAAGAAAGCCGAGTCATCAGCTGGAATTAAGCAGGTAAGTGGGTGAAGTCTTCAAGGAGAAAGGAATGTCCGAGGAAACATGAGAAGACTGGAACACAGGATTTGGTCTTTCTGCTCAGGTCAAATAAGCAAGTGTCACTACCAAGAAGTGCTGCCATTTTGTTGTTGTCTTTCAGACCGTTTGCTGTTGGGAAGTGGATGGTGGAAGGAGCTGGAGAGGAGCGAGGGAGATGAGTTAGGAAGCCAGTCCCGGGGTGAGGCCAGAGCCCACGGTGCGGTCAGTGAGTGGGTAGGCAGGAGCGGAAGCAGCAGCTGTTCCTGTTGGATAAGAAGAGGGATGTCGAGGATGGCTCCTGTCCGGGGCTAAGAGCAGGAGCTCTGTTTAAGAACGATTCTATGACTTTACCTCTTCAGCTTCCTCTCCACCACCTGTTTGTCCCCAGTCCGGCTCGGAGATGCTCTGGCTTTTCTTGTTGCTGCTGCTCTGACCTTGCGCCGGCAGATCTCTTCCTCCTCTCAACCTGCTCAGCCCGGTGCCCTCGCATCACCTCAGCGTTCATAAAGGTTCACGTGGTGGCTGAAACGCAGCTTCCCCCACTGCACAGCAGCCTCTTCACAGCCTTCTCGGCGTACAGTGACCCTCCCCCACTCAGAGCACCTTTCAGTTTGTAAAGCACTTCACGTCTGCTTACATTGCATTGTTATCCTGGGAGCAGGGCAGATGGCAAGGGATAGACCCTCATTGTATAGGGGCGGCAGTGTAGGCCTGGTGAAGGGAGGAGCCGTGAGTCCCAACCGGAAATGTCAGAGCTGTGATTAGAACACAACTCCCCGATGGCGGGTCCAGCAGTAGGTTTCATGTTCTGTTTTAATCATCATGTGTAGGTGTAGTATATGCACAGTATTTCTACATAGTTGTTCAGGGACAGTGTGTGCCCTGAAACTGCTAAATGTGCCTTTGCCTTTATCCCTGACTACCCAGCATCCATAGCATGTCTATGGTAGATGGTTGTTGATGGAAAACATCTTTATTAGTATAATCCCTCCAGCTCCTTTGCTCAGTGTTATGATTTTTGGTGTGCGTGTGTGGGTGTAGGGGTTGGAATGGGATCTTTCATAGGAAAACCCCCAACTTTTCCTTAGAAAACTGTAATTAGGATGGAAAGAACTGTAGGAAATGTTGAAGTAATGAGTGTAGTGTTTGTAGAATGTTCTTTCTTTGTACTGAGTGGAAAGCTGGATTAGACCCCTTTCTCCTTAGCTCTAAATATTGTCTGTTGGCCCATATTCTATAAGAAAAGGAAAGGTAAGGTGGGCATAGTGGCACATACCTGTAATCCCAGCAGTTGGGAGACAGAGGCAGGAGGATTACTGCAAGTTTGTGGCCGGCCTGGGCTACACAATGAGTTCAGTGCCAGCCTAAATTACATAGCAAGACCCTGTCTCAACAAACAGACTAGATGGTGGAATTACCAATGATCAAAATCCACCTAGTCCCAAATTAGTCCCTGTGCCTGACACATGCTTTCCTGCATTTGATCTTTACAGTTAGCTGAGGCAGTCTATATTCCCATTTGCATGAAGAGAAAACTGAGGCCCAGAGGAGGAGGTGAACTTGCCCAAGCTAGTAACCGAAATGAGTCTGGTCTGGCTGCAGAATTCATTCCGCCTTGCGGTGAAGCAAATATATTTGTTTGTTGGTTTTCTGTTATTATATTTATCAGTTACAATAAGGGTACATTAAAAACAAAAGCAGTCATGTTGTTGGGAGTAAATTTTATCTCTGCAGCTTTAAAACACAAACAAAAAAATAATAATTCCATTAGCAAAGGAAAATTGCACCATACTGCTGAGTATAAATTTTATTACTACAGTAACTGAAAAATACAAAGATGATAAATGAAAAGTTGGAACATTTATTATTGAGAATATATTTTATTGGTATAACTAAAACATAAACAAACTGAATAATACCAGTAGTTGTTAAAAATTGTAGTCAGCCTCTTGACAGGGAATGCGATGCAGCCCATAAAACGCCAAGGTTCGAACTGGCTGGTGGGAACAGGACTGTGCTTGCACTCCAGTAGGTCGGGGTGGAGAGGTGTAGGTAGGAGTCACAGGAGAGCTGTTTTATGAGAGGGCTCCATAAAGCCCCAGGGCTAAGATATTTGTGAGTGTGTAGCAGAAATTCAGGAGTAGAAGAATTCCTGTTATGTATAGTTCAGAAAGGAGGGACGTCTGGTCTAGAATTCTTTTGGCTGTCTGTGATGCCCCTTGAGGAGTGACAGAAATGATTACTGTGACTCTGCGATAGCACTGATTCAGAATGAGCCAAGGGGGTGGGGGCTGAGGATACTTAATGACGTTAATCAGGAGGTGGACATGGTTGCCTTGGTTCCGGCCAGGAGATGATCTATTTTCAGCTGAGACCCCAGCAGAGGAGTGGCAGGTGGCCTCTCACAGCAGCTTTGTGGCGGCCAGGGCCACCTAGGCCTCAGAGGAGCGGCCTTGCATGTAGAGCACTCAGATTTGGCAGGAAGAGGCAGCCTGTGTGTTAGCACATTAATTCTAACAGGTAATCATCTCATTTTTCACATGAGGAAACTGAAGTATAACAGATAATTTACCAAGGCTGGGTAATTTACCCAGCGTCACACTGGGGTTGGAACAGAGTAGGAATTTGGAAGCGCGTTGAGCTTGTGTTCCTCCTTTCCTTCGTTGTTCACAGTGAATTCCATTAGTCTGATATCCTGAGGCGGGGCCCTTTGAGGCTTTGCTAACAAAAGGAAAAAGGGCTGTGAATAAAGTATCTGCGGGTGACTCCTGTTTGAGACTCGGATGAGACTCGGATGGCAAGTAGTGGCCCTCTTGACTGTTTTCCTTGTTTTCAGTAAAAAGTCCATGTGGCCTGGATGTGTGAATGTCTGGTCACACAGCCCTCGGTTGGGGAAATTTTATATACCCCTAAAGTAGGGCACAGGAGCCTCGCAGTGAAGAGATTTTTTCTGTAGCAGTTTTTCTGAGAAGCTAGCTTTAGGTGGAGCCATTTCCTCTCTTATCCTTTCTGGAAACCTGCAGCCATTTAGCAATCTGATGAGGAGTGCTTAGTGTGTGAGTCTTACAGACTCCCACCTGACAGTGTTTCGCTTGCAGTGTCGGTGAGTGTGGCCCTGGGTCTGGGTCGGTGTGCTGTCCGAAGCACTGACTGTCATGCAGAGACAGTGTTCTAGGTGCTGCAGCAGTATGCGCTGCACATGTTATGTTACTGTAGCAGAGTGTTGGATGCTTGCACAATCGGCTTTGCTCATGCCCTGAGTGGTAGCTTGCACTCAAACAGATTGATTGTGCTGCTGTTAAAACGCTTTCCCCTCCAGTTGGTATAAGACAAAGCACACAAACCCTTAATCTTGCGAATTTACTTTTGTTGCGTATTATTCTTCGCACACTGGTCTGTCAAACTGCCTTTCCTACCCCACTGGTGCAAGGGTGGGAAATTTGGCGATAAGTAAAGTGCTCTTCCCTGTGACCCAGTGATTCCTGTTGTAGGGATTTATCCTAAGGAAATCACGGGGTAGAAGACATACAGGGATGCTTGTATCATAGCACCACTTACTACATTAAACAGTGACACTAATGTTTACTGAATGCTTACTTTGTACCGGGCACTGTTCTCAGATCCTTAGGAGTTTTATCACACAAATATGTTAAAGTCAGAAACAATTTAAAATATAGGGAACTGATTTCACAAATCATAGTATATTTCATGCAGTGAATTAATATGTAGCCTTTGAAATGATGTTATAGATTTATATTTATTGACATAGAAGGATACTTACAGTGCATTAAGTAATAAAGTCGGTTCACTGACATATACTAAATGGTTTTAATTTCGCAGAAAACGTCTGAAAGGCTATCTACTAAAATATTGACTTGGTTTCCTGAGTGACAAGATTATGCATGATTCTTACCTTTTTATTAGCTATGTTTTAAATTATAAATATTAATTTTAAAAAAGCTAGGCTCAGGAAAGTGGGAGACATGACTAACAGACGTCCTCTCTTGAACGTGAGGTGGTCTGGCTGTGACGTCTGGCGCCTCGGTGATCTCCAGGGTTGATTCGGCTGATATGGCTGGCTAGGCGGGTGTCCCCTTCCTCCCTCAATGCTCCATGTGTGTCCGTCCCGAAGCTGCGAACTCGGTTAAAGAGGACGACCACCCCCAACGGAGGTGGACTGTTCCCCCATCGAGGGTATATGAACAACTGCGCTCCACGGTTAGAACCTCCAAACCAGGTTTTAAGTTACAGATACCCCTTGTGTCCTTGGGCTTGTGAGACTTCATGTATTTTGCCCTTTGCCTCTTTCTGCAGCAAAGCGGTTGAGAGCTTGGCTGAAGGGGGCGGCTCTGAGATTCAGCGGGTGAAAGATGATGCTCAGAAGAAGGTGCAGCAGGTGGAAGATCGCCTGACCAAAAGGATACTCCTCCTGGAAGGGGCAAGTGTGGAAATTCCGGGGCCCTGTGCTTCTTACAGTGGGTTAATAATTGGATGGATGCGATCTTATTCCTCCTTTCATAAACAGTCTCAGCAGAAAGAACAGCCCCCTGTCCCTTATTAAGCATCTCCTGGGCTCCAGCCCCACTTTGGGCAGGTCACATATGTAGTTTATAACCGTTACTTACACCCTGCAAACCCGCTACCGTAGTCTTCATTCCCACTGAGGACACCGAGGCACACAGAGAGGTACTAACAGGGCCCATTGAATCTTGGTTTAAAGCTGTGACTGCTATTTTAAAGCCTGTACTCTTTCTGCAACACCACTCTGCTCTCTAGTTTGGTTCCTTTACCTTAAAGATGAGGAAGCTGAGGCCTGGAGAAGAGACCACCTGACCTAACGTGGGCTAGCCTGGGAGCCCGCCCATCCAGCTGCCTTTGAGCCATTGCCTGGCCGTCCACGTTCTGTCTACCATATCTGCCTTCCATCCAGCCACGCTGCCTGTGTTCACTGAATGACTTTTCTGTGAGGCCCGATATGTAGCTTCTCCTTCTTGTTCTTAGTTAGGAGTTTCCTGTGATTAGAGTAAGTATCAGGTGGTTTCCTGGAAGTTATAAAGTTTTCTGCCATTTTAAGCGAGCATTCATTAATACAAGTTGAATAGTCCTTATCCTAAATGCTTGGGAGCAGAAGTGTTTCAGATTTGGGGCATTTGGATTTTGGAATATTTGCATATGTGTAACGAGGCATCTTGGGTTTGGAACGCAAGCCTAAGCATGATGTTCATTTGTGTTTCCTGTATACCTTATATACATAGTCCAAGACCGTTTTATGTATTTGTAGTGTGCCTGCATTTGACTGCATTTGTCATATGAGGTCTCGTGGAATGTTCCACTTGTGATATCATGTTGCTGCATAGCAAGTTAGGGTTTTGGAACATCTTTAGAGTTTGGATTTTTTGGACTAAGAGTGCTCCAGCTATACTGATTATTTAATTTTTGGTTTTTTAAATTGTTTCATCTCAATTTCTTACTTGAGACTCTGATTCTTTTTAGTATATGCAAAGAGTACTGGTGCCAAAAAGCACTTTTGGAAATAAAAAGGCAGGTACGGCATTCTTTAGCTCACACTTTTCCTCCCATGATTTGTGTCAGCCCTTGTCCCCTCCCCTTGGGGAAATTTAGCTGTTAGGACCAAAGTACAGATGAGGAAACCAAGGTTCAGAAAGAGTAGAGAAACAGTCTAAGTCATAAGTGGCAGAACTAGAACCCAAAGCAGGGTCTTCTGGAGTTTAGTTAATTGTGCTGCTTGTAAGGGATAGAACCCGTTGATTCAGTGACCTGATTTGTCAGGAAATGCTTCCCGGTGCTTTGGGGTGCCGGGCCTGTGCTCTGTCACTTGCTGGCTTTATCAGCGTGGGTGAGGCACTGGCCTTCCCTGAGCACCTGCCTCTTCACCGCGAGGGAAGGATAGTGCCTCTGCTCTGCGGTATCATGGTGCGAACAAGAGCGGTTCTCACAGTCCCGCGTGGGCTTGCACTGGGGGAGGCACCTCCAGGCCTTCATGTCTGCAGACTCCATCAGCCCTTTCAGTCTGGTGGTGGAAATACTTCCGTTACCCTTTTCCGTTTTCCTTCTTTTTAAAACAGATGATGGGCCCCTGTGTTTTCTCTTGCAGGTGGCCTGGCCTCATGCTGTAAGATGTGCTTCTTTTCCTACTTTTACCTGGCCTGAAGGTGCTCTGCAGAGCCTATTTGTTTTCCTCCCTTTAATAAAACTGTGTTATCATTAAAAACATAAACACATGATGGAACAGGCACAAAATGGCTAAGTCGCTTGAACAAGGTCATATGGGCAGTAAATGTCCGGTGGCCTGGCTGCCAGCCTGCATTCTACGCTGCTACACTATCTCAGCATATAATGTTTTAGGGTTGGGGAGGATCCGATATGACAGAAATAAAGCTTCTTACTCAGAACTTGGCCTTTAGTAGGCACTCAGTAAATAACAGGCTTTGTTGCTTGCGTCTCAGAGTATGGGAGATGTGTTTTCCCAGCTTTTGTTAAGACTGACAGGTAAGCCTCTGGGGTGGATGTTGTTGAGGAGATGCCGCACGGGGAAAGGGCAGTGAGGAGGAAGCCAACAGTTTTGAGCTTCTTGTGATGCCACAGGTTTCTGTCAGAATCTCAGAGCAGCCCTTTGATGGAAAAGTGGTTGTCCCTGTTTTATAGATTGGGCAGCTGAGCCTCAGAGATGTCATAGGTGAGTAGGAGAGCCGGGGTTTGCGCCCATTTTGACTGGCCTTTATCTCTGTGATGCGATCATAGGCCGTGAGCATGGGTAGTGGAGATTCGGACTAACTCCCTGGTCCCTTGCATAAGCACTGAGCTCTTTCCCCACTTGAACACAGATACTACCTGTGTGGTTTGGGTAATTTTCTTGGTGGCTGAGCTCTCAGGAAGAATATAAGAGTTTTTTACCACCTAAATCTCCTTGGAGACACAGAAAATGTACTTTAGAATTATGTAGTCATTATCTTAAAAAGAAATAGTGAGGGGGGCCATGGGGAGTGGTATGAATTCATATGGAGATTAAGGTGACTTTTTGGAATTTATGCATGTTTAGTATTGAGAAGCGCATTTTCTCCTTGTTCTCGTTGATGCCGTAAATATTGATCTGATTTTTCAAAACCAGAAGTAGTTTTTGTAGAGTTGAATCTTTTCCATTGGAAATACCTATTACTCTTCAGGATACAAGAGGGAAAAATGGCTAGCAAATGTATTTATTACTGATTCTTTCCATGTATAGTACAATTCAGGGAGGGGAAATGTGCCGGAGAAAAAGTCATAAATATTTATATTTTAATCCAATTTCCTTTCAAAATGTTCCCAATTGTATTGAAAAATTGCATCAAATGCATTTAATTTAACTCTAGGATGTGAAAGCCGCTCAAGCAGAACTGGAAAAGGCCTTTGCAGGGACAGAAACAGAGAAGGCTCTTCGGCTGAGCTTGGAAAGCAAGCTTTCAGAGACGAAGAAGATGCATGCAGGCGACCTGGACATGGCTCTGGCCCTGGAAGAGAAAGACAGGTCTGGCTCTGATCCCTGTGAAACCCTAACATCTCATTACTGGCAGCACAGGAGAAGGATTGTTCCCCTTCCTTCCCTGCTCTCACTGTTCCCCACAGAACTTGAGTGATGTACTGGACCGTATCCAGCACAGTAAGGTAGAAAACTAGGGATGAAATCAGAAAGGAGTAAGATGGTACTATGAGGACAGAGGCAGAATTAGTGAAGAGAAATTCATATTGAAAGGTTGCTTCTACTTAGATGCAAAATCTTGCATTTAGTTTTGGATATGAGCTTCCTGGGAGCCAAAGGGAAAAAGGAAAAACAATCTTGGTGGACACGAGATCTGCATTACTCATGAGGTAGGACAAGCCAGTAAATAAGAGAAGCCGAGTTGTACTTGGCTCTGTCAGAGCGAAATTTCTCTGTGGTTCTTTCCAAAGGCAACATGAGCGACCACGTCTCCACAATAAATACTAGTGAGTTTTTTTGACCTGTTTTCCATTACATCTTTTTTTTTTTTGTCCAAGTGCTAGGCATCAAACCCAGGCCTTGTGAATCCTAGGCAAGTACTCTCCACTTAGCTACATCCCCAACCCCTCCTTACATCTTTTAATGCTGGCCAGAGGCACAAATGATTATAGTGCAAGGGCCCCAAAACAAAACAGTGTAGATCAAGTATAGAATTCTTTGATGATGCAGAATAAAATGTTTGCTGTTTAGTTCAGAGAAATGGATGGAGAGCTGGGCCTCTAGCCACCTTTATGTTTGTCATATCTTACAGCCATACTTTTGGTACAGATTTGTTATGATAAGATTTCGTTCTGTACCATGAATCTTGCATTTTGGTCCTCTTGCTCTGTTCGGTGGTCACTAAGTAGGAGGTTAAGATAAGTGAGACGGCCAGGTTACCCGGCTATTGAGGAGACCCACTGGTGTGGAATTTGATGGAAATTGTTCTAGAGTGAGTGATTGCTCCGGAGATCCTGACCATGGCCATTCAGCGCCCCCAAATTCCCTGACCATCACGTTGTTTGGGCTCTTGTCTCCCAGTGCTCTTTGCTTTGATGTCTATCTCAGTGCCATTTTTAAAGATTTGAGTCTGCCACTTGTTTTTGTTTATGGGTTGGGAAATTAGAGGAGCAACCCTTTTAGGGTTATCTGTGAAGGACAGTAAATAGGCCCGTGGGGAAGCCCATGATCTCCCTGTTGACTTAAATGTCTTAACTTGAGCCTTTGGAAAAGTCAGTATTCAGTGGCTGTGCTGCAGCCTTTTCTTAGCTTTGATCTGGAAAATGGAAGTTTTGTGATGAAGGAAGTGAGTTACTTCTCTGTGGACCTTGGTGGAGTGAGTGAGTGGTACTTCAGTTTGCTCGTGTGAGACCACAGTGCAGAGAAGAGAAACCTCTGTGGAGGGTGCCTTTTGGCTAAGCCCTCCCCTCAGGGTGCTGACCTTCCCAAGCACCCTCTGCAGAGAGTCGGGAGCCACTAGACTGGGAGAAGTTCCACACAAAGAACTGTTGTCTTCGTCTCACCTGATCTGCAGTGAGTCCCTTAGAAAGCTTATGGACTCATCTTCCTCGGGGAACCACAGGTCCCCAGCAGGTGAGCGAGGGCCGAGGGCCAAGTAGTGGAATAGAGTAGAACGTGTGGGCAGCCGTCAAAGGGGAAGCCTGTGAACGAGAAAAAAAGGGCACTCGGGGGTTTGCAAAGAAGTCCTGGGAGAGAAATAATTGGAAAGGTCTGGGAGGGGCCTGACAGATGCCTGGCAGGTGATCCACGGATTCCACTGGATCCTTTATGTCCTTTATTTAGCAAGTATTTCCTGTGCATCTTGTACACAGCAGTGATAGTTCCTCTCTTATGCTGTGTAAATTTTTTTTTTTTTTTTTTTTTTTTGCGGTACTGGGGATCGAACTCAGGACCCCGCGCTTGCTAGGCAGGCGCTTATTCCACTGAGCTATATCCCCAGCCCCTATGCTGTGTAAATTTAAGCTTCCCTTTTATTTAGATGGAAAGGCTGGAAGCTAAGAGTGGATAGGGAAATGCTGGGTTAACATAATATTTATCAAACTCAGTTTAGAGGGACTAGAAGGTGCTTCCTGAGGGAATACAGCCCCCTCCATGAGTTGCCAAGACTCCCAGTGGGTGCCTGAACCCCAATAGTATCGAACCTTGTGTGTACTGTTTTCATCATACATACCTTTGATAAAGTTTAATTTATTAAGTAGGAGATTAACAACATAATAAAACAGAATAACCATAATGGCACTCTGTAACAAAAACGTGGGAATATGATCTTCCTATCTCTCTGCACTGTATTCACCTTCTTGCGATAATGCTGGTGTGGTGTCTGCGTGGCGACATGAAGTGAGGTTGATGTAGACATTGTGAGGTAGCTTTAGGCCACGATGTGAAGCTTACTTGAAGGAAAGCACTGTGGTACAGGTGACTAGTACGTGACCAGAAGTGTGCAGTGTGCACAGCTAGACAAAGGGATGATGCAGGTGTTGGGAAGGGAGCTGGGGAATATGCAATTTTATCATGCCAATCAGGGTGGCACATATTATAAAAGTATGGATTATTTGTTTCTTTATTTTTCTGCTTAATAGTTTTAGACCTTGGTGGATTACTGTTCACTTACCTTTGTAGATAACTGCACCCACAGAATCAAAAGCATAGGTCAGGGTGGGCTACTGTACTAAGACGGGAGGAATTACTTGGATAAAGAAAGGAGAGGAAGGGTGTTCCAGGCACAGAGAACAGTAGGTGTGGAAGTCCAGGGGCAAGAGGGAACATGGTGTGATCCAGGCAGAGAAGGATATGTTGCAGGGCCTGAGCTATTATGTTCTGGAAGGGATGTGGGAAGAGGTGATGGGAGGGAAGCTGAGGAGGTCATGTGGGCCTCATGGAAGAATTTGAGTTTTATCCCAATGGAGTATTAGAGGCCTCTGAAAAGTTAAAGGTGGGCCACAGGGCGTATAGCACCAGATTTAAATTTAAAGGTATTTTTCTATGAAGTAAAAGGAATGACAATAGGAAAGGAAGAAGTTGATATACTACATGATATTCTACATAGAAGACATGATATTCTACATAGAAGACCCCAAAAAGTCTACTAGAAAATTGCTAGATTGACATGATATTCTACATAGAAGACCCCAAAAAGTCTACTAGAAAATTGCTAGATTTAATAAGCAAGTTCAGTAGTACAGCTGGATACAAAGTCAACACTCAAAAATCAATAGCCTTCCTGTATACGAATCACAGACTCACTGAGAGAGAAAGTAGGAAAATAACACCTTTCACAATAGCATCCAAAAAAATGAAATACCTAAGAATCAGCCTAACAACGGTTATAAAAGACTTCTACATTGAAAACTACAGTACTCTGAAAAAGGAAATTAAAGAGGATATCAGAAAATGGAACAATATCCCTCACTCCTGGGTAGGAAGAACCAATACAATGAAAATGGCCATACTTTCAAAACTATTACATGGATTTAATGTAGTTTCTGTCAAAATTCCAATAGCATATCTCACAGAATTTGGGAAAGTAATCCTAAAATTCATTTGGAACCAGAAGAGACCTAGAATAGCAAAACCAGTTCTGGGTAAAAGGCAAGGCAGGGAACATCACAATCTCTGGCTTGAAATTGTACTATAAAGCTACTGTGGTAAAAACAGTGTGGTACTGGCAACCCCTCCCCCCCAGAGAAAAAACAACAACAACAAAAGACAGACCTGAAGCTCAGTGGAACAGATTAGAGGATGCAGAGACAACTCCAGACATACTCAGCCACCTTATCTTTGACAAAGGTGCCAAATACATTCACTAGAAGAAAAATAGCCTCTTTAATAAATGGTAGAAAAACTGGCTCTGCACACACCAAAGATTAAAATTGGATCCGTATGATTCACCATGCACTAAACTAAATTCGAAATGGATCAAAGATCTAAATATTAGACAGAAACATTACATCTGCTGAAAGGTAGAGTAGGTAAAATTCTTGAAGACATTGGTGTAGGCAAAGACTTTATGAATAAAACCCTGATTGCATAGGAAGTATCACAAAGAATAAACAACTGGGGTCTCGTCTCATCTCATTAAAAAGCTTGTGCACAGCCAGAGAAACTACTAACAGAGTGAGGAGACAACCCATAGTGTGGGAAAAAATATTTGCCACCTGTGCCTCAGACAAAAGATTACTAGTGAGAACATATAAAGAACTCAAAAAAATAAGACCTCCAAAATTTAAAGACCCAATCCAAAAATGGGCATCTGAGATGAATATATACTTCTCAGGTGAGGAAATACAAACAGCAAGTAAATATATGAAAAAAGGTTCAACATCACTGGTCATTCGAGAGATGCAAATTAAAACAACACTGAGGTTCCATCTCACTCCATAAGAATCCTTCTCCATGGTTGGTGGGAGTGTAGACTGCTGCAACCACAGTGGAAATCAGTGTGGAGATTTCTCAAAAACTTAAGATTGGAGGTCCCATTTGACCTAGGTATTCCCCTTCTGGGTATCTTCCCAGAAGAATTAAAAACATCGTATCACAGCGATGTATATGTACCCATGTTTATAGCAGCACAATTTGTAATAGCTAGATCTTGGAAACAACCCACATGCCCATCAACCAAGGAATGGATAAAAAAGATGTATTTTTCTACAATGGAGTATTATTTAGACATAAGGATAAAAGGAGAGTTTTATAGGTAAATAGATGCAACTTGAAAGCATACTCATAAGTGAAATAAACGCGACGCACATGCTGAAAGAGTAAATAAGATCTAAAATGTACAATAGATATTGTAAAACGGGAAGAAACTGTTGAAAAGGAAAGAGAAAGTGGTGTGGGGGGGGAAAGAGAAAAGAAGGAAGGGAAAAGCAAAAATATATATATACACCCCCCCACACGATAGTTAAGATTGTTATACTACTAATTTCTCTTAGTTCATTGAAAGGTTTGTGCTAATATTACTAGGACAATTAAATGCCTGTATCTTGTAGTCTGAGTAACTAATTTAAAAATAACAATATGCAATGTATTAGTCATAGTTACCCTATTATCTTGTTTTGAAATTTTTTTTCTGTTTAAAATTTTTAAAAAGTTAAAAACATTAGGAGAAAAAAAAGATGTTCTTCTAGTCACCCCTGGGGGATGGTTGGTGTGGGGTCAGGATAGAAGACTGATTTTTTTTTTTTTGTCGTTTTGATGTCGTTTTGAGACAGGGTCTCATTATGCAGTTTAAGCTGGCCTTGAGGTCACTTTGTAGCCCAGGTTGGCCTTGACCTCTCAATGATCCTCCTGCCTCAGCCTTCTGAGTGCTGGGATTATAGGTGTTTACCAACACACCCAGCCTGGAAGACTGATTTAGGCTGATATAGACATCCAGGCAGAAGGTGGTGGTGGCCAGGACTGCGAGGGTAGAACTAGAAATGGCAGACAAGCAGGGAGAGAGTGGTGGGCCGGCCATGATGAGTTTGAAGGGCTTGTGGGCTAAGAAGAGGCTGCAATGACACCCTCTCTACCAGGTCCAAGTGTGAGCCACTGAGGGGTGCTAGTGCAGCTTGCTGAGTTTGGGTGAAGCAGGAAGAAAGGAGGTATGTTTGGGAGTGAAGGAGTGGTAAGATGATGCTTTCAGCTGGGGGTGGAGGCGCTGTGAATCTGTGAGTAGAACCCAGGAGGTGGGGTTATGGCTTGAGGCTTGAATTGAGGGAAGTACAGATTGAGTCCTTAACCAACTGCTGAGCATGGCTTAGGTGTGTGTGAATGCAAAGGTAACCACAGTCCTGCTTCTATGAAGCCCCCGGTGTGGGAGAGAAGGCAGGCGTCCTGATTGGTGCTGTGACAGTGCTGAGTCCACGGCTCTGTGCCTGGGTGCGGGGCAGAGAATGCTCATCAGAAAAGTCATGGGTATGGCCGCTCAGAGGGTATAGCATGTGCAAAGGTACAGAGCTTGGCACATTTCATGGTGAGCAGAGGAAAGGTGTCCCCATCCATACATCGTGTAGAAGCTTGACCTCTCATCTTTTTTGATGGAGAGAGTTTGGGGGGTATTTCCTGTGGTGTTGGTAGTGGGTTCTCCATGGATGTGGGTGCTCAGGGCAGGACAGTGCTGAAGATGGCAGTTTCCTGGGGCTTCCCATAGGTCAGGCTGGACAGCACAGGATGCTGGTTTGTCATCCCTGACAATGGGTCTGTGTCAGGGATGAAGGGTTCCGGCCACATTTGTAGTCAACAACAGCCAGATGTCAAACTGGGTTTCTGCTCGGTGTGACCCTGTTGTGGTGAAACACAGTGGGGACAAGGGTCAGTGTTTGCCCTCCCAGTGAAAGAGAAAGTAAAGTCCTGAATAAATCCCACCAAGAGTGCCTGCCTGTTATGGTTTGTGTCTAGATGTCCCCGAAAGCTTCGTGTAGTCATGGGGTGGGCTTCTAGAGTTTAGGGTTGATCCACGGTCCAGTGCTGGGATCACGGGTGTGAGTGCTGCACCCTCCCTGGGGCGGGGAGCCTGCCTACAACACAAGGGAGGGAAGGAGCCTTGCTCCTGGCTGCTCCTCCCTTTTTGGCCTTGCTGTCTTGGCTGTCTTCCGCTGCTATGGCCGTGAACTGTTGCCCTCTACCATGTGCCACTCTGCCTTGGAGCTAGGTGAGGATGGACTGAAACCTTCACAAGCTGTGAGCAAAATAAACCTTTCCTTCCTTAATTTTGGGGGTTGGGTATTTTATTTCAGCACTGAGAGAAAAGTAACCAAGACAGAATTTGGTACCAGAGAAGTGGGGTCATTGCTGTGACTATAACTGACCATGTGGTTCAAGAGCCTTTGGTGATGACTTGTGGGAAGAATTTGGAAAGGTTCAGAGATATTGCCTGAAAGAGTAGCACTGGGATGTTTTAGGCTGTTCTGTATGGGAGATTCTGGTCAGAGCTCTGAAGACCAGAAGCCTGATAGAAATCCTGCCAAAAAAGACCAGGCCTAAGAGAGAGGCTGTGGGAGCTACAACCACCGGAAGTGTAGGAGCGGAGTCACCCAAGCCCTTGGGAGTGCACAGTGTGCCACAGATGAAATTATAGGACTTAATGTTTGCCCTGCTGGATTTTGGACTTGCTTTGGTCCCAATCCTTTGTATTCCCGTTTGTGACTTTTTAAATGAAATGTTTATTTTGTGCCATTGAATATTGGAAGTGTTTAACTTTTCATTTGCAACTAAGTGTTTGCCTTAAATCTCAGAGAAGATTTGTGACTTGGACTTTTCAGCAATCCTGGAACTGTTAGGACTTCGGCAACTCTTAGAGATGGACTAAAATGCCTTTCGCATAAAGGGTTGTACATGAGTCTTTGGGGTATCAGGGGTGGAATGTTATGGCTTGTGTCTGGCTGACCTCCTAAGGCCCCAAGCAGACATGGGGCAGGCTTCTAGAGTTTATGATTGACTCATGGTCCAGTGCTGGAATTGTGGGTGTGAGTGCTACCCTCACCCTGGGGTAGGTCGTTTGCATACAACATAAGAGAGGGAAAGAGGCTTGCTCTTGCCTGTTCTTCCCTTTTTACTTCTCTTCTGTCTTCTGCTGCCATGAACTGTTGCCCTCTGCCATGTGCCACTCTACCTTGGAGCCAGGTGAGTATAAACCTTTTCTTCCTTAATTTTGGGTGTCAGGTATTTTGTCTCAGCAGTGAAAGAAAAGTAACCAAGACACTGCCAAAACCAGAAGGACATGTCCAGATAAGCCTGATAACAGGACATTTCTTCTTTTGTGTAACTCATGCTTGTTTAACTGATGCCCTTGCAGTATAACTTCAAATATAATGAAACATTTCTTCCTTTGTATAACCCGTGCTTGTTTAACTGATGGCCTTGCAATGTAACTTGAGGCGTTTAAACTCCCTTAGCAACCCATGATGTCCCCCAACCCTCCAATCACAGTGTGCCAAATCTGCCTTTGTACCTCCTTGCTTGCTTTCCTGGTAAAAGTCCCAAAACGCTGCAGGCGGGGCTCTGACTCTTTGGGACAGAGCCCAGTCAGACCCACCCATGTAGTGAACTACCTCCTAAATGTTTTCAGTGCTGTTTCCTCCCAAGCTAGCCTGCTCACAAAGCTAAATCCAGGTCCAAAGGTCAGTACACATTTGGAGTGGGCTTTGGTTATGGCCTGGTGAGAGGGCCTGATCTATCACACAGAACCAGCACCACAAGGCAGGGCAGACTGTTGGATTTTGAGGCCCCAGCCCCTTGCTTGGGTGGGATGTCTTTTTGGGTTCCCACCATATTTTTAAAAGATGTATGTATGTGTGTTTTAGCTACTTTATTTCCTTCAGTCTAGCTTTTGAACTGATCTATCTTTAAGGCAGTCAATGTTGAGGAGCCTTACAAGTTGAGTATACTCAACAGAATTATTTCTTTGGTCTGCACAGTATTTTTAAGTTGAATTAACTGCAGTATTTAAAATATCAAGTGTCACATATCGGTCTAGATTTCCAGTTCACTCGGAGACCTGGGGAAGCAGGAGCACGGGGTACATCTTGCTGGGTGGAGGCTGCTGCTCCTGCAGATGTGCTGATGCTTCAGGTGGCCCTTGTCCCCACTGGGCCTGCCCCAGTCTTTTCATTCCCCATCTAGAGCTTGCTCCATGGTAACTACAAAAACATCAAATTTTTTGAGTTGTAGATTCCATACAGTACAGGGTATCTATTTTAAGTCTATTATATAGTTAGGTAACTTTTTACCTATCCAATTGATTGTTGTGATTTCAGAGCTGAGCCCCTAGGGGGCAGTGTTACATCTCCCTGCAGGTTTCTGGTAGCATCGCACAGGTGCTCAGCACACTGATCCCAAAGCATTGCGAGGTGTTTCCGCTGCCTGTCTCCCCCCCCCCCCCCCCCCCTTTCTGGGTGCTTCTTGAGTGTAGCTCTGCTGGAATCCAAAGCCTCTGCTGTTTCTACCATGCTGAGTTGCTGCTAGGTTTAGCTGCAGAAAGGCTACAGAAAGGGTCCACTGACAAAATACTAATTGTTGAGTGTTAAAGAAGTAATAATTACAGCGACTGTCATTTGTCAAATTCTGCCATATGCCAGGAGCTGTGCAGGGTAGTTTAAAATAGCTTATCTCTAATTCATGTGAGCAAGTTATCCCATTTCAAGCCAAGGAAATGCAGGTGTGGAGAGGTTCAGTGGCTTGCCACGGGCAGGAAGCGGTTGACTTGAGGGATTGAGTGGCCCAGAGAAGGGTGTGTTCCGCTCTTCGCAGTGCGGTGGGTGGAGCTTCCTTGAGGGGAAGATGTTTAACCACATTGTGGGGAGAGTGGGTGTTTAATCAGGTGGGTGTTCATCGGGGGAGAGGCATAGGACAGCCTGGCTCTGGGGAGAGCTGGGAATAACGGCCCCAAGCGCAGCGGACGAGACTGAGACGGTCACAGCCCTGAAAGCCAGGGCCTTGAGTGCGTTGCCCAGAGCTTGGGCCTTTAACTTGAGAGTCGGGTGTTTTTAAGCTTTGCTGTGAGAAGCTGTGGAGAGCCACCCTTGTTTTACCCACACTCACTAGAAGTGCCCTCAAGGGATTGTGTTTGCTTAGGCATCAATGGCAAATTTCTTTTGGTGAGAGGATTTCTTAAGAAAAAAAAAATGAGCTGTCCATTGCTGTTGGTGGGGGCACTTGAAAGTCTTTGAGCAGAGGTGTGGCTTGACCAGACCGGAGTCTGGAGGCCCAGGGTTGGGTCAGCTGGGGCCAGGCTGGAGGCGGGGGACCTGTTAATGCGCACAGATTCCTCTTGGCCCTCGAGCCCTGACCCGTGAAACGTGATTCTGTTTATGTTCTGTCATTGGATGTGTGTACTTTGAAGAACTCTGGTCCCATTTCCCACCTCCTTCTGCTCCACTGAGCTAAGAGAACAGTTTAGAATTAATATTTAAATTTTGTTCTCTTTTAGACTGATTGAGGAGTTGAAGCTGTCTTTGAAGAGCAAAGAAGCTTTAATTCAGTGCCTTAAAGAGCAGGAATCTCAGATGGCATCTCCTGATGAGAATGTGTCATCTGGAGAGCTCCGAGGACTTTCTGCTGCATGGAGGGAAGAAAAGGAGAGAGATGAGGTGAGGTGGGGGGCTGTGCAGGGGGGCTGCAGCAGCTCAGACTCCTCTGTGGGAGAGGGAACACCGTTCAGTCCACAGTGTGCACACAGCTGGCTTCCAAATATAAGTTCCCCGTCAGCAGGGAATCAGCAGAAACCACATTTGTCAGTGGCCTCGGCGTATCTGCCCACCACCTCCTGTTCCTATGAGGAGTTGGCTAAAAAACAGTCCTGCACTTGCTCACCTCTGTTTCACCCTGTGTTAAGGTACCGTTGCCTGGGGACTTTATTGTCATCCCTTGGGCTTTTTTGGGATGAGATTGCGGTGCACCGCGCACACTGTTTTACCTTTGTGGGTAGGGGCAGGCCGGAGGCCGACTTGGGTTGGAATCTTCGGAGGCCATGAGAGAAGGAAACTGAGCAGACTGGCCAGGTGGCAGGCAAGGGTCCTGTGAACCACGCGTCTTCCAGCCGCCTGGCCAGGTAGAGCGCACGGTCCCCTGGTGGAGTTTAGAATTAGGCTCAGAGGAGTTATATTTTTCCAGGCACCAAGAAGGGGGTTGGTTGCTAGTAGCTGACCCCGAAGTACAGTGGAGTCCCATGTCCGAAAGCCTCGGGCAGGCCCCCTGGGCAGGGTGGAAAGGCTGAGGGAGCACAGGGCATTCTGTTGTCAGACCAAGGTGCTTGCTCATGTGCTCCCTCACCTGGGGGCTGTTCCGGACGCTCAGGAGAGGTCCAGAGTTCCTTATGGAAGAGGTCAATTAGTTTTGTTTTTTTTTTAACTCTGGAATTGGCTCTTGTCTTCCATCCCTCCTTTTAAGCCTCTTGCCCTTGCCTGGGTCCTGTCCTTTTCATGTGTTCTGCAACACCAGAGTTTATTGTTGGCGGGGCTGGGGGCCCTCCAGGGTGGATTGCTTGTCTTCACATTGTTCTTCACTCAGATCAGGAGGGACTTTGGGTGGGGCAGAGAGAAGGAGGGGCACTGGCGTAATGAGTCCCACAGCAGTAGGAGAAAGAACGGGAAAGAAGTTTTCAATCTAATTGCTTTGGGGAAGCTGTTGGATTGTGGGTGCCATCCCTTCCGGTCACCAATGAACGGTTTTTCTTAGGCTACACAAATGGAGCATCAGAAGGAGAGAAGAGAGTTTGAAGAGAAGATCCAGGTATGTTGGTACATTTTAAAAATGCAGTGCAGACTCATCCTATTCTTGCCTGTTAGTTTGTTCTGAGTGCGATAGACAATTCTTTGTGGAGAACCACCCTTCATTGAATGCTATAGTGTGCCAATGTACGGCCCATTAAAGGAAGATTCTGAGTCTGTATAATAACTCTGTGAAGTAGACATTCCCATTTTGCAGATGTGGGCCTGAGGCTCGGAAAGCTGAAGTTATATGCCCAGGAGCATGTAGCTGGGAAGAACCATACCAAGGGTTCAGACCTCCCAGCCTGATTCCAAGCCAGTACTGCACAGGCCCCATCACAACAACGGCATCTGTACAGCGCCTGGCAGTTTAGAGTGTGCACGGACATTATCTCATTTGATCCTCACAACAGCCCAGGAGGGAGGCGGCAGTGATTATCTTTAGAAATGAACTCAGACTATAAGTGTATAGTTCAGTCTCCATCAAACCAAATTCTCTGCTAGCTTTTGTAGCGTTAAGGAATGAAATTAATGATCTGTTATTTCCCCCCAAATAACCTAGTACAGATTCAAAGGCTCTGATGTGACTGTATTCAAATTTTAGAAGGCACTGGCGTCCTTCTGTAGGAATAGCTGTCATTGCCTCGACTGATCCGATCCCTTTCCCTTCACCCAGCCCTGGTGCCGTGAGCAGTAACACAGTAACTCAGAGCTGATGCCACCACATTCAGCTCGACTTGGAAACATTAATCACAGGCTGACAGGAGAGAGATAGAATAACTGCGTCTGAGTGTGCTCTTAAAGATATATTTACAGTGCATTTTGGTTGGAACGCATCAACTTAGTGAATCTTTCTCTAATCTAATTTAGGCACTTCGGGAGGACCTGAGAGAGAAGGAAAGAGAAATTGCTACAGAGAAGAAAAATAGTTTAAAGAGGGATAAAGCCATCCAGGGCCTAACCATGGCATTAAAATCAAAGGAAAAAGAGGTACATGTGCCACACTTGAAGTGAGATTTTTCTTTATTAGTTTCCGTGACTGGCCTGTCTTATCCTGAATTTCTAGCTGTAGATAAAAAGTTCATAAGAGAGCTAAGCTAGTAGAGAAAGTAGGGAAAGGATCCTATAGTCAACTGCAGACCCTTTCTGAGCATCTCATCTAGTACTGTCCAATAAAAATATAGTATAAGTTAATCATATAATTTTAAATTTTCTAGTCACCAATTAAATGAAGTGTTAAAGAAACAAGTAAAATTAATTTTAATGATATATACATTTCAGGCATTATCATTTCAACATGTAATCAATACAACAACAAGTACTTAGTATTTTTTTTTTTTTTTCAGTACTAAAGGATGTGAGGTTCAGGCCTTTCTCAATTCAGACTTAGCTCACGTTATGTGGCTGGGGCTGTCCTACTGAACAGTACAGTCTAATCTTTGGAAGGACAACAGAAAATTGAGATAAAGGACTTTTGGGAGGCTTGGCTGTGACTGTGAACCAGTTAGAGAGCCACCTGGCTTGCTGCCTTTGGGATCCAAGGTGGTGGTTGGTGGCTGTTTTCTTGTCATGAGTTAGTACAGCAATCTGTTGTGTTCTGAAGCTGCGCTGGGTCCGGACATAGAGCAGACAGGCAGCTCTGCTTCCTGGTGGGGAGGAAAGAGTGAGAGGCGGTGTGGTTGAGGGAAGTTCAGGGGTTGGGGGGGCAGAGGGAGGCGTGAGTGTGGGGAGCAGGGGTGTTCTCCGAGGAGCTGTCTGAGCTGTCTTGAAGGATGACAGGTGTTAGCTAGGAAGGAGGTGGGACAGGGAAGGCATTTGGGAGGGGAGGAGGACGTTGGTCAGGCCTTCGGCTCGGAAAGAGCCTGACATGTGATATGTGTGGCATCACTTACCATTTAGGGCTGCCAGAGTGCAGCGTGAGATGAGAGGAGAAGCAGCACTGCTGTAGGGGACAGCCAGTGGTGGGACGAGTCCTGCTGAGCCGGCCGGCAGCGCACCACCAAGCAGGAGGGGTGTGAACACGTTTTCACTTTGGAGAGGTCTCTGGCTGGATTTGGAGAGCAGATTGCAGGAGAGAGAGATAGAGGCAGAGAGGCCAGAAGCGCAGGTGAGAGCCGAGAGAACTTAACCAGGGCAGTGGTCGTGGCAAGTGGAATGGAGGGAGAGGGGTGTATTCAAGAAATAAAGTATAAATAATTAGAAATTGGAAATAGTGTTGGGAAAAGTATGATGGTCAGATGTAGTACTTTAGAGAAGGAATGGTCAAGGGTTACTCTGGGTGTCTGGCTTGTGTGACCAGAGACCTAGGGGTGCCACCCCTTCAGTTCAGAGCATGGAAAGTGGGGTGTGAGTGCTGAATCTGTTGAGAACGCGTTGACTTTGACGAGCCTCTGGGCTCTCCAAGGAGCTGTCCGGGAAGCAGAGGCTGTGCACATCTAGAATTTGGAGAGAACTCAGCTCTATCTCTTCTCCATGTGTGGGAGTTAAAGTGCGGAGAGCTGAATCTAAGGAGGGTGTAGAATAGGAAAGAAGGAGGCTAAGGATGGGACCGCAGGGGCCTGAGAACTTCAGGGGATCGGCTGGAGTACACATAGCTGGGACAGGAGTGGTTGCAGAAGTAGGAAACTTGTGGAAGAAGGGAAGGGACTGTAAGAGTTGGCACAGCCACCAGTGTGGCCCCTAATGATAGAAGTTACAATCTGAATCCTACATGGGGAGGTCAGGGCCTTGCTGAAGTTGAGACCTTCAGTCTGACCTCACGCTGTTGGTGGAGCTGTCCAGGTCCAGGGTGTGGGCGTGGTAGTTGGTGGCTATCATAGGGTTTGGGAGAGGGTGTTAGAAGGTGAGAGATTCTGGGGCTAGCAACCCTAGGGTGTTGGGCGTGTCACCTGTGGGCTCAGAAGTAATAGTAACAGTGTGAGCCAGACATTATTTGAGCAGCAATATACATTACCTCACTTAACTATAATAAGTCCACAGTGGGACAAGAGGGAGTATCTTCATCTTACAACGGTGGAAGTCAAGTTTTTGTTACTGTAATTAATAAAGAAAGGAGATTTGTGTAGCATATTGTTGGGAGGCTAAATATCCAGGATTGGGCAGTTGCGTGCATTTAACCTCTGGTGAGGGCGTAATGGTGGATGGTTAGGTGTGTTTCACAGAGAAAATCGTGTCACCAAGCAGGACGTCAGAGAGACTGAGTTCCAACCGTCCCTCCCATGAGCATGCTCCCAGTTGACCCAAGGACTTTCTGTTGGGCTTCATCTCTTCAAGGTCCCACATCCAGCATCATCACACTGAGGACCAGGTTTCCCACAGAGGAACTCTGGGGAGATCAAACCACATCCAAACTGTAGCAGAAGTTGAGCAGATCGAGCCTCACCCAGCTAAGTGGTTAAGTCACCCAGCTAGTAAGTGGCCAAACTAGCAGTTTCACTCTGGGCTTTTCTGATGCAAAGGCACTGACTGTAAGCAGCACACAACTGAGCAGGCAAAGCGTTTGGGACAGGCAGAGAGAGGGAAGTGCGGTTGTTCACATGGCTGCCATTCTTTATTTTCCTCAGGTTGAAGAACTTAACTCTGAGATTAAAGAGCTCAGCACTGCCCTGGCTAAAGCTAGAGAGGCTCTGCAGAAAGCACAGACCCTAAAATTCCACGTAAGTGTTCCCCTTGGGTTGTCGTCTGTGTTTCTGTCCCTGTTTCTGTCTGTCTCTCTCATGCCTGAGTCCACATCCTCACACGTACTAGGCAGGCTCTGGTGCTGCGGTACCCTGAGCTGCATCCCCACCCGGAGCCCTTAGCTCTGTGATCCTTACTCCGGGTGAAGTCAGGAGTGAGCAGCTGATGGGCATCTGGATGCTTTTAAGAGGGAGAACTGTGGGAGGTCTTTACTGTTAGAATTAGCTCTAATTAAAGGGCAATTTTTCACCAGCTTTGAGAGGTCTCCAGCACCTTCCTCACTATAAGAATGATGACAACTGCCCCTGCAGATGGAGTGCTGAGTTCACTTTGTGCCAAGCATTAGATTATGCAGGATCTGTGGATTATCTCATTTCATCTTCACAGCCCAGTGGGAGGGTTAATCACCATCCCCCTTACGTTTGTGAGGTGTTTGAGGCTCAGCGAGGGTGTGCAGCTCATTCACTATCACAGAGCTAGCAAGTGGCGGGGCCAGGATTTAAATGCAGCAATTGTGAATAACAGCAGGCATTTATTGAGCACATGCTCTGTGCTAAGCCCTGCTAAGAGCTCTCCATAGATTAGCCTAGTTGTACAGGGCCACTGTGAAATAGGCACTGTTGATAGCCTTGTTTGACTACTGAAGAAATCCAGGTTGAGAGGCTCAAGGAACTTGCTCAAGATCCCCAAAGCTCTCACACCACAGGCCACAGCCTGTCTTCCCACATCTCCCCTCAGCTGCCTGCTTCCGTCCTCTCTGCTTCCTCCCAGGATTTGGTTTCAGTCTTTGATGTTTTTGACCTGCCTTTCTTTTTCTTTTGGTACCTCTCATCTTTCACCGTAAGGACTCTTGCTGAACACCCCCTTGGTCTTCCCACTTTCTTCCTAATTTTAGTTCTGTGGTTTTGATTATTTTAACATTTTATTCCCATGTTTCTAGTTTCTCTACGCAGTTTATGCCTACTACTAATAATTTCATGAATCAGTAAAGTTCCACGCTCACAGTGAGTCCACGCGGCCTGAAGCTTTCCTCCCCTCTCCTGCACCGATATTGCTTTTGGTTGTAAAGAGAAGTTAGAAATTAAATCTAATTTAAGACTGTTTGATCCTAAGATTCATATCCCAAGCCTTATCTTTTGCAGAGCTTTGGTTCGCACTAAGAATAATTGAAGTAATTTGGTTTGAATCATGGTATGCTAGGAGCATAGTGAAACCTGTTTTGGGGATCTCAGACTTGCCCTCTCCCACTGTTTTGACAGTGGCTGATGAAATGGAGCTGAGATTACATTATACACTGGGGTTTTTCCTTTTGCCTTGCCTAAAAAGTAATCAGGTTTTAAAAGCTGAATTCTTAGCAAAACCATATTTTCCATTTCTTGAGAAAAGAATGTGTATGTTGGTAATTGATAGCCAGAGACCAGACAGCCCTGGAAATTGTGATATTTTACTTATTATGTTGGGCCTTGAAGGAAAGAAAGGAACCTTGTAAATTTAAATTTTACCCAGGTTTATTACATGCATACATTTATTAATAGCCTTATTCCCAGGCAAAAGACTTTAAGGATGATGTTTGAGCTCTCGTCATGCAGTGTTGGCAGGTTTCTTGTCTCGCAGTGCACAGGGATAGGAAGTGTTGTACCAGACTCCTCAGCTTGTGTGTGTTGTGTTGGCTGTTCAGAGAGCATGTGTTGAGTCTTTATCCAGTTTGTGAGCTTTAGACAGTTTGTGTCAGGACTGGAATTCAAGTCTGTCTCCAAAGTCTGTGTCTATTCCTTTAATTGGACCGTGTGAGTAAAGGTACACGGCCCATGTGTACGGCTGCTTCACTTGAGTGCACTGATTTTTCCATACCCTTTCTTACCTAACATTCTTGCTATTAGCAGTATGTATAGTTCTGCTCAGTCTTCCTTATTTTTATTATAATTGTTGATTCACCTGTAGTAAATTTCTTTCTGTGTAGTCTTTACTGAGTTCTTCAACATCTTCTCCCAAGTCACACGGCTAAAACTGGGCCTGAGCTAATTCTGTCTATATTAAACTCATCATGTTCCTAAATAGTGAGAAAGAATGATTTGTTTAATATTCTATTTGGCCTTCAGTTTCTTATCATATCTAATCGACTAAATATTTGCCATTGGGATATCTTTGAGAAAAAGGGAAAAAGCCCTCCAGAAAAGTTTTTCAAAGGGTCATTTAAAGAACATTTCATATTGTAAGGTTTTTTGTATTAATAAAATGAATGGAATCTGCATTTGAATTTTTTGAGCTGAATTTTTTTTTTTTTAAAGACAGGGTCTTACTAGGTAGTCCAGGCTGGCCTTGGATTCAGCACGTAGCTCAGGCTGGCCTTTTGATCCTCCCTACAGGCATGTTCCACTACACCCCGCTGAGCTTGGATTTGTAAAAAGGGGCTTTGTCCTTGTTGTTTATGTGATAATCCTGAAGAGCTTCCATCACTTGACTATAACCGCTAATGATAATGTTTAACATGCACCTAACTGAGGTTCCTGTCTGTCGCTAATCCTTCCCACTCTCTTTCAGTCTCCTTGTTTTTATTCTTCCCAGTTTATTGGTGTTAACTGAGATCCCCCCTTGTAAGGGTAAGCAGGCTCTGCCTTGGGAAGACCATGGCTTCTTTTGTTTCAATTCCAGGTCTTTCACTTGTGGTCCGATGACAGTGTGTCCATTGAGTTTTGGAGCCTCAGTTGCTTAAGTGAGCGTAGTCGTGTGTACTTTTACATTTGGTGTGAGAAATAGAAGTATCCTGTGGAAATGTGCTTATGCTTGGGTTAGCTTCTTTTACAGAATCAATGCTTAATAAAAGGTAGCTGTAAATATTGTTCAAGATGAGGATTTTCCAATTGTTGTTTACCTCTCTTTGTGGAGTTTATGTAAGCATTGTCACAGACATTAAAAAAAAAAAGACTTGTGACCTAGGCTTCCTACTTCCTTTTATTTTGATTTCAAAGAAAATTATAAAAGTTTTCATAAACTTACATTGGAATTTGAACGGGGTTCATTCTCATTTCATGTTTCTATGTTTAAAACGTCACGTGGCTAGAAGTCTGGGTTTTGGTGGCCCAGAACAGCAGAACTCCTCAGTCCATTGGTAACTGATTATAGTCTATTGCTAAATTTACAACTAGGTTGACAGTCTGAACAGCGAAACTTACCTAGTGGTGGGGGTTGAAATGAACTTTCTCGTAAGGCCAAGAAACTGGGGCTTCTCTTCCGATCTGAGTTGTGACATTGACAATTCAAGTATCAGTTGTTTTTGAATTCTTAATCTTAAGCCTCAGTCTAAATGAAAATAAGCCCAATTTATAAAAAGTGTATTTTCCTCTGCTTCCACATTTTTTTACAGAAAACTAAAAAGAAGAAAAAAAGGGTAAATCTAGACAAATATTAACATTTTGATGTTTTTCCTTCTAGACTTTCTCCTATGCATAGATCTTTTTTAATGATCATATGTATCTTGGTCTTTTTAAAAATAAAATAACATAATAACGTTCACATGTTATTGATTCTTTGTAAATACAGTTTTATTGTGTGTCTTCTTTAGTTTTATATGATTACATATTTAGCTTGTTTCTTACTGTTTACTACCATAAGTAATTCTAAGATGAATGACTTTGTATATAAATCCTCACATCAACATTTTTGATTCTGCTGAGACTGAATCTCAGGAATGAAATTGCTGAGACGAATGTGAACATGTTTACACTATGCACACAGACTTGGTGCCTATAATCTGTCCATGGGGTTGCGTCAATTTAAGCTTCTTTCAGCGTATTTCCTGGCCTGGAGGTGCTTGGCCAGTTCTTGGAGAGTGAATATGAAGAGTGCCATTGTGTACTAGGCTCGCCAGCCCCAAATATCCACTAAAAAAAGCTCACTTGGTAACTGCGGACTCATCTTAATTCATTATTGATGATTTAGACCTTTTTTTATGTTTGCAATCACATAGGTGCATTTTCAGGTGAACTGTGTAGGAATGAGATAAATATGTCCCTGACACATTTACCCTTGGCCTTTGCTAAAGTTACAGCCTTTTGGAGTAGCCTTTGGACTGCCCTGCTGACCACGCCTGTTTTCAGTTGACTCTGCCTTTGACCATGGAGTCTCGGATGAACATTGACAGCACTCACACCTATTACTGTTTTCCAAGGGAAGTTGTTTGTTTTCTACTGACTTGTTTCTTTTTGAACCATTGTAAGAGTAACATGTACTCTGCTTACTTACCTTAGAACACTTGAAAATACAGAGAAATGAAGAAAATAGTAAAAACTATACTCTGACACTGCTAAAGCAGTTACTGTTCACATTTCATGCCTTTTCCTCCTTGTATTTAGAGTGCTGCTTTTACACAGGTAGGTTCCCCATACATGTCACTGTCATACTGTAAACGTTATTCTGTGTTATTCCCAACCTGCCATGTTGTTTGTGCTTTCTATCTTGAATGTTGTCTGACTTAATTCACCCCAGCCCCTGAAAAAGGAGCACAGATTTCCTGGCTCAGTGAGGTGTGAAACTCTTCTCCCCTCTTCCTTCTCTGCTAGGGGTCTGAAGACCACGAGGCTGCTCTGGCTGAGAAGGAAGCCCTTTTGGCTGAGCTGCGCTCAGAACACCTCACCAAGTGTTCCGAGAACCACAGACTGCAGAGGAACATTAAGAAGGTCGCCCAGAACCTGAGCGATCTGCAGCAGGAGAAGGAGAGCCTGGAGAGGGAGCTGGAGAGAGCCCAGTGTGAGGGGAGCAAAGGAGCCCGCGCGGTTCACGTGAGTGTCACCCGGCCCTTCCAACGCGGTGCTGTGATGGGGAGATAGGATGGTCGGTGCAGAAAGCCTGAAAATGTAAAAGGGCACATCGGTCATTGTCTTCTTACCTAGAAATGACCTGGCTCAGCTATTGATGTTTTAGCCCCTTCTCCTGCCCCAGGATCAAGTGGAAAATACGGTCTTGCATCCTGTTTTCTAAGTCAGTGTTCATTCTTTGGTGTGTTGCTGTGTGTCATGAGTGTTTTTCAGAAACAGGTTTTTGTGTGTGTGTCTGCATAATATTTCACCACTTGGCTACAATTGAACTAGTTGGTCCCTTACTGTAGAGCATTTATTTCACATTCTTTTTTGCCTTGTAACGAATACTGCAGCAATCGTTCTGCATAAATATTTACCCACTGATTATTTCTCACAGAAGTATAATTACCTGGGTCAAAGAATGTGGATGTATCTTAAAAACTATTTTATAGATACACTTACATTGTTCTGTAACAAAGACTGTACCCGATTACTCGCTGTAATCTTTTTTTAAGACTACTCTGTGCAGCATTGGGTATTAGCATTTAAAAATTCTCTCTAAATTTGGTAGGCTTATTAAAATTCAATTATATTAAAACTTAAGTATTCAGCATCTTTTAATTTAATCCCGCCTGGGAATCACATCCAGGTACATAGCCTTGGTGCAGTTAGGTTGGATGCAGTCTAAATTATCACTAACACGTAGGTTAATTGAATTACCTGCCCTAGAGCCTGGGGCGGGCAGTCTGTAGTAGACAGCCCAGAAGAGGAGCCACAGGTGTGGTACTGTGGTTGGTTCACTGAGGACTGCTCTTGGCCAGCACGCCAGGATCTGTGGGTTGACATCACACTATGAACACTGAAAGAGACAATTGAAACACTAATGTTTGTGCATTTTAATAGCATTTTAAACAAATGTTAAAAGGCCAATAATAGAAATTTAGAGAAACAAGAAACTATCAGGTACAAGTAGACCACCCTAACAATACAGTTCTTCTGGTTTCCAGTATTACCCTCTGGGTGCACCTGGGCTCTCTGTCTAATTAGAGGCTAAGTACTGTTCTGTGTTCACCTACTCTGTCGTGTCGTACACATCTTTCTGAATGGTGCAGAGTTTTTCACTGTTAGCTTTTACATGATTATTTAGTGCTTTCTTCCTTTATTGCTGTTATGGTTTGTCTAGATGTCCCCCAAAGCCTCATGCAGTCATGGGTGGTGATTTTTAAGAGGTGGCTGGATCTAGAGTGTGTGACACTGGGATTAAGGGTTTATGATTACTGAATCAGTCCACTGATTGAATTGGCACTGCCCTAATCCTGGTAGCCTAGATACAGTATACAAGGGGCAGAAAGATGCTGTTAAAGTCCCTCCCTTGTTGCTTTGCTACCTTCTGCCCACCATGAACTGTTTCTACTCTGTGATTTTCCTCTGCCATGCCGCCCTGCCTTAAATCCAGTCAATTATGCACTGAGACCTCTACAAACTGTGAGCTAGAAAAACCTCTCCTCCTTTAACTTTGTGTGTTGGGTATTTTGTCTAAGCAACAAGAAAAGGAAGACAGTTGGGTGAAGAATTTGCCTGCTTAAATAATGCCACAATGAACATCTTTTTTTTTTTTTTTTTTGGCGGTACTGGGGATTGAACTCAGGACCCTGCGCTTGCTAGGCAAGCGCTTATTCCACTGAGCTATATCCCCAACCAATGAACATCTTTAGGCATAAAGATATTTTCTCTTGAAATCCCTAGGATGGATTCTCAGGTTGAGATTACTGAGTTCTATAGGGCAAATATTTAGATTGGTTAATTATGCTTCCAGATTATTAGTCCAAAGGATTGCCATCAGTAGTATTGAAGTATACCATTTTATTGTAGGCTATTGGAAGACTTTCTCATGTTAATCCAAAATTACTGAACACCAGATGTGTCTGCTCTGTATGCTGATATAAATATGAGGCATGATTTCTGAAGGTTTCACTTTTCTAAGGGAGACGGAATATTACACATGACACAGTATAAAGCGTTTTGTATTAGTCAGCTTTCTTGTCACTGAAACCCAGTACCTGATACCAATAATTTTAAAAAGAACAGAGGTTTCATTTGACACACAATTGGGGGGATTAAGTCCATGGTTGAAGATGGACTGAGCAAAGATGCTCAGTGCATGGTAGGGTAGACAGGAAGCAGTGCCACAGAAGAACCAGCCATAGACCCAAAGGCCACGCCTCTGTGGCCCATCCAGACACACTCATAGTATGCTCCACCAATCTGAGCGGGTCCCATGACCAGTCAAGTTAATAGTTCACCCTGACTGCCATATACTTCCAACATCTAAAGCTAATTGTTATTGTATGGAAAAGATGTTTATATCAGGGAAATTTTCCAGGAGGAGGCAGCACTTGAGTTAAACGAGTAGAGCGGAGTTCAGTGCCTTTGTAGATGAGATGATAAAAAGCATGGCCAGAGGGTTCTTTGATAGAGTTGCAGTGTTTGTGGTGCATTCTTATGTCCTTCACTGTTGGGTAACAAGATTTTTTAGTTTAAAATGTATCCTTCTGTCACTGTCATCCTAAAAATGTTCATATAGTAAAATTTGGATGGCAGGGATGAAGCATATAATTATATATTCATAGACAATATGCGGTTCTTTTTACCTTATAACTTACTCTTCATAAGCATGGGAAATCTCCGTTTGACATCACATCAGGTAGCTATGCTGCGCTTTACATGTGTATCCCTCTGTTGTGAGGCACTGTTTTGGATTCATAATTCATGCAGTCATATAAACCTGGCACTTCTAAAGGAATTTTGGGCTGCTGTTGATAGAAAGATGTATCCCTGCATAACATACCCACGTCTCCATAAGGAGGTTAAGATGCTTGGCAAGGGCTATGACAGTGAGCGAGGGATTGGCAAGTAGTCTATGGGTGGGACTTTCTTTTGAGTAGCAGAAACCCAGCCTGAACTAATTTTGGCAGAAGGGAAATTTATTGCTGTGTGTCACTGGAAGGACTGATTCTATCTCCCTGAGAGCTGGCTGCCTTTTTTACATGCCCTAACTTCCGTTCCAAGTGGCTGAGCCCCTCACTGCCAGCCCTGCTGGGGTCACATCTCCCCAGTTTGTTGGAGAGGAGGCAGGAAGGCTCACATTCCACTGCCCTCCTGTCTTCCCGTCAGGGTGGCCAGACAGGGAGGGGCTTGGAGCCATCCTGCTTTGGCATACGCAGCATCGTTGGCAGCCTCCTTGAAGGCTTGTGCGTGGAGAAGGAGCGGCGCTGGTGCAGGGCCCTGGCCAGACCAAGACAATGGCTCGCAGTCTAAATGCTCACCCTGGGGAAGCGTGCCTGGGACTCAGCCTCTGGGTAACCCATCGGGTCTGCCTGATACTTTAATCACACACTTGTTTCTCAGTGATAACATGGGTAGTTTCGTACTTTTTACATGTATATTGCAACCGAGTGGTATCTCAACTTCTGGTCATAGTCTAGGAATTTGGCTGTGTCTATCTTGTGAGAGTGTGTTACACCAGACTGTGGGAGCACAGATTCTGGGGAGACATGCTGGGGTGGTGTTTTTGCTTCATGGTGCTGGATAAACGCACAGGTGGAACCTTGCATATTTTATCAGTGCTTTAATTAACCAGAGTGCCACCCACTCTCCAGCTACTATTGCTGTTGCTTTTGGATTGAAGCAAACCGGCAAAACTGCACTCCTTCTAGTGGCCTCTGTTGGCCTGGCAAAGAAAAGGGATTCATTCACACATTCAGCAACACTGAACACTGTGCAGGCCTCCTGCGAGGCCTGGGCACAATTCCTTAACAGAGATAGGAACACACGACCATGGGAGCACAGCGAAGGGAAATGGCTAGACGGCTACTGAGGACAGTGAGTTTGGAACTGGTTCTGAAGTTTTGAGTTGAACGTTAACAGATAGGTGGGCTAGGGGCACAGGGTTGGAAGAGACAATATGGAGTGTTTGGAGAAGAGTTAGATTCTGTGATGCTGTGGCAGGTTAATTTGGGGAAGAGTTGGTTTTTGGAAGGTCTGGGATGCAGAGTGTGGGAACTTGGACATGACTTTTAGGTCTTTAGGCCTCTGTAGAGTGGGAAGTAAGCAGAGGATTGACAGGCTCGGATTTACAATGTAGAAAGACTAGCCTGCAGGATGTCAGGAGGCTGGGTTGGTGAGCAGTGGCTGGGAGATGCAAGGTAAAGGAGGGCCTTCCTTTGACATGCGAACCAGGCTGTGAGGTCAGCGCAGAGAGGAGGAGAGAAGAATGCCCAGGTTTGGCTCCCAGGGCTGGGTCTGGGGTCAGTGAAAGCTTCACCCTCAAGGACTCACTCAGAATCAGTTTTGGGTGTCTCATGCTTATTTGAACTTTGCTGTATCCCATTGGTAGGATAAATAAAAGATTAATAAAACTGTGCAAAGAACAGCTCTTGTTCTCAACCCATATTCAGTTCAGTGCTCAACACCCTCTTTCTTGAAAAATGAAAACTGCTGTTTAGAGAGATAGAAATAAAGTAGCTGTCTGTAAGGACCACACCTTACAGTTTATAAAGAGACTGCCCATTTTTCATGTGTGTCCCACAGCCCTGTGTTTGGGCACAGAGAATGTTGCTCCCATTTTACAAATTAATCTGAGCCTCCCAGTCTAAGTGGCTTGACCATGGGAGGTGCTAGTCCTAGGAAATGAATATATATATACAATATGGATCTAGATCTGTGGATTCTAATTTCAGGACCTTGTCTAAGATACTGTGTTGTGGCTATGGCAAACCACTGATAGTTAAGAATACTGCGTTTTTTGGCAGAAAGGAAGATTTTTTTTTTTTATATTTTCAGCTTTTCAATGGACCAGAACAATATGTTCTCAGGAAAATAACTTGGAAAATCCTATATTTGAAGCTTTAAAAATTATAATTTGTTCCTTTTGCATTTTAGAACATTTGTGAAGTTTATAAAAAATTGTAAGATTAAATGAGATTTAAAATATTGATATAGGCTGAGGGTCAAGGAAAAGAAGGGTGACTGGAACCCAGAGTGACTATGTAAAACTGCCCTTTGCAGTACTGAAAAGGACTTAAAATTCAGCTGGTGGCTCCTGGCAGTGAGAGTAAAAAGGGAAATTCGGTTCCAAGGCCTCCAGTGTCTGTAAGATGAACATGTTAAGATAAAAGGCAGCTTTTGCTGGCCCTGAGGCCTGAGGGAAGAATCGCCTCTGGTGGGCTTTATAAAGAGGACTGAGCAGTGTATAGAGTCTTCAACAATGCCTCATTCAATTGGTGCAGTTCTGCACAGGCCAGATCAATGCCGTCCAAGTTGGTGAGCTTGTAAATATTAAGGTTTTCAGTCCCTGGGACTCTATCTAGCTGGTGCCCATTCTCTTTTCTTGGACAAGAGCTTCAAAGTCAGTTGGAAATACTACAGCCCTGTTTACAGATGAACCCTGATTTAAAGTCTGCATGGAGGCCCCATAGCAGGCAGTCTGGTTTCCGCGGCATTCCCTGAGTTCTAATGGTAAGCTAACCTGTTCTTTTTTGGATATGATCAAACCATCCTTTGCTCTTGCCAAAAACCTCTCCTGTCAGCCTCATTGTACCGGTTCTTCTGCATCTCTTGGGGGAGACAGTGCCTTTGCTGCAAACCCAGCTTGGATCAGAGGTGATGGATACACAAAGTCTGATCAGGTGCAGACATGAGGCGTGGGGCGGCAAGGGTCAGTTCATCCTGTGTTTGTTTGAATTGCCTGTGATGGCAGTGACTTTGTGTCAGTTGACTTGGCATGTGCTGCAAATTACGGTTCCTTTGTTTATTCAACATGCATTTATTGAGTACTTTCAATGGTGCAGGCACTGACTTTAGGCTCTGGTGAACGCAAGCTTTTGTTTGTACTTTGGGAATCTTGTTTATAAAGAACAAAGCCAGAAAGTGAGGATCACAGGTCTCTGTGTAACACAAGGAGGTGTGTTATACCTCCTGGCCGCCAGAGGGCTCCATATCCCTTTAAGGAAATTCCCCAGGCCTTTGCAAGAAATGAACAAATGAACAGTACCCATTCAGTGTCCTGACCAGTGTGTAAAGAGTTCCAACCTCTGTGTTTACAACAGGGATGCTCTTGGGATTTTGACTTTCCTGCTCTCACGTCTCTGACTTTGATACATTGTTTGGTCTGGAGGCTTAACTCCTTTTAGCCTGTGCTTTTCACATGTGTGCATGAAAGAGAGACATTGGTGAAGGGGAGGGAGGGATGGAGAGAGAGAGATTTACCACCCCTGGCTAAGTTGCTTTGTGTTCTCAGATTGAGTGGGTAAGAGGAGTGAGTCACTGTCCTTTTGTGCTTCTATATAGCAGCCAATATAGGTGTTAGACCTTGGCTGAGCTGTGGTTCTCAGACTGTCTCGTAATCTCATCTGTTACGGGACCACCTGTCATCTACCACCTTGAAAAGTGTGTGCTTCGGTACCTGAGCACCTAGCTCTGTGGGGTGTACTTGCTGGCTAATGCCCAAAAATCTAATTAAAGTTGTACTTGCTCCCAGCGTGATAATCCTGTGTGTGTTCACACGGGCGGGTTTAACTTCAGGCTAGTTCGGCCTGAGCCCTTCTGGTTTTCACTCCCTCATTAATGGATAACTCCAAAGGAGATTGGGACAACATTTAGTACATCCCTTGTTGGTGAACTGTAATCAGAATTTGGTCTTTCAAGACAATGTCTCAGGCTGATTGGTTAGAGGTAAGACCATGGCCCTGAGATGTTTTCACTAAGCTCAGAATCTCTTACTTTGCTGTTTGCTTTTTAATCAGCTGTAAAGATTTTGAGCTGGCATCCTCACAGAGTAATGTGCAGTTCAGATGAACTGTGCTGGGGGAGAAGTTCTGTCTTTGCAAGTTCTACTGTCTTGCAAGAGACACTGGTCGTGGTGGATTTGAGTCCTGGCTCCATCACTCAGCACCTGTTGAACTGTGAGCCAGTGATCTTGGCTCTCTCAACTGTGGTGTCCTTTGCTTTCAGCAGAATAGGGATTAGTTGTAAGGATTTTATGGGGCAGGGCGTGGCACTTAGAATAATACCCGTAACATCATAAATGGTCAGTAAGTGGGGAAATGTGGTGGTGTTAATAGCATCGTTGGAACAGTGGAAACCAGCGCTGGACTTGTGTTAGAAGCACGGCTTCACTTAGAGATGCTTAACCTCTAAGCCAGCTACTTACCTTCTTGAAAGGAATGTTTACTGCTTTCCAAAAGGGATTGATTATATCTATTTCAGCTTTAAATGAGTGAGTAATACAATTTAATGTGTGAAAAAGTACCTACTGTGGTCCTGGCACAGAGAAGTAGATGCTCAGTGTGATTAGATTAATTGTCGGGCTTTTAATTGTATGGCCAGTGCTAGCTCTGGAAGTTGAAGGACAAACGACTGCCCACCAAAATCCACTGGACACTGCTGACTAATAAATCTCATCTGCCCCGCTGCAGTCCAGGCACCAAGGCTGCACATTTCTTCCTTGATCAACAGTAACCTCTGCTCTGAAGAAAGTACTTGTCTGTTCCTTTGCAGCTGATTGATCCATCTAGGAAGGGGGTTAAAATGTTCTTAGAGTGAGAGGCTGTGGAGTAGCTCCGTGGCTCTTGCACGAGGCTGCTATTAAAGCTCCCCGAGAAGGCCGTCCCTGTTACTTTCCCTGTGGAATTGCCGTAATCTCCGTGGGGCACAGACAGGGAGACTTGCCTTCGTTGCTCCTTTATCATTTCTTGCCAGGCTCTGTCCTGGGCTCTGGGAGTACCAGACTGAATCACCTCAGTTTCTGAAAGCGTCCAGAGGAGAAATGTAATAAAAATGCAGACAAAAAGCTAATTAAAATACAGCGTGATAAGTGCTGGTGGACCAAATGCTTCGGGCGCACAGGGAGTGGAACTGTGCTCGGAGACCCAAGGGCGAAGGATGGCCTCCCGGTGGAGGTGCGTTTGAGCCGAGCCTGGAAGGATAAAGAGCTGTTTGCCCAGGCCATGGGAAGGGGAAGTGCGTTCCTGGTAGAGGGAAGGCCTAGCCAGGGCACGCGGGCGTGTGGGAAGGGTGGGTGGGCTGGAGCAGAGGTAGCTGTGGTCCCGTGCACCCTGCAGGGGGGCTTCGAGCGCACTGCGGTGGCCCGTGCGCTGCCTGACCCAGCTGGGCCTTGATGCCTGCTTAATTGAACTCGAATTACTTTGCCCATTCTTCCCCAGCATTCTGGTGAAGTCTGCATCAAGCGCCCTGCTTAGAACTTCGGCTGTCTGCACAGCCAGCGTCACAGTGAGACGAGGCACAGTGGTTAGCTGCTTTGTTCCAGCAGCAGCAGCCGCTTTTGTAAGGCGTGTGAGCCCTTTGTTCGGATGCACTGTTCGGAGAGAAGAGGTGAGAGGAGCGCGCGGGGCCGTGGGGAAGACACGGGCCCCCGCCCCGCGCCCGCCCCGCCCCGCCCCGTGCAGGAGCCGCCCCGCCCCGTGCAGGAGCCGCCCCGCCCCGTGCAGGAGCCGCCCCGCCCCGTGCAGGAGCCGCGGCAGCGCGCAGAGCGTGCCTTCAACCCCGCGGCTCGTACTGGTCCTGGAAGTTCTGCTCACATCACCCAGTGCCTACACCTCATTAAGATTTTGGAGAAACTTCCTTTGTATATTTAAAGGTAACCACTGAGTGCTTTGACAAGCTTTCTCACAGAGAAACCTGATAAGGTAGAAATTTGATGGATGAGAACCTTCTCCTTCTCCATCTGGCCAGAGATAAAAACATTAGCTGGCTCGAGAAGGAAGTATGAGGACCAGGATTTTAATTTCTAATACGATTCTAAGATTTTAGGGATATTTTACTTTTCATATAATCTACTTTTTAGAACCAGCCTGTCTGCTCTAAGAGAGCTCTGATATGCAAAGGCGTTCTCAGCTCAGTGTTGGCCCAGAGCACACCTCTGAATCTGAAAGGAAACTTGCCCATTAGTGCAGAAATTCAGACTGTCAGTCGATGCCGTGTGTAGATCTTGCCATGAAGCCCTCTGCGTAAAGCAAGGTGGTCATCTGCTGTAGCAGAGCAGTTTTCAAACTTTCTCCTGAAACCTTTGTTTATGATAGCAAATCAAAGAGGTGTAACCAGGAAAGCTCTGTGGAATCGTTTAAAATTAAATGCACATTTCTGTGCTTTTCCCTGAGAACAGGTAGATGATTCTGTTAGCCAGCCTGGCTTGGGTATTCCTAATTCTAGGGCTTCTTGGGCTCAGCTTGAAAGCTCACTCACATGATAAAAAGAATACAAATAGATCAGGCTTTATGTATATTTAATTAATTCATGTCTGTTTTACTTGTTGTTATACACACTATTGTACAAATTAATGGCATTTACTGAGAAATTTCCACTTAGGCATGCATCATGCATTAATCATGTCCATCCATTCTTCCACCCACCCTCTTTCCAGTCCCTAGAAACCCTTCTGTGTTTGACCTGACCTTGGTTGATGTTATTTCTACATGTGAGAAGAACATGTGGTATGTACCTCTGTGTCTAGCATATTTTCCTGAATAAGATGGCCTGTTCCATCTATTTGGCTGCAAATTACAGGATTTCATTCTGCTTCATGGCTGAGTAATACTCCATTTTGTGTATGTACCACATTTTCTTTATCCACTCTTCTGTCCACGGGCACCTAGGCAATGCCATTTCTTAGCTACTCTGATTGGTACTGTGATAAAGGGGTATACTGTATGCACATATCTCTTTTATATGCTAACTTTATTTCCTTTGTGATACACCTGGAGTGAGATTGCTGGATTATACATTAGTTCTGTTTTTAGGTTTTAAAAATCTACTTTCAGTTACTTGAGGGACTTCACACTGTTTTTTTTTCTGTAGTAGCTGTATTAATTTACTTTCCTGCCAATAGGAGTTACTTTTTCCTCGCATCCTTGCCAGCATTTGTTATTTATTTATTTATTTTTTTGGTAGTAGCTTTTTTACCTGAGATGAGATGGAATCTCACTATAGTTTTGATTTTTTTCTAATGGTCAGTTTTTCAAAAATTTCTTGGCCATTTGTATTTCATCTTTTGAGAAATGTCTATTCCAATTATTTGTGCATTTTTTATTTGGATCACTTGCTTTTTTGTTGTTGTTTTTTAGTTCTTTATTCTAAATATTAACCCTTTGTTAGGGGAGTAGGTGGCAGACATCTTCCCCCACTGTGTGGGTTGTCACTTCCCTCTGTTGGTTGTTTGCTTTGCTACACAGAAGCGTTTCAGTTGGATGTAATCCCCTCTATCAGGTTTTGCTTGTGTTTTCTGTTTTTGTAGTGCTGTCTAGAAAATTATTGCCTGTACCAATGTCTTCAAATGCTTTCGTTCTACTTTGTTCCAGTAGTTTTCAGAGTTTCATGTCCTATGTTAAGGTCTTTGATCCATTTTGAGTTGATTTCTTTGTTTGTCTGTTTGTATAGGACAAGATTTAAGGGCCAAATTTCAATGTGCTAGACATGGATATCCAGTGCTCTGAGCACCTTTTGTTAAAGAGGTTGTCCCTTTGTTGAGAATCCGTTGGCTGTAAATGTGTAGATTTATTTCTGGGCTCTTTATTCTGTTCCATTGATCATGTGTCTCTTTTTATGCCAGGTTCCATGCTGTTTTTGTTATTATGTTTCCTTAGTATGTCTTGAAATCAGGTATTGTGATGTCTCCAGCTTTCCTCTTTTTGTTAAAGATTGCTTTGGCTATTTGGGGTCTCTTATGCTTCCAGGTGAATTTTAGGATTGCTGTTTCTTGTTCTGCGAAGAATGTTGTTTGTACTTGATGGCGATTACACTGAACCTGTGGATTGCTTTGGGTAGTGTGGACTTTTTAAATTAGTACACATTTACATTACGTAATGCTTGCATTCCCTGTGGGGATGTGATGCATGTATATAACACACATCTGAACTATTTTTCCCTCCTCTCCTCTCCCCCACCCCACCCGTCTCGAAATCCCCTTCCCGTTTGCAAAAGGTCTCTCTCCTTGCCTCCTGTTAGCTTTTGCTCTTTGAATTCTTTGCGCTTTGGATTTCTCATGTAAGAGAAACCATAGAGAGTTAGGGTTGTGCGTCTGCTTTATTTCACTCGATATCGCTTCTGGACATTCTAACAATATTGTTTCTTTCAGTCTGTGAAGTGGGAAGACATTCCATCTTTTAGTATCTTCTTCAGTGCCTTTCTTGAGTATTTTTATGATTATATAGAGTAACTTTATTCATTGTTTATTTCTGGTTTTTAAAATTTTTATTTGTGGCGATTATAAGTGGGATTGCTTTCATGATTTCTTAGCAAATTAATTATTAGTATGTAGAACACCTACTGGGGTTTTTGTATGTTGTGTATCCTGCTACCTTACTGAATTTGTTTAATCAATTCTGATAGTCTTTTGGTGACCTCTCTAGGTTTTTTTATGTGTGGAATCATATCTTCAAACAGAGATCACTTGAATTCCTCCTTTTCTATTTGTATGTCTTTTATTTCTTTTTCTTGCCTAGTTGTCTGGTCTAAAATTTCTATATTGTGGTGAGAATGTTTTCTGCATGTCTATTTAGGGTTCTATAAGCCTCCTGTCTCTGGATATCCATGTCTTTCCCAAGATAAGGGGCATTTTCTCCTGTTATTTTATTGTGTAGGTTTTCTGTGCCCTTAACTTTTCTTTTCCTTTGGGTATGCTGGTGATGTAGATGTTGCATCTTTTAATGATATGGCAAAGCTCATGTGTGCTTTCTTCATTCATTCTTTACTTCTGCCTGAATGATATTTCAAAAGACCTACCTCAGGCTCCAGTATTCCTTCTTCTGCTTTGTCTAGCGTGTTGTTGAGGCTTTCAACTGAATTTCTTATTTGGCTTATTGAGTTCTTTGTTTCCAAATTTTCTGAGTAATTCTTTTTCATTATCTCTCTCTGCTTGATTTCTCATTCATATCCTCCCTTGTCTTCTTGATTTACATTTAACTGTTTAGTTGTATTCTCTTGTATCTCACCGAGCTTTTAAAAAAGTCATGGAATTCTTTAACAGGATTTTTCATTCACTTCAATAACTTTGGAATCTGTCATGAGAGATGCTTTAAGACAGTGGTGGTGAACCTGTGGATCAGGTGTTACTGTGTTTTTTTTTTTTTAAGACAAAAGATATTAATGTATGAGTTGTTTTTTCTAAAATACAACCTCAGTATTCACATTTAATTGCAGTATTGGCACTTTGTGATAATAGGTGGATGTCTTATTTACTTTTCTCATTGCTGAAACAAAATACCCAAACCCAAAGTTAAAGGGGGAAAGGCTAATATCAGCTCAGTTTATAGAGGTTTTAGTCCATAATTGGCTGGTTCCAAGGCATGGCAGGGGAAATCACAGAAGAGAAAAAAACTGTTCGTGATGTGGAAGGCAGAAAGCAGCAGAAGCAACAAGCAGCAGGCAGCAGGTGACCCCAGTAGCCCTCTTTCTGTCTGGGCTACCTGCTCATAGGGTGCGTAGCCCTCGCACTCAGCAGGTCACTTCTTTTATTCACTCCCAGAAGTACGTCAAACCCATCAGTGGACTAATTTAGTAACCACATACCCTTGACCCCAGCATCACACACTTAGTCCCAGATCACACACACTCTAGATGCAGCCACCTCTGAAAAGCCCCACCTGTGCATGCATGAAGCTTTGGGGAACATCTGGACATGAACCATAGCAGTGGGTTTGGGGTTGCTCTTTGGGTGCTAGGTCTAAAAGCTTTGGCATCACTGCTTTATGAGGTTAGACAGTATTTTAAATCCCGATTCCACCACTTTTTACCTGACGCTTGGTTAAGTTGCCTGAGCTCTTTGATCCTCATTTTCGGATTAGTACAACAGATGTAATCCAAATGTTTGCATCATAGGGTTGTTGTGTGAGTTGAATGAGATCATAGGTAAAGTACGCTGCACTCCTCAGTGCTCTAAGGGGTTGTAAGCAAAGCCTGTGGGTGGTATGGAAGATGATTGCCGAGGGCCAGAGTAAACAGAGAGGGCTTTCTGAAAGACAGCAGGGTCAGACCTTAAAAGATAGTATGACATCTCCAGGTGTAATGGGGAGGAATTTCATGACATTTTTGCAGGTGGACAGAACTAAGTAGACACAGGTCTAGAGCCTAAGCAGTGGGTGATGAAGCGGCTGAGTGAGGGAGATTGCTTGGAGACGTGGATAAAAGGTATGCTGGAGCCCGTTGGTAGCAACTTTGAATGGACTGCGTGGTATGAGAGCTTTGTTCTGCAGTTACGTTGGAATTGCTAAGGGATCCTGAACAGAGACATAATGGCAAGGGTTTGTGTGGTTTGATGCAGTGAGTCCAGAGATAGACCAGTTAGGAAGCTGCTGCCATTGCCCAGACGGACCTGCATTCTGAAGGTCTTGGCAGTGGGTGCAGGCAGAGTATGGGGAGGGGCACTCTTCCCGCCCAGTGCTGCAGCTTCTGCCTTTCCTCTCTTCCTCAAGGCCAAGGGGTGGGGCTTGTTATTGATCAGACTTGTCAGAGTGCAGTATGTTTACCAGACCATCCTTTTTAATGGGGCTTGCTGTTCTTTAAGGTGGGGACCTGAGTTCCAAATTCCTTTGTTTTCTGACTTCAGACCTGTGAGCCCTGGCCCTTGTAGGGCAGCTTTCTTCTTAGTCTTATCTGCCCATATCTGCTGTGCTTGAGAGGACTTGAGCAGGTCCATGAGGTTGCTTATGCCCTCTCCCTCAAAACAAAATAAAACAAAACAATCCCACAAATAACCAGTAATGACCAAACAACCCCAAACCCTATGTTTGATAGAATGTTCCACCTGGGATATGAGATGATCACAGAACTGGGCTTTAATTCTCATTCTGGTATTGAAAGTACCTCTCCTTTGAGAATTCTGGGATGGCAAGAGTGGTAGGCAGGGCAGGACTGGTCACTGTTGTCATGAAGAGCTCTAAATCCTGATTCTATATCCATCTTGTACCATGTACCATGAGGTCTGAGTTTCCCATTGTGTGGGTGGATGGCAAGGCTGTGGCCCTGCAGGCAACACAGTGTTGTCAGCCTGGGGAAGAGGGAGGTGTGATGGCATGATTTACTCTTCCTCGGGCTCTTCTGGGCACGCATCCTGCATTCTCTCACTTAACCTCTGGGACCCATGGAGCCCATGTTATCATCTTTCTGTATTGGAAAAGAAACACTCATAAAGATTTATATTATCTGTGGTTACACACCTAATTAGCAGCAGAGACAGGATTTAAGGCAAGGCCTGTCTGTTTTCACAGCACAAGAATATTGAAGCAGGTTTGGGGAAACCACCCAAGATTTATCAATTTTCAGTTCTGATTGTTTTGCTCAGGCAAGACATGCTGTCTCCATGCCTTCCCCAAACATTTATTATGACTCTGCTGGTTGCAAGAACATGAACCCATCAGTTGTCTTTGTGTTGCCATGGCAGCCGCTCCTCCTCAAGGCCACCTCAGTACACACTTCTCTCATTCCCTATGGTCTCTTTACTCTAAGCTTTTTCCCACTGTTGTCATATGAAGTGTATAAGAGCCTTGGTCCCTCCCCATTCATCTGGAGAAGGGGCTCCGTCTCCATCAACCCAAGTCCTGGGGAAATAATAGCATTAGTTTGGGATATTGGAGTTGTTGACCAATGAAAGTCCATGCCACAGAGTGGTTTTATACTTCTTTGGTATTACTTAACGGTGGCACAGTTGGGTGGAAAGAACAAAGAATTTGAGGAAATGCTGAGTTGGTGTTAAGTTTTTGCATTAGAAGTTACTTGTAAAGCTTTGTCAAAATTTCTCAATCTCTGTGAGCTTTAGTTTCTTTGCTGTGAAAACAACACTTGGTGATGCCCTGAAGGAATTATTAAAGTTAGAGGGATTTCATGTAAGATGCGTTGGCCCGTGCTTGGCTTAAAGCTGGTGTCTGTTACTAAGGATTATAATAAGAGAATTGGTCGATACTCTCGAGTGTCTTGACTTTCCTCAAGACACTGATGATGCTTTGTGCCTTCTGCCTACAAACTACATACATTTGCAAATCTGCATAGGTTGCAAATTTGCACCTCAGGTTGCAAATTTGGTTTTGCAACCACCTTGTTGCACCTCAGGTCAGATCCCTTTATCTTGGAGAAGGACAAAACTACAAGTTCTGTGTGGAATTCAAAAAGGCAAAAGATTTATACAGTCTGAAGAGAAACCAGAGTATTCTATGTGGAATTCAGAAGCAGGAAATTTTCATGTTAATTCTGTCCGTTTTGGGGAACATGTAGAGAAATGTGGCACAATATTAGTAGCCTTTATCACATAGAACATTTAAGAAGTTCTTAACTTAGGTAGCTGAATTAAACATCCTAAGGCAAACAAAAAGGAGAATGGAATAATAAATCACTACTGAAAACATACTTTTCATAGAACTTGACCTAAGCATCAAAATATGGGTCTGACAAGTGTTTGTATAAGCTAAGGAACTCAGTCTAGGACTTGTAATTACTGTGCACAAGACAGTGTAAACTTTTACATGCATGATATATGAATATTTAAAAATTAACAAGGACAAGCATGTGTGGCTGTCTCTGGCCATGGTCCTGCTAGGGAGCGAGGCTGGACGTGGTCCCTTTGTGGGGTGTGGGAAAAGGCGCCGTGCTGCGGGAACCTTTGGATCTGCTGTGCCACGTGGGCGCAGACCCACCTTGCTGCACCACCGCAGGGGAAGATGCACAAAACACATGGAGATGCCCTGGGGGCGGGGAAATGCCATGGACCCTGGGAAACCATGTGGTCGTGCTGTGCTAGGGCCCCACGACCCCACCCCCGCCCTGGGATCCCTCTCCCTCGGCCGTGCCCCTGAGGCCAGCCCTCCAAGAGCCTAGATGCGTGACCTAGAAAAGGAACAAAAGCCACGAATCAGCAAGAGTGGCCAGAGACAAGACATACAAAAAACCCCAGCAGTTCTGGAGATCAAGAGATGATGACATATTCTAAGTCCTGAGAAACTTCTCCAACTGTTTCCCAAAACTAATAAATAAACTTAGTACATACCTCCATACCACCATGAGCATGAGTGGGGGAGATCTCGCACTACTTGTGCTCAACATCAAAGGATTAGAAATAAGATTGCAAACCCTCACGAGAACATTTTAAAACCTCGCCAAGAAAACCATCCGGGATGATGGTGACCAGATGGACAGTGGGGAGGGTCCCTACCAGAGGGACACCACCCTGACACTGGAATGCAGCAACATAAGACAAGGCAGAGTCAAAGCAACCAGTACACAGCTCAACACGCCCAGCTGTACGTCTGCTCTGAGGCTGTAACCCCGTATCTCTCCACTGTATGAGCAACTACCAGCAGAGAGCAGCAGAGAGCAGTGGCAGCAACCCCAGGGCCACAGTAATTCCCAGGGATCCAGCCAAGGAACAAATGGGTACTGGAGCATAACAGTAAGAGAGAGCTGCACACAGAAATGGATCACGGTGCCTCACGCTACTTCTCACACCAAGTAGGAAGCACGAACTGAGTTACTGGGCTCCGGCTCCCACCCCAAACCCCCTCTGTGAGCACCACGAGTCTCGGTGACCCGCACACTCACCACCTGTCCACATCAGCAACAGGATGAGTCCATGAGTTTTAAGACTCACCCTAAACTGCCAACACGAGCACCAGGAGGGACTTCATACTGCTTGCATATATGATCCCTGTATGAACCCATAGCGACAAACTACAAGAAAAGTGGTGGCCCTGGAGTCCAGGAGACAACAACATACTCTACACAGAAAACCTGAGAAAATTCTCCAGTTCTCTCCTAAAACTAATAACTAAACTCGGTGCACATGCTGGTCTACCTCAATGAACATGGATCAGGGAGACCCTGCACCCCTTGTGCCCAACATCGTGGGTACACCCAATGCCCAGATGCAGGAGGGGAGAAAAGGCACCGGGGATTGGGAGGTAAGAGGAGGCAGAGTCCTAGAGCCGGAGTGTAGACCTGGTACTATGAAGGGGTGGGGATAGTCTCCAGGGAGTCAAGGGCCTCCTGCAGGGAGACACTGGGGGCCTAGGAGGGGACCCTGGGAACCCTGACAGGGAGCTCAGCAGCCTGAGGGAAGAAGAGAGCTCCCTCCAGACTATATAAAAACCCTGAGAACCTGAATCAGGTCTCCAGTAGTGTAGTGTCGGGCAGAGCCGTGCAATCTGCGGGAGCGACCCCGAGAACCAGTGCAGGTCTCTGGGAGCTCCTGAATCAGGTCTCCAGTAGTGTGGTGTCGGGCAGAGCCGTGCGATCTGCGGGAGTGACCCCAAGAACCAGTGCAGGCCTCTGGAAGCTCCTTGGACCAGGCCCCAGTAGTGCCATGATGGGGTGGAGCCTGGCAGTCTGTGGGGCAGACCCCATGAGCACCAAGAGGAACTTCATACTGCTTGCATATATGAACCTTGTATCAACCCAAACCAACAAATTACATGAAAAGCAGCAATCCTGGAGTCCAAGAGACAACAACATTCTCTACACAGCAGACCTGAGAAAATCCTCCAAATCTCTCCTAGAACTAATAACTAAACTTAGTACACACCCTGGACTACCACAGTGAGCATGGGTGGGGGAGACCTCGCGCCACTTGTGCCCAGCATCGTAAGTGCGCCCAATGCCCAGTTGCAAGGGGTGGGGAACGGCAACACTGGAGATCAAGAGGTGGGAGGAGGCGAAGACCAGGAACTAGGGAGCAGACCTGGTTCTCTAGTTGGGTGGGGACAGGCTCCAAAGAGTCATAGGTAGACTGTAGGGAAACACTAGTGGCCTATATGGGTTCCCCGGAGGTATTGAAGGGGAGCTCAGGGGTCTGAGGGGGGAGAGGGCTCCCTTCAGGCTTCTTGAGAACCCTGAAGATGTGGACTGGGTCTCTGCCAGGGCGGCAACGAGGCAGAGCCGGGTGGTCCACTGGGGGCGACGCGCAGACTCGACCGAGCCCTCGGCAGTATGGTGACAGGGCGGGGCCCAGTGGTCCACTGGGGCGACCCCGAGGACTATACCGGGTGCCCGGGCAGAGCCCAGCAGTCTGCTTGGTTTACCCCGTGGACTCAAACTGGCCCCTGGCAGTGCGGTGATGGGGTGGAGCAGGGTGGTCTACTGGTGCTGACCCCACGCACTAGACTGGGCCCCTGGCGGTGAGATGGTGGGGGCGAACCCGGTGGTCCGTGGACTCGACTGGGCCCCCGGCAGCACGGTGACAGGGCCGAGCCCGGCATTCCGCCTTGGCAAGCCTGAGTACTCGACCAGGCCTCCAGATGTGCTGTACTGTGGTGAAGCCTGGTGGATCGCTGGGTAACCCTGCTGACTTGACTGGACTGACCCCCTTGAGGTCTTGTCAGTGGGGGCTTTACCATAGTGAACCTGGTTCCCTGCCTATCTGCTATCTTTGAACATGGGTGCCTTTTCACCTCCTGTACAAAAATAGCAATTTTTGTGCACCCACATTTATTACAGCATAATTTGAAGCAGCCATGTCTCTCCCCAAAGTGAGAGCCTGAGGGAGTAAATTAACCCAAAAGTATAGTTATTATTAGAGGGAAGATGACTGATTGGGTGGTATAATAACAGAGATGAGGGTGGAGAAAATTCATTAATCAAACAAGCCATCATCTGTAAAACTGAGCAACAAATATGAAGATAACATGTAATGCAACATCCAGTGTCAATTCCCTGCTATCTTCTCTATAATTTGGTTTTTCCTTTATTATTTATGTGATAAATAATCCAAAGATATCACTATGTAATACAGCATCCAGTGATAATTCCCTGCTATCTTCTCTATAATTTTGTATTTCCTGTATTGGTTTTGTGTTATTCTGGTTTATAAGTCTCCATGCTTTTGTCTTCAAAAAAAAAAAAATTAACAAGGACAGTGCCTGATTTGAAAATACAGTAATCAAAGTGTCGTGGTATTGGTACTGTTGTCTCTTCAATAAATGGTGCTGGAACATGTGGGTATCTATGGGCAGAATAATGAAATTGGATCCTTGTCTCACACCGTACATATATTGTCTCACAGATGGAAATCTAAGACCTAAAAGTGTATATATAAACTGCTAGAAGAAAACATAAGGGAAAATCTCAGCTTGGTTTTTGCTGTGATTTTTTTTTTTTGAGGGGAGTGCTATGTTCCCGAAAGTATAGATAATGAAAGCAAAAATAGACAAATGGGTTACGCCAAACTAAAAAGCTTCTGCACAGCAAAGGAAACAGTTTAACAGAGTGAAGAAGCAAACTGCAGACTAGGAGAAAATATTTACAAACAATGTATTACATAAGGGCTTAATGTATATACAAAATATATAAAGAACTAAAACAATAGCAAAAAAGACCCCACCTGATTTTAAAATGGGCAAAGCCTTGAGTAGACGTTTCTCAAATGAAGATGTACAAATAGCCAACTGGTTTCTTCAGAAATTTTCAACATCATTCATCATAGAAATGCAAATTAAAACCACAGGGGCATGTCACATCACATCTGTTGGAATGCCTATTAACAAAAAGGTCAAGGGTCATGTTAGGGAGGAAGGAGGCTGAGGAGAGGAGCTCCTGTACGCTGTTGGGGGGCATGTAAATCAGTACAGTTAGTATACAGAATGGTATGGAAGTTCCTAAAAACCTAAAAATTGAATTGTGATCCTGCAATCTCACTTCTGAGTATACATCCCCAAAGCACTGTAATCTACTCATTGCAGAGATATCTCCACTTCTATGCTCACTGCAGCATTATTCATAACCAAGGAATGAAAAACCTAAATGTCCATCCCTAGATGAGTGGATAAGAAAAATGTGGTATATATACACAGTGAAATACTATTTAGCCATAAAAAGAATGGAACCCTTTCACATGTGACAATGTGGGTGAACCTGGACTCGTAAGAGTTGAACCTATAAAAGTAGAGTGGTGGTTACCAGAGACTGAGAACTATGAGGGCCGTGGGGAGATGAGGGGATGTTGACCAAAGGGTGTAAAGTTTCAACTAAACAGGAGGAATGTGTTTTCCAGGTCTGTTGCATAGTATGTTGAACATAATAATTATCTCTTTCAAAATTCCTGAAAGAACAAATTTTACATGTCACAGAAAAGCATTTGAATTGATAGGTGTGTTGTTTGATATAATCATTCTGTAATGTATACACGTGTGAAAACATCGCATTGTGTTTTACCCCATAGTTACATAATCATTATTTGCCTATTAAAAATAAAAAATTTAAAACAGTTTTCACAAATAAAATTAAAAAGAAGGCATCATCTTTCTAGGATGACTTGCAAATTTCCTGTGATTTTAAAGCGACAATAGCTAAATGATGAACTTATAGGTATTCCTCATAGTGATTTTTTTTTTTTTTAGGGAAAGGTTTCTAAACATGAGTGTCAGATGGGACCAGTAAAGTGTGTTGGGATTATTGGACTAGTAGGTGAGGCAAAAGAAATCCAAACCTGTGCCATAGTGTAGGGGGTGAACTGACAGGATTTGGAATTAGGAGTCTGGGAACAGGCAGGTGCTGCTTCTTAGTGACTCTGATGTAGGTAAATTATTTATCTCAGCCTTTTTCCTCGTTCATGAAATGAGAGGGTGGTGGGGCGGCTCAGGTGGTGGAATGCTTGTCTAGCATGTGTTAGGCCTTAGGGAGAGATTGTGCCCACTTTGTTCATTTATCCAGTTACTGAGTGTTTTTTTCTTTTCACCTCAGTACTAGAGAATGAAACCAAGAGCCTTTATAGTGAGCTATATCCTCAACCCATTTTTACATTAAAAAATTTTTTTTTTGAGTCAGGTCTTGCTGAATTGCTTAGAATTCTCCTGCCTTACTTAGCCTTTTAAACAATAATTTTATTATATTTCGTGTTATTGGTCAAGGATATGGGCAGGGCTCGAATGAGTGGTTTTTCAGCTCTGCATGACTCAGGACACTCATGATATTCAGCTGGTAGGTGGGCTGGTCTGGAGGATGTGATTTCGTTCACATATCTGGTACCCTGTTGGAGATGGCTGGAAAATGATGCACCATGGAGTTTGTCAACTAGAACACCTGTTTGTGGCCTCTCCAGCATAGAGACGGTAGGGTAGTCACACCTTTTAGATGTAGGAGGCACAGGGCTCTGAGAGTGTTCTTAGAGACAGGGCTTAGAAGCTGCTAGTTTTCTAAAGCTTGGCCCCAGAAACTGGCACCATGTCATCTTTGCTGTATTCTTTTGATTGCAACAAATCACCATGCTGCAAAGATTCAATAGATCGTACACGTCTCTATGAGAGGAGAGCCAAGAGTTTACAGCTGTCTCATCTGCCATGGTGCTCCCACATGCAAAGTACCATTCTAGGACCTGGAGACACAACAGTAAACAAAATACACAAAAATCTCTGCCTTCATAGAGTCTATAAAATATGCACAAAACATATTACATTACAAGGTACTGTTGGGACAGGTAAAAGAAGGAGTATGAGGAGGGAGGTTGAGGTGGAGTGGTCAAGGAAGACTGTGTTGAAAGTTGACGGATGGGCATGATGAAGGAGGTGGGGGTGCACCCTTGAACTTTGGCAGAGGGCAATGTGGAGGCTGTGAACTGGCACATACCTGGTATGTAAGAACAGCAGCAGGAAAGCCAGGGTTGCCAGGAGCGGGACTAGTGGGAGTGAGCAGCAGAAGGAGAAGGCAGGTAGGTAGTTGGGGCCCAGCACATGGCCTGGGAGTAGTGTCTGCTCTTAGTGGGCTCTGGGATGGGAGCTACCTCCACCCGCCTTGCTCCACTACCCACTCTTCAGCCACAGCTGCTCCTCTGGCACTGGTGGGAATCCTTGTCCTGATTAGTAACGGGCAGCAAACACAACTGTGGAGCAAAGTAGAGTGGAATACATGTATCTGAAAGGTGATTCCTCATCTCTCTTCTCTCATAGCTTTGGTAAGATGGATAAGCTTTGCCCTGGTAGATTTTCTGATGGGTTTGTATAAGTTTGTTGTCTGCACATCATAGGTAATTCTTGAGTGTTCAAATTTTTGTAAAAACTGTCCTTGAAAATATTGCCATTCAAGAGCAGTTTTGTATAAGGTGAAATCCAAACAGTAGTCAAATATTTAGAAACATGGTTGGCAGTCAAGGAAATAGAGACTCAGACACTTGTGAAGAACAATTTCATGTCAATCACATTAGCAGACACTTAAGTAAAGCATCATTACTGGTGAGGATGTGGTGAAACCAAAAGCTTAGACTGGGGTGGAAGCATTTGGTCCACTACCTTTTTAGGAGAAGGTTTGCCTGTTTGTAGAAAAATCCTCAAAACATGCTTATCTATTAGCTTAGTAATTCAACTTGGAGATTTAACTGAGAGAGTAAGAGTAGGGAAAAACTAATTATAATAATTTAAAACGATGAACAAACTATAATAGCAAGGAACTATTCTTTTTATATTATATGTAAGAGCAAACTGGGAGAAATAGGTAAGTGAATTAAGATACATTCATTAAAATGAATAAATATGATTATGTGGAATCTTCTACTAAGTGATCTCTCCTGCCTTTCTTTTGGACCACAGGGGTGGCTGAGCCAAGGTAGAATCTCAGGTTTTGTCCTTCTGTAGAATTTTTCTCATCTCTGTACTTTAAAACAGCCACCACCACCATCACCACCACCCTCCTCCCCAAAAACCTTCTATTGACTTTATGTGCTTCTTGTACTTTCATTTTTGTTTTTGTTTCCTTTTGTGTTCTCATTATTTAATCACTGTTTCCTTTTTGTAGGTCTTAGGATAGTGGGATAAATAAAAATGGGACAATTCCAAACCAAAGTTAAAATTAGATTGAAAATTATGGCTGCAGATGGACAATAACCGAAAGAGCATTCAGTTTAAAAATGGTTTAATTTGTTGGCATGTCTGTATTTTGGGAAATGTCTTAATCTTTTTTTTTAGAATTCTGTTATGCTGTCTCATTTCAGTTGGCCCTGCATTTCCTTGAGTTCTTCATCCGTGTATTCAACTCGCTTAGAATTGAAAATGTCTGAAAAAACTTTATTTATACTTGTAGCCAAGGTTTACAAGGGAAAAGGTTTGATACAGGACACATAATTTATAGGATTGTTTTATAATATCACTCAAAGGAGTCAAAATGCAAAAGTACAAGAGATCTATCCACATGCTAGAGACCCAAGAATCTGGCTGAGGGCCTAAATCTTACAGCACTGTCCTGCATGAGTTCAGCTAAAGATCTAGAGCCCACGGCAGTGTCCTTCACAAGTCCAATGGGAAGCCGAGAGCCTATTGGCAGTTTGTAGAAAAATGTTTCATGCAAGTCTGCATCAAGGATCTGTACTGGGAAGGATGAAAAGTCAGTGGTGGAAGCTGCAAAGTCTGCACCAGTGGGATGAAGGATCTGTCCCAGCAGGCTGAGGGATGTGCACTGGGGCCAGAAAGTGATGGCTCAAAGTAAGGACCAGAGCTCCCTGCAAGAGAACCGCAGCCATCCTCTGTGACAGCAAAGACCCGAGTTCCTCTGACAATAATAGCTGAGTTCATATCAGGAAAAGCAGAGTTACAGGCTTCTCCAGGAGAATCAGCACACCATCTTCCCCTCTGTTGGTCTGCTTAGGGGGCCAAGGGAGATTTTTGAGGGTGAGGGCCCAAGGTTGAAGAACACACATGTGCAAGACATCAGCAACAATAGCAGGCAGCATGGAGCAGAGCAGAGCAGAAGAGGGAGAGCAAGAGCTGTCCGTGTATTGTATAATTCTTAACCGGTTGTTATCTCATACTTACATTCTTACATAGTGCCGTAACCAATGCATGCGTGTTTACCTGTGCTATGTCATGGTTATATAACCGTATTCTACTATGCCCCTGTGCTAGACAAGCAGGGTCACATCCTCAGGTGTCCTTAGATAGCCCTGAGCTTTGCAGCACTTGAGTGGTGCCCCACACCTCACTCCCTCGAAGGTCAGGGATATATAAGTGTTAACATTTTTGTGTAACAGGGAACAAGTACCTGTAATTAACAAATCAAGAACCATGTGGTTTTGTAAAACCACTTTTTTTATTTGAACAGTTTCATCCATAAGCAACATCAAAGCCTTGCATATAACATTCCAGGCCTGAGCCATATGTTGAACAAGGGCTTCAACCTGGAGGGCTGAGTTTATGGTCTTCACCCTATAAATAGAAATAGGTCAGACACTTTCTAACAGCCTATTTGTGGCAGTCAGTATTTTTGATCAGGTGCTATTCCTAGTTGTCAACCATCGCAGTGCCTGGTCATGGTATCTATTAAGTCATTTCCTGGTGAGAGGAGGGGCTTTGTCCTGAACCGTTATGCCTTACATGATCAGCCCTTTGGCCATGCTCCCATATGTCTTGCCACAGGTTGGCATCCCACAAGGGACGGTGCCTTATCCGGCACTCCTGAGCTATCCAAGCTGGTAACCAGAGCATCAGTCCCCTACGGACAGCCGAACCGTCTGTGCACACATATAGGGGACCTTCTTCATGCATCACAAGCAGCCATACTGCTGCAACTCTGCGCATTGGCTTGACCTGTCTGTTCCTGTTCCAAACAGTATTTCTGTACTATCCATTGTGGGCTGTGCAATGGCTAGATCCATGGGGGACCCTCTTTCCTTTCTGCACTGGGACTAGGAGTCAAGTCCTATAGTCCATCCTCCCTCATGGATTCCTGGGCCATGTACATCATGGGTTCTAAAACTGTTGCCAGTTTGGCTGCCAATAGGATAGCCGAGAAAGAGGTCTGCTGCTGGAGGTATGTCTCCATCCCCTAATGTGTGAGAGTGGGGGCCTGTGCCACTCTGCTGCTGGGATGGGCTGTCCACGTCTATACCCAGTCTTCTATCTGTACTGTGATTCCTCACAGGCATGCAGAGCAGCGTACAATGCTGCTGTTCTTCAATCAGGGAATACCGGCCCTTGGGCTTTCTGCAGCTATGACCAAAACCCAGCAGGGTGCTTCCTCTTCTCCTGTTTTTGCCATAGTTCCCAGCCAAATCCATTGTCATCCACACTGACAGTTAGGATAAATGGCAGGTTAGGGTCAACAGCTCGTAGGGCTTGCACCTGTGCAACAGCCCTTTGAGTCCTGAGAAGCAGCTTCCTCTGCGTCTATCCAGCAAGCAGCCCCGTGATGTGCCACTTTTGGTCATCTGATATAAAGGGCATAGCAGGATAGCTAGGTGCGGTACTTCCACCAGAAACCTCGCAAGCCCACATATGCCTGTAATTGGCATATTGTCATGAGTCTGGTCTTATCTGACCATATAACACCCACGAGTTTGACAGGTAAGAAGTTCCCTGGACCTTGTCTTTGTCCATGGCCCTCCCCCAAGCCAGCAAAACTTCCTTTACACTGTGCTTGCCAGCTTTCACATCTGCAAAGCAACCAGAGGTTAACATAATAGCAATACAAAACAGTGACACAGTGTGTGGCTTGGCCCGGGTGGCCAAGTGCTGGGCCACTAGGCCATGACACAAAGTTTGGCTATGCAAATAGCCTTGTGACAACATCTGCAAAGTCCATTCTCTGTCCTCCTGGGTGAAGGCAAATTGGTCCTGACTGCCAGCGTCAGGGTGAGACTTCACAGTCATTGGCCATGACCCGTCTGGTTTCTGCATGGGCCGTATGAAGGGCTCTGAGTAGGGTGTATCACTCCTGTTCTTTGCAGTTTCAAGACAGTCTGTCCCGTCTCCTCATGGCCACCAGGTAGCCCGTACTGCTTCGTGCATGCATTCCACTGGCCCATGGGAGAGTCAGCGGTGCGTGGTGTGGATGGCCATGGACTATATAGATTTTAACATGTGAATTTGCAACCAGAATTCTCCCTGCGTGAGGTTAAGCCAAGCACCAGTCATTTTGTCCGCCCCCTGTATGTCTTCAGCATCTGGGGAAACATAAACACATACAGGTGTGGGAGCAAGTGCCCAATACCGAGTCACCTGGGTCTTCCGGACCATGATGTAGTGACCTCTGTACACATCTATGGGTGTGGTAGGTCTTGTAAGACGGTCTGGGTTGCCCTAAATTAGTGTTGACTCAATGCCGGTATCTACCAATGCGAGGACATGCACATGTGGGGACCAGTAAATAGAATGGAATTCCACATGTGGCCGCTGATCTCCTGGGACCCCCAACACGCAGGTACCTCGGCCTCCCTCCTAATCGAAGTACAAGGAGGCCAGTGTCACTTCTGTCTGCTTCACTGGTGCTACTTTGGCCCTCTGGCCCTGGACCATTAGCCATTATTGCTGCTTAGGGCATAACTGTCTCCACAGACTCAGCAACACATCCAAAGGCTGTCCATCTAACTTATCTATGGTTAGGCCGGCAGTGAGCAGGTCTGTTTAGATCTGGTGCCCACTCACCTTCACTAGCCCTGTAGCCTGTCCTTGGAGGGATGGCCCTGCTCACTCGGGGCCCCTCTTTTCTCCTTTGCCAGTACAGTTTTCACGAATCTCACCTTACCATGGCGCTTCACTTCCACAGCTCCCAGCCTGGCCAGGGCATCGTGGATTGGTGATCTGTAAAGGGGGCTAGAAGGGTTCCCAAATGTGACAGCTGGTCCACTCACCAGGATCATGGCCTTTGTGGATGCAATCAGCAGTTCCTCATCGGGCTATAGTACTACATTGCAAACATCTGCCACATGTGTATTTCATGAAGCACAGTTACCAAGTCTAGATAGTGACTTGCTCCAGCAGGTTACCTGGATTCTCTCAAACCAGTAGAGCTGCTGCCATCAACCAATTTAAATAAATAAACCAATTTATTTTTGTCTCTTTGAGACAGGGTCTCTATGCAGTTCAGGTTAGACTTGAACTCACATTGTAGCCCAGGCTGGCCTCAAACTCACAGTGATCCTCCTGCCTCAGCCTCCCGAGTGCTGGGATTACAGGTGTACGCCACCATGCCCAGCCATCAGCCAATTTATCACAGTCTGATTACCTCTTTCTGGGGCAGCCCTCTGTACATCCTGTAGAACCCATGTTATAGAGGGGGTGCTGGCTATGTTGGCTGTCTGGGACACCTCTTGTGGGCTTACCTGTGTGTTCTCAGCCCCATTGTCCTATAGCCATAGCAGTCATGCAGGCACTGTTCCACCCACCCTCTTTTGCCAGCTCCTGAAGCTCCATGGCTGTGTAGGTCATGTATGTTGTATGCTGGGTAGAGGTAGGTGGCCCTCCCAGTCCTCCTCCTTGGGATAGGGGTTCCTCCACCTCTACTTTTTGATGAATATCTAGCCTAGCATACAAAATCAGGGCATTTTCCTGGGTTTTTTCTCAAACACAAGAGCTTACTTTTCTGGAGACATTTCTGGAGGAGGCATTGCTTCCCATGCCTTGCCACCTGAGCTCCACAGCAGCCAGCTGTTGCTCAAGGTCCTCCTCTGCTATAGCTGGTCTGCTTGCCGGACAAGGCCATCTGCCTCTCAGTGTCTCACCTACTATGCCAATTGGGCCCAAAGGAGATTTTTGAGGGTGAGGTCCCAAGGTTAAAACAACACACGTGTGCAAGACATCAGCAACAACAGTAGGCAGCATGGAGCAGAGCAGAAGGAGGAGAGCAAGAGCTGCCTGTGTCTTCATTGTATAATTCTTACATGGGTTGTTATCCCATGTTCACATTCTTACATAGTGGTGTAACCTGTGCATGCACGTTTCCCTGTGCTGAATCATGGTTACATAACTATATCCCACTGTGCACCTGTGCTAGGTAAGTGGGGTCATAGCCTCAGGTGTCCTTTGATGCCCCAGAGGTTTGAGGCAGTGTGAGTGGTTCCCCACACCCTTCAGTTCTCTTATGCTGTTGGCAACAATCCTCAGATGCGCCTTCTACATGTAGCACCATGTTGATTCAGTTCAGCCGGGTGTTACAAAGTTGACCACCACAGTACTGAAAACAAATACTTCCTTGTCATCCCCTGAACAAAATAGGATAACCACTATTTATATAGCATTTACGTTTATTAGGCATTAATCTAGAGGTGATTTAAAGTAAATGAGTGAATATATGCAGGTTATGTGTAAATACTGTGCCATTTTATATGAGCGACCTGAGCAGCTGCTTTTGTATCCATCAGGCATCCTGAAACCAGTTCGCACAGATACTGAGGAATGACTGTATCCATATCATTAAAATAAATGAACAAATACTCTTCCTTGCCCATCCAGAACTGAATTTCTATTTTCCATTTATAATTCATGATAAGTTCTTGGTTTAGTTGCTTTGGAGTAAATTTTCCAGGCAGTTTTATCATCATTTTGCCTAAGAAAAGAATTTAGCATTCAGTTTTTAAAGTGTTTTCTTTGTTTCTTCCAAATATTTGTCCCGGGTTTTGTGATATTACTAGACATCAGTGATTATTGGCAAAGTGGTGATAATCTAATTTCTTTTTTTTTTTTATAGTTGACTACTTGTCCAAAGAGGTACTTGTTTTTTATTGTCTGTTCAGTTAGCCTGAGTTGCAGTTCATACAGGAAAGGTGAAAAATGAGAGTTCTGTAGGATTGTCCAGAGACCAGTACATTAGCCTTCTCCTGCTGCTGCAAGAGATTGCTGTGAAGTTGGTGGCTGAGAAATACACATTTAGAATCTTACAGTTCCGGAAGTCAGAGGTCTGAACCAGGTCTCACCATGTCCAGGTGGTGGTAGTGCTGTGTTCTTCCTGAAAGCCCCAAGGCGCCTTGTCCTTTCCACCTGTTACGGGATGCCCAGTTTCTAGGCTGGTGACTCTTTTCTATCTTAGTGGCCAGCAATAGCTGAAAGAGTCTTTTCTTTTCCCCTTTTCTACTTTTAAGGGTCCTTTTGGTTAAGAACCTGCATGGTAATCCAGAATAACATTTCTATTTTAAGGTCAACTGATTAGTGACTTGAATTCCATTTGTTACTTTTATTCACTTTTGCCATTTGAGGATTAGGATCATTTGGGAGGAACTGTTATTTCACCTGTCAGATTGATGCTGGAGGTATCATTATTATGAATTCCTGGATTTCTCTTTTCTTTGTGGTGCTGGGGATCAAACTTCGGGTCTTGCGCATGCTAAGCACTGAGCCTCCAGGCCTGTTTTTATTTATTTGAATTCATTGTTATTATCCTTATTAATTCTAATTTTTTATCGTTGGACAATGGAAGAAGCTGATTATAGTTGTTCCCTGAGCTCCTGGGATGTGAACCCTGGAATCTTTGGTAGCTTCCTCTGGATGTGAAAGGATGTCTGGGACCATCTAGTGCATTGCTGCCCCAGGTTTGCAATCATTATGCAGGTTGGAATTACCTGGAGGACTTGTTAAAACAAAGATTGACGGATCTACCAGTGTCAGAGTTTTGATTTAGCAGGTCTGGGGTGGGGCCCCAAATTGGCGTAGTTAGTTGTCAGGTGATGCTTATAATTCTGTTTTAGGGCCTGTGCTTTGAGAACCACTCCTTTAAGGGCCCCTGTTCTTTAGGTGGGACACAGAGTTAGAAATTACAGTCTGAATACTTGGGAGGACACTACCTCTGGCCTTTTTCAATGGAAGAGACAAAATATGTTCATGTTGATGGTTAAAATTCAGTTAGAATTACTGAATTAGTTTTAGTTTAACTTGTGTTTGTATTTCTTTTCTCATAGTAAAATCTTGGTTTTTATGAGATTAATAATTACTTATCTAATAAGTATACATTATGTACATGCAGTTTCAGAATAACAGTACCAGTATTAACACTTATAACAGGATTACTGAAAACAGTTTAAGATTTTTTGCAGTCCCTTTGTTTTTATATAAACATTTCACTAGGGAGGTATAGATTACTCTGCATTCATGTTATTGAAATCATTCCTGTTTTTGCACAACCAATCAACTTGATAGAAAGAATGTGTTTGCTCTGCTTTCAGTTTTAGGTGACTTTTTTCTTTTATTTTGAAGAAAATTATGTAAGCATTTAAATGGCTCCACTGTCATGTCTGTAAAGTAAATTGTAGCCCTTCTTTTTTGTTGTTTTGGTTTTTGAGACAGTGTCTCAGGCTGGCCTTGAACTCACTACGTAGCCTAGACTGGCCTCAGACTTGTGGTGATCTTGGTGCTTCAGCCTCCCTAGTGCTGGGATTACTGACATGCACTACCATGCCCAGCTTGTAGCTGCTATTTCTACCTCTTCTACCGTGTTCTGTCCTGTATTTTATAGGCACACTGTTTAATTTGTTCTATGGTTAAATGAATGGCAGTATGCTATATATGTTTATATCTCTTAGGTTTTCCGTCCTCTCTCCTCCAACTTAATATATCTTGAACATTACTTTAGGGCAGTATATTTGCAGAGAGTCCTCATTCCTTTTCCTTTATAGCTTGCGAGTGCTCCATTGTGAGAATGTACCTTAGTTCACTCCTCAACTGGTGGACATTTGGATTAGGTACAACCTTTTGCTATTATGAATTATACTTTAGGATTACAGAGAATACATATTTTAAGGTAGTCATACTCATACTGTATGCTGTTTTTTCCTGTCTTCTTAACATTATAACATGGACATTCTATGTTATAGAAATTCTTTGTAAATGGTATTAAGATTTTTTTCTGATGATTAATACAAGATTACTTGAGAATTTTAGAAACTCAAAGGAAAAAGCAAGTAAAAATAGACCACACTATCTACTTAGGGAAACTTACTATTTAGATGTGTTCCCTCAGGGCCTTATGCAGTAATACAAACATTTAGAAAGCAGTCACTACATACATTTTGATACCTTGTTTTTACTCATAATTGTGCTTTTTTAAAAAAAATACCATACTCTTTAAAATTTTCTATTATTTCTTGGTTGTTGGCCATGTGTTTCTGAGTTTTCAGCATATAAATAAATGTATGCATACAATTTTTTCCAAATTTCACATGTTTAAAGTTGGTTTCTGTACGACTCTAAATGGGAAGCAGATGTATATTTGTTAACTGTATCTTTGGCCTGTTGTCTTCAGGCAGTAATTCAGCAAGCCAGAGCTGTGTGTATGCTGCCCAAGTGAGCACAAACGTGTAAGAGGTTGTGACTTGGAGATTTTTGATAAATGAATTCCATTTTTTTTTGCTTCTGATAGGACCTACAAAATGAAATTGAAAAATTACGCAATGAAGTAAATGAACGAGAGAAAGCAATGGAGAATCTTTTGAGTGAAAGCAATAAAAAATTGCATAACCAAGAACAAGTGATCAAACAACTAACAGAAAGTGCCAATCAGAAGGACTTGTTGCTTCAGGTATCATAACTTGTTTTTTACTTTGTACTGAAATCTTTTGATGTAGCACCCTCTCCCCCCCAACTCTTTTTCAGAGAGATTTGTGATTTTAGCCTTCATTGCTATGACTCAGAGCACTTCAAGTTTTCTTCATATCATTTGGGCCGTAGGCACCAAGGAAGTAAGAGAAACAGAAAAGAACTCACGTGATAAGCGGCTGGTCCCTGGCCCGTTCACCTTTGACACCTACAGCACTCAACAAGTAATTCTGCTGCGGATACTGCCTGTGCCTTGTTTGGGACATGCCTCTTCTTTCTACTTCTCTGACTGTTCCTTTCAGTTTATTTTTTATTTTTTTATTTTTATTTTTTTTTTGCGGTACTGGGGATTGAACTCAGGACCCTGTGCTTGCTAGGCAAGCGATTACTCCACTGAGCTGTATCCCCAGCCCCTGTTCCTTTCAGTTTAGAATACCATTCTTGTTTGGTATGTCATGAATTTTTGAGACTGAACTCAGCCTTACAAGTAACCATGATGGACTGAACATAGGGATTTATTTCTGCTCCCTATGGAAAGCCTCAAGCATTAACTAGGAGAAGGGGAGGCTGTACACCAGTAGATGTGAGTGGCGGCCCAGTATTGGATAGGTGGATGAGCAGTAGTAACTGCACGGCATTCAGCTTCTACCATTCTGCTACATATTTGGGGATGAAAAGCCAACAAAAAGCAAACTGATTATGATACAACTCCAGAAAGGCTCAGCAAGGTTTGAGTGTAACCTGATAACCTTTGAAAACGGGACATTTAGCTGGAATCTTAAGCAATTGTAGGTGACGCTCTTCTCCTCACCAGCAGATCTCCAGAGACCTTAAAGCATAGAATCTCTAGCCTAGAGATCACCACATGCAACTGAGAGCAGGAGTGCATCACTTAAATAAAAGTGGGGAGGGAGTAAGAAGTGTGCATATGAAGCAATGAGATTCCTCCCGGGAGAGAAAAATCTGAAAGGTGCTGAGAGTTGAGAATCTTCCAACCAAACAACTTGGTGCTCACTCCAGTGTCTCACAGTGAGTCCACTCTTGCCATGGTCTTTTCATACTCACAGGGCTTTTGAGTACTTTTAACTCATGAAGGTAGGTGGATTGCCTGAGTTCATCAAACAGGAGAAAAGTGTTTAAGATGATTGACAGAGGCCCAAACAGAGAGGATAAAGATACACCCAGGAAATAGAGACAATGCAAAATTAGATAGCTTTTAAAAATCCCAAAAGTTCAACACTATAATATCATAAGATAAGAAATAAGATCAGGATCTGATTTTATGTCTACAAAAGAAAAATGACCTGTTGGGAATTCAAAGCACGATTGTATGTGTAAAATGATGTGTAGAAGTGTTAGAAGATAAAGTTGGGTAAGTCTCCCAGAAAATAGAATTGAATGCATAAAATATGGGAACAAAGGAGAGAAAACATCAGGAAAGTACAGGCATGATTCAGGAGCTCCAAAATATGACTAACAGGAGTTCCAGGACAACAGAACAGGCAAAGCAGAGGAAAGAAAAATTTTCAGGTAATGAGAGACTGTTTCCCAGAATGGAAGGACGGCTGTTCCTACATGGCAAGGGCCTACTGTCTTTCTAGCACAAGGAGTAAAGAAGACACACATGCCTCAGCAAGTTGCTGTGGGAGTTTAGAACACAGAGATGAAGAGAAGTTCTGCAGGGCTTCCAGGGAGAGGACAGTGTAGGGCACATATAAAGACCTGGACTTGCCATGACATCAGCATTCTTCGCAGCAACAGCAGACGCAGAAGACAGAGAAACAATGTACTTAGACTGAGGAAAAGTGATTTCCAGTCCAGTACTCTGTCCTCAGCCATGCTGTCCGCGGGGGCCAGGGCAGAGGAATGTGGCAAAGGGGAGTCCCGGGATGAAGCTGAGCCATGCGTATGGAGAACCCAGGTTTGAGCCATTGAGGGAAGTGTCAGCTGGGATAGCTCTGAGAAACTACAATGGAACTGGTTGAGTATCTGATGTGTTTTGTTGCTGCTGTTGTTTTTGAGACAGGGTCTCTCTGTGTAATTCAGGCTGCCTTAAACTCATTATGTAGCCCAAGCTGGCCTCTCACTTGCAGTGATCCTCTTGCCTCAGGCGCCTGTGTGCTAGGATTATAGGCATGCACCACCACACCTGGCTACCTGATGTGTTTTAGGTTGTTTTAGAGAGAGTGGAGATAAATTTACATTTAGCACATAATTAAATTTTATAAACCAAGTAAACAAATAGGATAAAGCATTTATCAATTCCAAGAAAGCAAAGAATTAAACACGAATGGAAATGTAATCACGGAACACTGGCTGAGCAGTATTTGCACGGCTATAAAAATATAAATGTGGAATATTGATTTGACTAAAATTATGATATAATTGTGAGGAAAAGTGTGGAGGTGCAGATGATATGGGAGCTAAATCCATAATGTGAACCAGTAGATAAAACCAAAGCCCAAGAAATCAAGAAATTTGAGAGGAAGAACGTAATATAGAAGCAGGGAAATAAGTAGCTGAAGAAATAACTACAGAGTTGCAAGGTTTTTTTTGTAGAAGTGGAACTTAAAGGTGAGAAATGGGGAGGTGGCGAATTACTATTCACCAGTTAGACCTTATACAGTGCTATTTGACAGACTATTATGTGTATAATTGAACTTTTAAAAATTGAAAATGAAAGTGTAATTTAGGCACAGCTGATTAAGGCAATTCTAGAAAGGTAGTGTTGGTTGATTCCTGGTTCTTCCTATTACAGTTCAATGGGTTCTTAATAAGAATTGCTTCTGCTTCTGTCCTAACTTCCTCTAAATGTTTGGCAAACTCAGTCTTCCCAGGGGCCTTGGGGTAGGTGTGATTCCTACCCTTGATTTCCCACAGAGTGTGAACTGAACCTGAGTTTTAAATGGTTGAAATAGATTCTGTGCTTGAATTTGGCCAAAGACCAGAGAAATGGTCTCCAGCCCTGTCATGTTGTTGGAGTTGGATCTTCCCAGGGGATAAAGTTGTACTGTACTGTACTGTACTGTATGTTATTAAGGAAGAGCCTTTCAGGTGTGACTAGACACTAATACCACATTCACAATCTTGGCTTTTTCTTTCTGGAAATCAGATCTTGTGGATGTAGACAATTAAATTTTGTGAAATTTGCAGTATCTCAAGAGAGACTAAGACTTGGTTGGATTTTAATGTGCGAGCTCTCAGAGTAGGAAAGCAGAACAGGAAACAGACCTGAGATTACACTCTAGGATGGGCCCAGGGGTGTTACTAGTTCCAGTGGGTCAGAGCCTGGTTTTACCTTCCATGCCTGCTGACGTGCAGTCACAGTAGTGGCAAGTAAGGGAGGCTTGGAGTGACTGCCGCCACCCTCGAATCTGCCTTGCTGGAATGCCGCTACACTCTCAGTTGTAATAACTTGCAAATGGAGTTACATTACAGTTTTGTAATTGCTTAATATTTTGGGATGATGGAAGTTATTTAGGGGACCTAGGGATATTATAACAAAATAAAAAATCTTCCCTTACAGAGTTTAGGAAAATCTCAGAATATTTTATTCTTGATGAAAACTTCTTATGATTTGTTTCATTTCCTTAGAAATTCAGTGAAAAAGATTTGGAAGCAATACAGCAGAACTGTTATTTAATGACTGCGGAGGATCTCGAGTTCAGGAGTGAAGGCTTAATAGCAGAAAAACGCTCTTCTCAACAGTCACCAGGCAGCAAACTCATCTTCTTGGAGGTAAGCTTGACTGAAATTGGATGTTCACATGCCAGAGTATTCATATTCTTTTCTGAAACGCATTTGATAACGCTTTTGATCTGGCCATCCTCCAGTGCTCCTTGCTGATAGTTGAGCTCACAACAGGTAGGAGAGGGAGCTCTTTGTCTAGTCACTGTGCGGATTAGTATCCTTCAGCTGAGTCTTGGTGTTTGCCCTGCATGTGAAACCAAGAAATTGCAGCTTGTTAAAAGAAGAGCCTCCAATTTGCTCTATCAAGGAACTAGTTGCCTCTTTGGAACTATGTGGTCCCAAGTGAAGAGGTTTTTTGCTTCAAATGGGCTTGGAAAATGATCCAGCAGGTCCTTCCTCATCTAGCCCAAATTATCTTTCATGACCAACAATAGCTGATTTCTTGCAGATTCCTGAAAACACCATGTTTCTTCCTTTGTGCCTTTGTCTGTGCTCTGCCACCTGCCTGTGTGGCTTTTCCTTTCTTGTCTTCTTCCTGACTGCTGAGCACCCCTGTGGGTGCCACTTGAGTGTCACCCTTCCCGTGGGCCCTTCCCTGACCTGCTGCTCTGTGGCGCTTCTCTTCCTCTGGCCGGCAGCACTTACAGGCCCCTCTGCTGTCGCACTTGCTCCTAGTTTTGGTGTTTGCTTCCCCCTGCCTGAGCCCCTGGGTAGCACTGAGGGCAGACCTCTAGGGGCAGGAATTGGTACTCCTCCCTGAATCCTGATGTTCAGCCCGCTGCTTGGTTCTGTAGATGCTAGTTGAGTGAGGGAATGAATAATGCAACCAGACAAGCAGATACGAGGACAGGAAAAGAGTTAACTATAGGTCAAGTTTTTTAAAAAACTTGTCTTTAATTAAGGTCATATGTGCTGAAGACAGAGCACTCTTGCTCAAATTAGTTCCCTGATGAATGGCTGTGCTTGTGACTTAGGTTTTGTGAAGGGTGATCCTCAGACATTAACAACCATACAGCACAGGTATCGGGCCTCAGACCAGCCTTGGGCAGTAGGACTGGAGTGGGGAGCTGAAGGCCTGCCCGTGTGCCAGGCTTGACCTCTGTAGATACGGATCACAGGGCAGGTCCTAGGGTCCATGCAGTGGGGCTAGGCAGTGAGAGTGCTTGGAGTGGATGGGCTGGAGTTGTTTTCTAACAGGTGTAGGAGTATTTTAGCAATCAGGACTAGCTGTTATGTTGCATGTCAGCTCAGTGTCAGACCCGGTCCTGGTACCATTGACTCAATAGTTGGAGCTCTTTCTGAATTCCAACTGCTTGTATGTTTGCCTTTTGCTGATACGCATGAGAATGCCAGCATGGATTAGGCCACCGTTGGGCTGGGCCAGAAATCGGGGGCCCTGGGTTTCTCCTTCAGCTTTGTCATTTTTTTTAGGTAACCTTGGGCACGTCTGACAAACTAAGTCTCAGGGCTAATACTTTGTGATTCTAACTTACATTTATTGTATGATTTTGATGAGTTAGTTGGGCATTTAACATATACTTAACCTGTAATAAGGCAGTGTGTTTGAAGCAAGACAGTAGCTCATCAGGTTTGTGTTTTTTTAAACAAGGATATAGCTTCACTAATCTGGATACATTTAGTTAAATGTCGTTATGTTTGAATCACATTTTAGTCATGAAAAGGTATGTGTTGAAGAAAACATTTATAAATTATTGAACAGGGTGAGTCTTTTTATATATAATCTTACCAATTCTATCATCTTTGCCATTTTGCTTTTAGTTTGTGTGCTGGGAAGTATTTGTACTTCTTATAACCACAACTTAAAGCCATTCCACCTTACCAAAGCATTTTGGTAATATATAGATCCTGGTGATGTTTAAGTTACTGTGAAAAATACTGAAGCATTTTAGCAACAGTTTTAATTCTTTTCTGCAAGATTGATTGCAAATTAAGAATAAAGAATTACAAATTATCATAAGAATTTAAAATTTCTAGGTATCAATTTAAGAAATCCCAACTGTTGCAGATTTATGTCCCCCTCCCTTATGCTTTTCAGATTATGGTCCTTTCTTTGTAGAAAATGTAGATTTCCTCTGCTATGCTCTGTACCATTTTGTATTTAGAGTTTGTCCTCTGCCCATTTTTACAAAAAGCTCAAGGCTTTGGTGATGTCTCCCTAGAGTCTGGGCCGTTTGTTTTCCTTCTAATCATTGTATGATCCTGAAAATTAATGCTAGTTGATCAGGGAATGGAAGAGGAGAGAGTAAAACACACTGACTATATTTGACTTGCTGAAATTGGAGATTTATGGCTTAGTTATTGACATGGTTGGGACATTGCTGCTGAATTTTCCAAGTATTAAAATAAATGTCTTTGTTGCAGGATAGTGACATAGCTACTGAAATACACACCTTCTGTTTACTAGGCCACTAAATTGTCTTGATGACCAAGAACTGATCCATTAAACTTTCTCTTTATGTGTCTGCTGCCTTTTCAGATTGGGGCCTGCATGTAATGTGTTTCCTTCAAGTCATTAAAGAAATGATGGCATGGTAGAAAATAGAAGGTTCTGTGGTGTCAGAATGTCAGTCCTGCTATTTACCAGCCTTGTGACCTTAGACAAGTGGTTAATCTCTCTGAAAAGCACATCCATAATCTGTAAAGTGGAAATCAGGTGCCTTCCTTCTGAGAGGATTAGAAATAATGTACATGTACTAGTTAACGTTCTTTGGGGTGCAGGCTATAGAAGCCAACATTGAATAAACTTCGTCAGAAGGGGGTCTTAACTGAGAACCCACTGGATGCTCAGGCAAAAGCTGGGCAGCCACACTTTGGGGAAGGTGAAAAGTGTGCCAGCCACTAGATCTCAACAACAGAGGCCGGGGGCTCTGTCTTTTATGTGACATAGCCCCTGTGACTCCCAGATGTGTGGTGTTTCTGTCTAAATCTTGCAATTCCTTGGAGATAATTGTAGTGGTTTAGTGTGGGGGTCAGGCCTTGGCTTACAAAGGAGAGACATCCTTCTAGGACTTGGCCCTGGGTACACCATGCTGCAGGGCTTCACCCACTATAGAGAGCGTACTGCAGTCACACGCACAGTAGATAGGCAGCAGCAACAGGTCTTCCCTGTGCGAGAGGCCTCTTGTCTCTGCTGCTTCTTGTTTGGAGGCGTCTGGTGGAGGGTGATTAAGCCAGGTACCTCACTGCTTCTCCCTGGGCAGTCTGGCCCTCTTCCTCTGTGCCGAGGAGATCTACTGGGTTGTCAGCTCTGCTGAGGAAGCCAAATGACTTCATTCTAATGGGGCATGATTCAACGCAGGGGAATAGGTGATTGATGAAATGGGGCCCAAATGGCTCCGAAGAGTTCATTTATTTAACATGCGTGAGCAATTTGCTTCTAGGAAGACGTTGACTCACTCTGACTTCCATTATGCAGAATATCCACAGGAATCTCTGCTCTTGAGATTCATACCACTCCCTCTGTTCCCCTTTCACCTGTTTAATCATCAGTTCCGCAAGTATTTGTGGCAGCATCTGCTTCATGCCATGCACGGTGCTTGGCTTGGGACACTGCTGCTGGCAAGGTGCTCAGACTCTGCACAGGTGGTTGGCACAGGAGCTGTGGGGTGAAGGTGAACCTGGGTTCCCTGGAGGCTGGAGGAAGGTGGGAAGGTTTTGTGGTGGATCTGGCCTGAGCACATCCTGTAGGGTGCCCTGGCGTGTCAGTGGGGAGTGGTAAATGATGGCACTTGGAATTTGAAGAGTGGGGAGGAGTCCCTGCCCCTCTTGGGAGCCAGTGTGGAGGGATCTCTGAGTGACCCTGAGAGAGAAGGGCAGGAGGAGGGGATGAGGGCAGGATGAGGAGAGTGGTGGCCTGAACCCTGGTGAGGGTTGGACTCGCTCCCAGGAACTATAGGAGAAAGGAGCTGGACTGTGCATCCAGGCCCCCGATGTGGCCATGGGTTTTCTTTCCCTAGGGCTTGGAGCCCAGCCTCCTGAGATTCAGTCAACATGCAGGGCCCCAGGGATTGGGAGTGCACGCGCGCCACATACTACATTCCTAAAGTCTCCCTTCCATCCACCAGGAATCTACATTTACTGCTCTTTCTTCCTAGCACTTGTTGGTCAGCTTTAAGTCACAAGCACAAACTCTGACTTTATCACTTTTTAGCTGAGTCGTCTCAGACAACAAGTTTCCACTACTCTCGGAGAATCAGTTTCATCAACTGAAGAGTGGGAAGACTGACCTAGCTCCCTGCAGGGTTGTGGTGCTAGACAGTATCTGTGAAGGACCTAGCATAGTACCTAGAACATAGGACAGCTAGCATTTATCAGGTGTTTACTCTATGCCAAGCATGGATCTGACAGCTTTGTGTAGATTAACTCATTTAATCTTGACAATCTGTGAGGTGTACAGATTATCACCTTAATTTATAGGTGAAGTTATTAAAACAGAGTGGCTGAGTAATTTTTTCAAGGTCACACAGTTAACCGGGTCACTTACTTCTAACCATCACCGCCTCTTGCATTAGGTGCTCAAGAAGTAGTAGGTTGTGTTTCATTTGTGTGCTTTTGAGTAGGCTGGCCATGAACTTGCAGTCCCCTGGCTGCAGCCTTCCAAGTGCTAGCAGTGCAGGCATGCACTACCACACCTGGCTAAGGATTTCTTATTTTGTCATTGGCTTTTCGTATCTCCTTTGGCAGGCCTTTGGGGACTGGCATGTTACCTGTGTCAGTTACTTATGCTTGGCATCATGGTGGGATAGTGCGGGGTGGACTGAAGAGCACAGGCTGTGGCACATGCCCTGCCTTGTGACCCCGGCCTCTCTAGTGTGGGGAGGGGGTGGCACCTCAATTGTTGTGAGGATCCTGGAGAGCACTTCATGCTGGCCGCCATGCTGAGGTCTCAGACCTGTGTCGTCTCTTTTTCTTGGTGTCCTTTTCGGCTCTGTGCCAGTCTCTTTGGGACGCTCTGGATGCACAGGTGCTTGTGTGTAGGTTGGAGGCTGATAGAACACCAGAGACACAGTTTTTGTGTGCAAAGGCATCTGGGAGCTCCTGTGCCAGTGGCGTGTGGCATGGTTCACACAGGCCTGACATTTCTTACAATCCGGGTGACTAACTTGTCGGGACCGGCCCTTACTGGACAGGTGCCGCCTAGGCCCTGTTTTGTTAGAGCTGGAAGCATAGCAAGGCTCTCCTGGTGCTGAGGACTTAGCCTTTTTCCCCCTGCATTGTTTGGCAGCCTAACTGTAGCTGAAGGTCCCTTCCCTGGAATCGTGTAAATGCACAGAATAAATGTATGGGATTATGAAGGCTACTAAATGTTTTGAAGTTCTCAAAACACAAAAACTTGCATTGTAAAATGGTATGGCAGTGACTGTAGTGAGCATCATAGCTCTGAAGGCGGTTGTAAGAGTAAATCTTGTGGTGTTTTGTGGTATCTGTGTTACATATAAAATAACTATTTCTTTGGATGACCAGGTCACCAGGATAATGGTAGTACTACTGTGGTTTGTAGCAATATCATTTTCCCTTCAATTTGTAATTGAGAGGTGTGCTAAATTTCAAACAGAAGTTAATAGAAATAATGATATATTATTTACTTCTGTTCACACTCTTTTTTTTTTTTTTTCTGTTTTGGTACTGAGAATTGAACTTGGGACCTTGCGCGTGCCAGGCAGGTGCTATGCCACTGAGCTGTATCCCCTGCTGTTCACATTCTTGCAGCCTCTAGATTTTAGTTAGATCGGGAACCGCTGGCCAAGCTGATACCTTAATGTGGACTACAAAGACTGTTTGTAATGCCCATAACAGAGTTTTCTCTCCAGTGTTCGGACAGTACCTCATTTCTGTTGTGTGCTGTGCTAGGTGTTCTACCTACATTAACTTCAGTGTTTATTCTGTATGTTGAAATAATTTCAAATTTATAGAAAAGTTACAGGAATAGAGGATTTTATTTTTTCTGATTCACCTCAGAGAAAGTTCCAATTAAAGTCCTGTCCTCTTTGAATACTTTAGGATATACTTTTCTTTTAAACAGGAACACTCAGCTCAGCCACTGCACCCAAGAAATTAGCCCAGGCTGATCACTCCCTTCTCATCCTCAGACTTGTAGTTTATCTGTTGTCTGAGCAATGCTCATCCCAGTGATAGAGTCAGTTCAGGGTCACGCCTCACTTTTTCCAGTCTTGATTCTCTAGTCTGTGGTCTGAGACAGTTCCTCAGTTTTTCCTTGACAGTCATGACCTTGGAACCTGCGAAGTGTCCCGTATGTTGATGGATGGATGCCTTTCACTGTGGGGCTTTGTGATCTCCTTGGTGGTTAGGCCGGGTGTGTGCGCCTTAGGCACAAGCGTCGCAACAGTAGTGCTGTGTTCTTCTCATTCTTCCTCGCCCAGCGGCGCCCGATTTCAGCTTGTACCCTCACTGCACTGGCTATCCTGGCTTCGGAAAGTGTATCAAGGCAGTGTCTACCGGGCGTCCTCACTGTCCATTTACTCTTTTTTCCTTTGTATTAAGTAAATATCTTGTGGAAGTGTTTTCTGTCTGTGTAAGTTCTGATCTTCAAGCTTTCACCTGCTAGTTTTATCATCTTTTTATGTTTCTTGGCTGAATTATTTATTACCATGATGGTTGCCAAATAGTGATGCTCCTAATTCCATCATTCATTCTACATTTATTAATTATCATTTTACTGCAAAGAAAAGCCAATTCTTTTCATTTATTCACTCATATCAATATGGTTTCATAAATTTCTGTTTTATTCAGTGCATTATAATCCATCATTATCATTATTTTGATGTTCAAATTGTCCCAGATTTGGCTAATGGAAGCCTTTTCAAACTAGCGTCTGTGTCATTTTGACAATATTCATTATTTATTTCTTTTTTAGCTTTACTAAAGCATAATTGACAAATAAAAATTTCGTATTTTTAAGATGTACATCTTGATATTTTGATATTGTATACACTGAGATAACTACCAAAATCAACTTGATTAATATATCTGTCGCCTCACAAGAGTGCCAACCTGGGGGCACCTTTGAGATGTTCCCCTTAGCAAACATCAGGTATGCACTACAGTATTGTTCAGTGGTCATCACGGTACCTCCAGAGCTTACTCATCTTGCATAACTGAGACCTTGTGTCTGAAAAACAACTCCTCCTCTTCTCCTTGCCCTAGCCCCTGGCAGCTAGCATTGAACTCTTTAAGCACATCTTTATTTTCTGGCACAACAGAATGCTGGAATCACATCTTCTTCTGTCCTTGATTTTCCTTGTCTCAATATTGGAATTAGTCCAGGTGTCCCTGTTTCCTAATAGTACACAATTTCTCTTTTGTCTGCTCTGTAACTCTATAAAGTAGAGGGTATCGTCCACCATTTCATAGGTAAAAATGCCACGGTTACTGGTAAGTAACTCTGCCAAACTAGTAAGTGGCAGGGCCAAAATCTGACCTTTAAAAAATACTTCACAATTGTAAATGTTCACAGCCTATATTCTCATTTCATAAAAGTGGGGACTGAACCTGACAGAGGACTGTTCACCTGCCTACCCAAGGCCCCGCAGCCGCCTCTGCTGTGCTCTGATGCTTTCCAGGTGTCACTGTCTTAACTTCCACCCTACTTTAACATGTTCACGGTGGAGCCATAACTCAGGTCTCACTGCTGGGCAGCTTGAGCCCCCCAGTGGCAGGTGGATGACTCTCACTGGGAGACTTGCAGCAGCGGGGGTACAAATGGCTCTAACCACTTATATCAGTCTTTTCACTAAGAAAATTAATAAAAAGCTGCTGGGTAGGACAGCCATGCAGCTTGGGCCAGTGGTTCAAGCTGGCGCACTGGTCCAAACTGGCAGGAACACGTTACCTTTCTTTTTTTTTTTTTGTTTTTTGTTTTTTGCACGTTACCTTTCTTGACTCCAGGATTTGTTAGGTTTTAGTGTATGGATTTCTCTTCTTTGGAGCAAGAGCAAGTGTGGCAAGGCATTTTCTTTGTAGTGTTGTGAAGATAATGATCAAAAGCTTTTAGGAGTGATAGTCTCACCTTGGATAAGTAAGGAGTCTATGATCCACAGCAGCTGTTGGGTGTTGGAAGCATAGCTCTCAGCTTTGTGCTGGGTAAATGTGTTAGCTTTACTTTACTATAACAAAATGCTTGATATAACTAACTTATAAAGAGAAAAGATTCATTTTGGCTCATAGTTTTGGAGATTTCAGTTGGGCCTCTGGTACTGGGGGCCGGGGCAGGGAGTAGGAAGATAGCGGGCAAACTGCTCACCTCATGGCCGGGGAACAAAAAAGAAAAAGGAGGGCCTCTTCTCCAGGCCGGCCCCTGATGGCCCGAGGAGGTCCCACTGGACCCCACTTCTCAGAGTTTCTGCTGCCTCTTGGTAAAGCTGCCCTGAGGACCGAGCTCCTAACACGCTGGCTTTTGGGGGACGATGTAGGTGCACACTGTGGCAGGTGGGCCTTCCCTGCTCGTCCTGCAGGTGGTGCTGTCGGACCGTGGTCTGAGCCAGAGCCTGGCTGGGTCTCACCTCCCTGTGGTTTTAAAAACCAGAAGTAGCCACATATGTTTGAATCATACTGAGCTACACTCTTAAGGTTCTTCCCCTTATGCCAGATGCCTTTATTATTTCCAGGAAAAACAACAGTCAGACTATGAAGAGCTAATGCAGGTCTTAAAGAAGGAGCGGGACATCTATTCCCACCTGGTGAAGTCTCTGCGGAACTCAGACAGGTGAGGGCTTCTGTTCGGACGTCACGTGTATGTGAGGGTAGACATGTGCGTGTGTGCGTGGGAAGTGCTGGTGTCCTCCGGCCCAGCAGGGCCCTGCCAGTGTGTTTGGGAAATCTACAAAGTGCCTGGATGGTGATGGCCTTACTGAACAATCAGATTTTTCTTGTTTCTGTCAAGAATTGCCTCATTTTGGCAACAGCATCAGGATAAAATGTAATACTCAGATTGTAAAGTACCTTATGCTATACTTAGAGATGCTTCCGTGTGTTCTTGTCTTGTGTGCTCATCAGAGCTGTTCTGCGAGGTAAGTGCTAATGCCAGACCTGTTTTGCACGAGTGCCTGCAGCACAAGGGAGGCATAGTGGCTTGTCCCCGCTCATGCAGATGTTGCCAGAACTCTAGGACCCAAGCAAGAGTCTGCCTGGGTCAGACCTGTGTCTGCAGTGACTGAAAGGATTTGGCACTGGCGGTGTGGAGAGGACAGTGAGTTGCAGGCCAGCTTCTTGTTCTTTCCCACTCACTGGCTCTGTGTCCCGAGGCAAGTGGCCTGCTCCAGGCTTCTGTGTGCCTCTCTATAAATGCAGGATTGAGCTCAGGAATTTTTTACGTAAAAACAACATCCCTTTCCACACTGGATCATTCCATTTGAAAGATGCGATATCTAGGATTCATTTCAAAACAGCACAGAAGCCGAGGAAGGGGTGGAGATAGCAAAGGAACGAGATTGCTTCCTGGGTTGTTGGCTGGGTTGTGGGTCGACGGGGGCAGGGCTCATCACATGACTTATTCTTTTTCTGTTTATGTCCAGAATTTTCTGTAAGTTAATCAACATCACCCTTCGCTTTTCCTTTGCATGTACCCTTTGCACGCTCTTCACTGTCCTAGGACTGTGTGCTCCTGCCTCTGCCCTCACTTCTGTTTCTTTTCCTGCCCCCTTCCTGACCTCCCATTTGGTCTCCCACGGCTTCTTCAGAATCTGCCTCTTTGCCACTCCTGTGAGGAGGCGCAGCTGGCTGCCAGCCGTTCCCCTTCTGTTTCCTTCCTGACCTCCTGGCCCTCTTGTGCTCTCCTGTGGCCACTTCCAGGGTCGTGGGGAGCCCCTATAGGCTGTGTTGCTCAGGGCCCTTAGGAGACGCTCTGTGCAGAATGCCTCTCCCCTGGTTCAGGCTTCTAAACTATGAGATAATTTCCTGATTTTAAAATCTGAAATGAATTTAGAGAAAATGAAAACATGTTGATGAAATCCCGGGCATGGGCATCTCTCTCTGAAAGCGAGCTTTTTCTGGAAACCTCAGCTGCTGGCCATTTTCACTGGGGGAGGGGGCGCTGAGTCATGGAGAACGCCAAGAGGGCCTGGACCAATTTTGCTTCAGTTGGCACAGCTTCTCCGGGAGGGAGCCGGGAGGATTCTGAGCACTGAGACTGCTGCCTGAGGTGACTCTCAAGCCCTCGCAGCATCATGGATGCCTCTGGGTTTCACAGGTTCTTTCCTGATAAATAAAAGTGCAGATAAGGCTGAAGAGGGTCAGAGCAGTGACCAGCCAGGGTGCTTAAAAGTCTGTTCATCTTCAGGCTTGGAGTACGTTAGGGAACGATGGCCTGGGTCCACATCCCAGCTCTGTCCCCCCCGCAGTTCTGAGCTCTTGCAGATAATTTCCATACTGCGCCTCAGTGTGTGGGCTTGTATAGTGCAGATTGGTGGTCTGCCCACTATCTACCCACGGCTTCCCTACCTACTTATCTACCTACCTACTCACTTTCCTGCTAACTAATGTACCTGCCTTCTAACTTACCTGTGTACCTCTCCACTTACCTACCTGCCTGTTTACCTACCTACTTCCCTACCTATTCTCCCACTTACCCACCTACTTCCCTACCTCTCTCGCTGCCTCCCAGGCTTGTTTGGATACAAGAGATGCTACTGTGTAAATTCCAGCTCTGCCTGGCGCAGAGTAAGCACTTAGTAAATAACGACACTTCTTAAGCACGACAACATGAAATGCTCCTGCCTGCCTCACTGCGCCGTCCTGTGTGAGCTCCGCTCACGGGCTTCTGGATCCTGGGGCCTGGATATCCGGGGCTGAACTGTGGGCGAGGCAGGGGCCGCTCTAGTTTGTGACCGCAGCACTGCTAACTCTCCAGAAGCCAGCCATGAAGGAGGCGGACAGGAGACACGGCCATCTGTGGTTAAAATGGGAACAAGAGGAAAGAAGCTGTGAGCCTGACCCTTTCACCTTCCCCTCTGTCCTCCGTGGGAGCACTTGGAGATCTGTGGCTTTATTGCACGTTGTGGCCCTAAGGTGTTAAGGGTGCCGCAGTGAAAAACGATCTGAGCTGCTTGTCTGTGGCTTCTGAGCCTTGGTCCTCGCTGGCGTGCCTCCTTCTCCAGGGCTCGTTCCCTCTGCACTGCCCGCAACCCAGTGTTGCTTACCCTCAGCAGTACTGAGGCTGCGGGCTGGGTTTCTTTTTCATAAGGGGCTGCGCTGTGCATTGCAGGATGCTGAGCAGCATCCCTGGCTTTACTGTAATCCAGTGGCGCACCACCTTCTCTTACCACAGCTGTGACAACCCAAAATGCTTTCAGACCTGACACATGTTTCCTGGGGCACAACGTTGTCTCCAGATAAAATTTATGGTGGTAGTTTGTGAGAATCAGAAATTTTGACTTATGACTATCTTGTGCATGGGAGCTGTTGGGGTATGTGAAAGGAAAGAGTTGATGTTTGTTGAGCAGCTACTATGCAGACACCTTAGATGCTGTGTCACGTGCTCTCTCCAGTCCCATTGCATGTAATCCTCAAGACAGTCCCAAAGGGTGGGGGCGGGGATGGCATTCTCGCCATCTTACGGAGGAGACTGCCCGGCCACGGTCAGGCAGCTGCTTATTCACAGCGTGTCCTTAAGCTTGGCTCTCTGCGTCACCTTGTTTTTACGCACCCCTCCCCCAACCCTGCCTCCAGCCCCGAAAGAATCCACAGGGCTTTTATTCCTTTCTGCACGAAGCGCCTCTCGTTCCACCAATTCCTCACCTCCTTGTACAGTCTTGGAGTTGGGAAAACATAAACGACAGACCCAGGAGCCGCAGCTGTGCCCTTCTCACTCTGTCTGAAAACGGAGGAGAGGGTGTGGCCGTTAGCTCTCCCCAGCCCTCATCGCAGGAGCTTCGCTCAAACAGTGTCTGTTTTTTTTTTTTTTCTTGGTTAAACCTCCACATCCGAGCTGTGCTGCACTGTGACACCTCGGGAAGGTTTCCCATCAGCGGTATAAATTGATCATTATGATTGTCCTGAAATGGAACTAGATACAAGTTGCTAGTGGGCCCCTGCGCCTGCATGAAGGCTGCTTCACAGTGAACCATCCTCAAAGCAGCAGGCATGGAAGATTAGACATAATGGTTTATTTTTATTCCAGGGTATGTTGATTTATGTGTACAGTTAGATGCATGGAACTGAAAAAAAAACTCTGAAGGAAAAAGTGAGGCTTGAATACCCAGCACATGTATTCAGAGCAATAGCTCCTAGTCCACCAATAGCTCTCGACCTCTTTAGAAAAATGTGGTAAAAGCTTTGGGCCCTCATGTTAGGAAAATCCTTACAATTAATAAACGTTTACAGAGAATCCTTATAATTAATAAATGTTTACAGGTAGTTTCAAAATGTTGATCCCTCTCATAGGTCGATATATTCTTGATAAGACCCTCTCCTAGTGATGTGTTCTCAGTGTGTAGGAAAGGAGGCTTTCTGCTTTGTTAAGGTGTTTCAGTGGCTTTAAAAATGTGCATATGCTTTGACCCACTAATTTCACTGTTGGGAATCCTTTTTAAGGAAATATTTTAACCACACTGTGGACCTGCACAGTCCAGTAGAATAATCAGTAGATGTGTGGTCATTTAAGATTAAGCTTACCTTAAATTTCATAAAATGAAACAGCTCCTTGGTACATGAAGCTACATTACCTAGTGGCTACTATATGAATCAGTGCAGATACAAGATGTTTCCATGGCTGGAGGAAGTTCTACTGGATGGGTCTCCTCAAGATTAATTCATCGTTTGAGAGAGGTGTGTGTTTGTGGCCTCTTCTGGGTTCTGGGCTTCCGATTCTGCATAAGCTCTCCATACAGCACTACCCTGCTCTGGATGTGAGACTTAACCATCTCCCTCCTACATCAAGAATAAAAATCCAGTCATGCTGTGCATTTCTAGGGGGCTAACGCACCACATGGGGGTTCTTTCGGCTCCTAAATTGGTATTTTTCTTTTTTAGCGTTAACTCACTCTTCTTCCTTGGTTTTTATTTTCCTCCTGTCTCTTACGCTTTCCTCCCGGTGACCTCTTTGATGGGAACACAACAGAGATCCTCTGTTGGGGCCAGGTAACTCTGTGGCCCTGGAGCCTCCTCCTCTACACCCCTTCTTCTCATGGCATTCATTAGTCCCAACAGAGGCACATCCTGGAGAATTAGATTATTTCCACTCAGTTATATCTAGCAAAAACTCAGAAATGACCCAAATGTCCACTCATGGTTACAGTAACTGGTGGGATAGTCACCACTTTTAATAATTGTGAAAAATGATGTCAAGAATTTCCAGAAACCTAGAGTGGTATTTAAGCCAGGGATGCATAGTTCAGTATTGTACACCCATTGTGTGTTCCATCTTGTGAAAATGCTTGGAAGAAAACGATTAAGGGGAAATGTAGGCTGCTGTGTGTTTATTGGGTATGGGTTCATTTTTGTTTTCTTTATACTTTTTAAAACAATTTTCATTTTCTTTATACTTACAATTTTCTGCAATGATCGTATATTTACTTTTATAACTAAAAAAGAACAAGTGACATAAAAATCAGAGAAAGGCTTGCTGGACTTTGCATTGCAAACAGGTCTGTTTGACAACGTCTGCTGTCTTGTTTCACCAAGTGTCAACAGCCTGCATGCTGAGTTAAATGCCGTTTTTGCCCTACGGAAGCAACTAGAGCGAGATGTGCTTTGCTATCGGAATTTGCAAAAGACCCTGGAGGAGCAGATCAGTGAAATCCGGAGGCGAGAAGGTGCGCATTGTCTTCTATGTATGCTTCTGTTTGGTTCTTCCATTTGGAGGGCATTGGCTGAACTTTCATAAGAGGAGTTGAAGCAGCCTCAGAACTGCACCTGGGGATCCATTTCCATGGTGGCCATGTTGATGCTGCTGTGTCCAGTGTGTCTGGCTGGCTTCTGCCTGCCTGGCAGATGGAACCAGAAAGTTGTATTCATTCTGCAGAGGACCTGTTGCAGGCTGCTTTTACCATTTTCTGTATCCTTCACTCTCCCAGTGTCAGGTAGCCTTGAGGACTTGCAGTTTTCTCTGTGTGCTCAGCACCTCTCACTGACTGGGCCCTGCTTCCCTAGCATCTCTGATAGACTGCCCCAGACAGCACAGGCATTGGGTTGAGCTTGCCGTTTCCTGTTGAAGCACCGTGCTTAGTGTTGTGACACATTTAGGGAGGGCTCTGGAATGAGCGTTCTTGAAACCCCCACTGCTGGGCTCATCCTAGTGTGTTTAGCCCTGCCCCTTGCCCGGTGCAGATCCCCCTGTGTTGTGGGGGGACCATTCCTTTCTGTATCTCTGGCCTAGGGCCTGGGACACGCTGTAAAAACTGGTAATCATGGTGGGATTGACATTTCCTGAGTACCGACTCTGTCTATCTGTGTACAAGATAGAGTGCTGGGCTCTTCCATTCTCAGCAGTGATCCTTACGATCATTTCATTGGGTAGAACTTGTAGTAGTTTCATTTTAAAGATGAAGAAGCTGAGCTGAAGGGGTGGGGCAGAATTGATTTGTTCAGATTGGAGCCAGGTATGCCCCCTTGGGTCCAGCTCTCTAGTTTCCTGCCCGGTACTATAAGTGCAGTGGAACTTGCCCATGTGTGTTAAATGGGATGCTGTTGGGTGTGTGCCCCACTCACTAAATGTCCTCCCTCCTCTGCTTCTCCCCTCACTGTTGGAATGTGCCTTGGCTGCGGAGGAGGTGGACCCTGACATGTAGGTGACCGTGACTCTTGGCTCCAGCAGGCACTTTTTGCACTTCGTGTTCTGTTCTCGTGAGGGCTCTGAAGCCAGTTAAAATACATCAGGCGCTTTTATTTCCCTTGAGTTCTACCCTTGGGGTCACATCTAATTTTCTTGTATTTTCGCCTAAGCAGAATCACTCGCTCATTTAAACTATCACCATTTGTTTGTGCCGTTCAGAACAGTCATCAGGCACAGTGCTTGCTATGCAAATTGTCATTCAGCACTGGCCACACTAAAAACCTACAGCCCAAGATGAAACTGTATATTGAGATACCAGCCTAGAGAGCGAGGAAAATTGCTTCTGCTCCAAAGGCGGTGCTTTAACCTCCCATGTGGGCTTCTGTCCCCCTCCTCCCCTCCCTGTTCAAGTTGCTGTAGATGGATTGCATGGGGAGCTGTTTTGGGAGGATCTGTTTCTGATACTCTTTTTCTCCCTCCCCGCACCTTTTTAATTTAATTTAATTTTTATTTTATTTTGGGCAGAAGAACCGTTTTCATTTTATAGTGATCAAACATCTTATCTGAGTATTTGCCTTGAAGAGAACAATCGGTTTCAAGTGGAGCATTTTTCTCAAGAAGAACTTAAGAAAAAGGTACTGAGCTATTAACTTTTAGTGCTTTCATTTGTTTATTTGTTGCCTCGTGGTTTCCTGACCTCGGGGCTGTGAGACTCCGAAAGCCCCTTTCCTGTCCTGTCTTCCCCTCCCCCTGTTTTCCTGCTTGGCTCCTCCTGAATGCACTGCTCAGGCTGGAGACCCCAGGCCGGGTCTGCACCCCTGGAAGAAAAGCTTGCAGGCCCCTCCAGGAATGGTGAACGCCCTTCCTCAGCTCGTTCCACTCCCCTCTCTGTGTGTTCCGCACTAATGTCCTTCCTATGCTGACCTGTGGTTATTGGGTTCTTTGTCTCTAGGTAGGCTATAAACACCTTAAATTAATGATCGTGGCTTACTTATTTCTGATATCCCAATACCTCACACACATAGTAGGAGTTAATACAAGTTGTGAATGACTGTAGCTCCAAGTGTGATCGCCACATCTTGTTTTTATTGCAAAGATTTTTCCCTCTGTCCATCAGTGATGTGGTTAAAGTTGTATGTGTTTCAAGGTTCTAAGAACCATTGTTAAGAATAGGACATGTGGGCACAGAGGAGTCTGTGTAATTTATTGTAAAATTATCTTAGATCGGGCATTGAGGTTTAGTTTCTTTTATGGAGTCATTGACATCCTGGTAGAGAAAACAGACACACAAACAACAATTAGGTTGTTGTGAGAGGCAGCTGGACAAGGTGTAGAGGTAACAGAGGAGAGGTTACAGTAATTACCCCTCACTTGATCAGGGGAAGCATCTGAAAAGAAGTGAACCTTTGAAGTGGGTTTCGAAAGATGAGTAGGAGTTTGTCCAAGTGGAGGGTTTTCTTAGCAGAGAGAGAAGCCTCTTAAGTCTCAGGAGAAGTAACAAGGAGAGTACAAAAAGGGGAGTGCTTTTGGAGGAGGAGGTCGGAGAGCCTTGAGGCAGCTGTTTTTGATGAGGAGGAAAAGAAGACAATCCCAGCCGCTGGCTAGGACTTAGTACAGCCCTGCTTAGGGCAGCAGGTAGTTTGCTTGCTTGGCACTTAGCAATGCCTTGTTCTACCCACCATATCCTCCTTGAGGACTGGATTTTATTCATGCTTTGATGTGTTGGTCATCTACCACGTATAGTCAAGGTGGGGCTTATGATTGCCCCTCTTAAGTGTTTGAAAAATTACTGGATACCTCAAAAATTACTTGAAGCTTGCAGGAGCCAAGGTGTCTGCTGGGTTGCCTGTATATCTGGTCTAGCAAAACCTATGGCTGGAGGTGGCGCACTGGACTGGGAGCCTGGGGATCTTGAGTCTCAGGAGGCAGCTGCTCTTCCCCCGGGATCTGGCATGTAGGACATTGTTTTTATCTTGTTCTCCAGGCAGCCTGGCTATGGGGCCCAGGACAGTTAGCTTCTTTGTATCTCTGGTTCCTTGTTATAAAATAGGGATGGGCATACTAGGTTGGCTACCTCTTCAGGATTTTTGCAGGCAGTGATTGACTAAAGCTTGCAGGAGTCTTTAGCTGTACATTGCTTTGTGTAGACAGCTGTTTTAATACCGGCATTGCTGGGTAGGTATACAAAGAAGGTCTGTGCTATAGAAGCAGGTGTGGAAACCAACCCTGGGAGCTTTTCCTCCAGAGGATCTCCAGTAGAAGGCAGAATCAGTGTTAGCTGTTGTTGACTGAGCACTGGAGCTGTGTTGAAGACAAGAGATCATGGGAAGTTCTCACAGTAGCCCAGCCTTCAGATGAGGAAGCAGAGGCTCACATTAGACAGTTTGCCCAGGATCCCTTTGCCTTAAAATGGTGGTTCTGTCCCTCCGCTCTTCTCCCTCAGGTCAGCGAACTCATACAGCTTGTTAAGGAACTGTACACAGACAACCAGCATTTGAAGAAAACCATTTTTGATCTTTCCTGCATGAGTTTCCAGGGAAATGGGGGAGCTGATCCAACAGAACAAAGAGAGGTAAGAAGAAACATTCCTGTTATCTGTGCTAATTGCAAAAATGTAACAACCCAAGAGATTTCTCAAGATTGCATATGCCCTGGGCGGGTCTCTAACTGGAATTCCTTTCATTGAATGGGGCTTTGCAGGCCCAGTTAGGTCAGCAGGTCTGTTGTCCGGCTTCCTCTGGCTTGGGTCATTTCTGCACGGACATATTCAGACTATTGTGTTGATTTTGACTGTGGTCCAGCCCTGGGATCCTGCTGCAGATGGCACATCTGGGTGACTGATGTGGGCTCCAAGGGATCTGGAGAATTGCCAAATCACCCACATAATTTGTGTAGTGTAGATGCAGCTTTAATGAATCTGTTAACATTGAAAAACAGATGTCCGTGCGCCCCACCTGAGGATTCACCCTGATGACTCCTGGGTCTCGAGCGCTGATCTTTGTGACCTGTTGTCTCGGGTGTTCTCTGCTTTTAACCTGCGCCGAATGGTGGTGGTCCCTGCATCTGTGATGGTGGGGAAGATCACATTGTTTCCTCCCTTCAGCCCCTCACTTGCCTAACTGACCCCTGAGAAGAACTTTGTCCCATGCATTAGCGCTGTTTCAGAAGACTGGAACTACTCTCACTTGGATGCAGAAGGTTTGTTTTGTCCTTGGGTCTCTCATGAGCGAAACTGGAATCTTCTTGCTTGGGGTTGTCCTGAACTCAGCCTGCAGTGCTCGGTAATTGCAGGTCTCACATTCATTGCCACATCATTTCTTGGGAAAGATTTGTCAGCCTTAAGCTGTCTCCTCCCACCTTCAGAGAAGGAACTACTCAGAGGTATTTATGCTGTGCTCTGGCCATCTGCTTTCTTTTGAGACAGGGAATATTATTGATCTTAGCCTCCAGGGCTCCAGATAATTTTGAAAACCAAGAGTAACTGCAAGCCATTTAGGGAGAAACAAGTCTCTTGGTTTGCTTCCTCCAAGGCAGTATTTTTAATAAGCAGCTTGTTCTTCACTGACTCCATTTGAGTCGTAAATGGTGAGTTTTGTTTGTTCATTTGCCCTTTGAAGAAAATCTGTTAAATGTCCCATTATGTCATTTGGAGAACAGAGGCTTTTTCTTCTGCCCACTCTAAGATCTTAATACCATCGATTCAGATTTGAGTCATTTGTCAGATTGTGCTTCAATTTGATGTTCCCTGTGAATAGCCTTGTCCTTTATAGCACAGTTCCCTGTCTTCCCCCCGACTGGGACGGGGAGATCTGCGTGGGAAAGATGATGTGCCCATTATCATCTGGAGCTGAGGGAGGAGAGGGCGTCCGGGTGGAGGGGGATGACGGAGACAGGAGTCTGCTGTTGCCCAGGAGGGCGTTTCGGTCTCCTGCGATAAGAAGCAAGCCAGAAACAAACCAAAAATGCTTATGTTGTGCACAGCATTTTCTGAGCAGCAGGACTTGCAGGGTGGGGGCTGAGCATGAGTCTTGCTCGCTAGGAGACAATACATCAGAGAGAGGGAAGGGAGGGGGGAATGTGAATGAGAATATATTTTGTGTTTTTAAATTTCAAAAAACAGAGAAAAGAAATGACCCCTAGTTCTGTGGCTTTAAAACAGGTACAGTTGCTTAGCGTTTTGGAGTCATCCCTTCCACATATGTGTGCATGCACATACACTGTGATGCAGATTTTATCCTATTTTTGCCAGCTGCCCTTAAGTCATAGCATCTTCTGCCATCTGATGAATGCACTGGAATTTAATGGCCTCACCCTTGTTGGACAAGTATATTCTTTCAAGCGGTTCACTATTGTAAAATACATACTTATAGTCTCTGCATACAAATCATTTTGTGTGTGTAGGGTTTTATTTCTTAGATTATATTCCCAGATATATAATTACAAGGTCAAAGGAAAGATGGAGATATTTAATTAGCATAGGATTTATTTTCACACACACACACACCCAACAACTTTCAGTTTGAAAAAGTGTAAAAGTTACTGGGGACCTTGGTAGAGTTTGTCAGGCTTTTCTTCAAAATGGCTGCCCTGGTACTGAAGTGCATGAGTTGGGAGCCATGGTGCTTCCGCCCTCTTTGCTGGCTCCACGCCATAAAGAAAAGCCCAGGGCCAGGTATTCTTTTGTTTCAATGTGCATTTGAAAACCTCTTATCAGTTGCCCCCTATTTTCTTAGGTGTGTATGTATGTATACATTTGTTTGACTGAACTCAGGGTCTTCTCATTGAGCTATGTCCTCAGCTCTTTGTAATTTTTTATTTTGAGACAGTGTCTTGCAAAGTTTCCCAGGGTGGGCTTGACCTTATGATCCTCTGGCATCAGCCTCCTAGAGTATGGGATTATAGGCATGTGCCACCATGACCTGCTTGTGTTTATTTGTTGATTATTAAGTGATGTTATAGAAGAAGTTGGTTGAGATTTGCCTCACAGGAGTGATTGCAGCAGGCTACAGTCAAGATGATGAGCATGGAAAACCACAAACCATACAACACATGGACCTCCCTGTGCAGGTGCCTAGGATTCATGGTAGAAGGCACTGGCATCACACGTTGTGGGTGCTCTGCAGGGTCAGTTATTACCTGGGTCACTGTACTGTCATCCTTAGGCATGGTTAGGAAACTTTTTTTTGGCATGGAGAGAAAGCATGGCTAGATGAGCATAATTTAATGAGCTCAGCTATTTGTAGGGCTGTCATGTTGAACAAGAAATAGACCTTGTGTGACTCTAAAGGACAGAAATGGTACTCAGAAGTAGAAAGTGCTTATTAAATGTTCTATTAAGAGTAACAGGATAATATTTGGTTTGTCAGAGTAGATTTAATTTCATTAAAAGGAGGATTATTCTAACAATTCAACTTTAGAAGTTCTTATGAGTTTCACTAGACTTAAAAGGCCTCGGCACAGTGCCTGGCATGTAGTAGGCACTCAGTAAAACATAGCTATTTCCATTTTAGTTTATATTTTTAGGGTTAGTGGCAGAGTCGGAACCTTAATCCTTTTCTGGCTCTGTTCAGAGATGTCCTAGCAACACGCTGGGCAGTGCTTGTGAATTCTAATGAGTATGTGACTTTCCTGAGGACCTTGATAAAATGCAGGTTCTGCTTTCACCAGCCTGGCATGGGACCTAAGAACCTGTATTTCTGAGAAGCGTCTGGGTGATAATGCTCCAGTTGCTCTGAGGAACACATTCTCAGTAGCAAGAGCTGAGGTAATCCTGAAAACAGTTTGGTTCTAGTTCTCATTTTGCAAAAGTCTTTACTTAAACATTTGTTCTTTCAGCAGTGCTTTACCGAGCACCAGGCTCTGTCCAGTGCGTACAAAGGAAACAGGGCCAGTTGCCCTAGCAGTGCTGCAGGAGGATTTCAGAGTCCTAAGGAGCCTGGAGGCAGGTGTCAGGCCCACTGCCAGGCAGGGGGAGAACCAGGACAGAGCTGGGTCACAGTGTGGTGTTTTGGGGAGGGTGTGTTCAGTAGTGTCAGATTCTCTGAGAAGGCAAGGAAGGGAAAACAACTGAGGCACATGACCTAGGCAGTTTCCTGAGAGTGAGAGGAGGAGCCAGCTCAGTGCCTGGAGGAGGGCAGAGGAGCGGGGAGACGGAAAGAGAGCTGGCTGGCCCTGGGAGCTGTCAGGACCTCCCTCTGGCTGGTGGCAGGGTTGAAGCAGAGCCTTGGTACCGTGACTCAGAGTTTGTCCTGACATCTTGTCCTTTGTCTTTGAAAACTACTAAGTCACATTGACATTAGAGTCATTTCCCTGTGTCTATACATTTAGTTTCTTGATGATTGCTGGAAACTGAGAGTTGGCTTTTAATTTGCCTGAGTCAGTGGAGGTAGAGACATGTAGCTTACTGTTCTTGAGGAATGGCGTGGTTGTGATTCTGGAAAGCAGGATAACTGAGTTGCTTTTAATATTTAAACTTGGGATGACGCGTGTTAATGAAAATTTGCCCAGCTATACTTCGGTGAACTTTTCTCCTGTCCACAGGAGGTACCAATGGGCTTTGCCATTCTTCCTCGCTGACCCCTTAGGGATTTTACTTATGTGCTAGAGGACTTTGGGGACCTGGCATGGGCAGTTTCTGGACAGTGGTGGCAGGAAAAGCCTTACTGCAGAAAGTGAGAACTGAACCTTTTCCAGAAGCTTAGGGAGAGAAGGGTCAGGGGCCACAGCCCATCATCACTCTGGCTTACCTTTTTGAAAGTAAATTTATTTTTAGCTGATTTATAAAAGCACAAAAATTGTAAATATCAAGAGGGTACCCTGTGATGTTTTAGTACATGTATACATTATGAAATGTTTAGATCAGGTTAAATATCTGTCTTCTCAAACATTTCTCGTTTTTCTATAGTGAAAGGTCAAAATCCTACTATGCAATTTGCTGTATGGTATTATTATCTAAGTGACCGTACTGTGCATGAACACACTAGAACTTACTCCTCCTGACTCAACAGACCACCCACTGGTCAGCCTTTCCCATTTCCTCTCCTGTAACCTTTCCTACCCCACGTGTTCTTGGAGATCAGCTTTTTATATTCTACCTGGAAATGAGATCGTGAAGGACTTGACTCCCCACCTAGTTTTGTTAACTTTTCCATATATCCATCATTACTGTGCCTCACTTTTTTTGGATAAATTTTCATTAAAATTGCAAATGCCAGTATATTCTCCTTAAATACTAAAGCATGTGTATCTTTAACTTCAATATGTTTATAGTTACCTTTTCTTACATACAATGAAATACAGGGATTATAAGCCAGTATTGGCTGAGGTTTACAAATATATATATATATCCATCTGACTCAGTTCCCTGTCAAGATTCATTATGTCCCTTCTTTTTTTTTTTTTTTTTTGTGGTACTGGGGATTGAACTCAGGACCTTGTGCTTGCCAGGCAGGCAGTTATTCCACTGAGCTATATCCCCAGCCCCGTTATGTCCCTTCTTGTCAACCTGATCCCCACACATTTCAGCTGCTTCTGTGATTTTTGTCCCACCATGGATTAATTTTTCCTATGCTACTGCAGATCTTCATAAAAACAGAATCACATAGTGTATTCTCTTTTGTGTAAACTTTTTTCACTCACCTTGTTCTTGAGATTCATTCGTGTGATTATGTGAATCAACAGTTTGTTCCTTTTTGTTCCATTCTATGAATGTATCAATTCTTTCATTCTGTGTTTTTTTTTCTCTTTGTGAATGCCTATGAGTAGACTTACTGGGTCATAGGGTTATTAGTTTTATAAGAAATCACCATTACTTTTTCCAATATGAGTTAGCATTTTTATATTCCCAGCAACTGGGCCAGGGATATCGCTCAGTGGCACAAGTGCCTGTCTGGCAAGCGCAAGGTCCTGAGTTTGATTCCCGGTACAAAAAAAGAAAAAAGAAAAAAAATATTCCCACCAAGTTTGATAGTTCTAGTTGGTCTGTATCACTTGAAAGTGTTTTGGTAACAAGGGAAAAGACAATAGAAAAAGAGTTCCTTACCAATATTTGTAAACTTTTATGCTTTAGTAAGTATAATTACACATATCCTATTATGTATCTCTTTAATGCCAGAAAAGATAATAGGGTGTGGGTTTTGATCAACAGTTCACTTTGATCCTGATCGCATATTTGGATATGGGTAGGAGGAATGTGTTCTGGCCCTGAGAATTTTCTGTAAAATGATGTTCTATAGTCCTTTTTTTTTTTTCCAAAATAAGGTTTTCTCTCTAAGCAGATCAGAATATAAGTTGGGCTGGGAGAGTTATGGGCATAATGAACTAAATGTAGGAATTCATAAAATGCAGCTGTTGAAATAGAACCCTAAGTGTCTCATATGTGGAGCTACCCAGCGGGTAACCTGGGTAGCACTCTGGTTTTAGCACCTTTGGTGCAGAGTTAACTACTTCACAGTGAGAGAGATTTGCCGTGATTCTGAGACCGCTGCCTGTTGACCCCCTTCCTCTCATTTTGCCTTCGGTTATGCAGGTGTTCCATGACAAGAATCTTTGCTCTTCTGGTGAGCTGAGGTCTGGCTTTCTTGAGAACTTCATGCTGTCTCTTCTGCAGAATGCAGAATACAGAAACCTTGACATTTATGTTTCTTTAAAGTGTTAGATTTATGCAGTCTTTATAAATAACTGCCCTTCATTTCCAAAAGCATAAAGTTACCATCAGACAAACTCAATACTCTTCTCATTAATGATGAGGACTTTTTGTCAGCAAGATGACAGTGTTGCTGGGACTGTCCATCTCAGATGCGTGACAGTCTGACAAGAGGTTTGTGCCCTGTGTTAAATAGGAGACGTGATGCATAAATTGGCACATCCTAAATTTCACTTGCTGCTTTTTTTGCTTTGTGGTGTTTCAATTCCATCAGTAACTGTTTTCCAAAATATTGTTCCATTTACCTAATGTGAAAGTGGGTTTAGCAATGGCAGAAGTGGCAGCAGCACAACAGCAGCATAGTCAGTGTCCAGCAGTGTAGAAAGACTATGCGAGGGCACAGGCCACGCCTTTCAGTATTTCCTGGGGAATTTGTCCTTAAATTGTACTTGATCCTGGGTAGCTATGTGTGATTAGCCAGAATGAACAACTCTTAACTTTGGTTAATTTTTATTTCATGGCTTTGGCATTTATTCCTGCCTCTTTTTTGTTTGTTTGTTTGGTTGGTTTTTGTTGTTCTGCATTTTTAAAAAACCACATCAGTGACTTATTTGTACATAATCATGCTGCACTTTGTTTTGGGTTGCGTTTTCACATCATTCCATGCTCCATGTAGCTTCTGCCTAGCAAGGGGGACGAGGACACTATCAAAACTGAAGAGGATGACGAGAATAATTTCCAAAGTGACGAGCATTCGGAGCTGAGTAATGAGGTAGGAACATGATAGTTAACTCCTTATTCTCCAGCCCTCGGTTTAGAGTGTGTCCAGTATGCTTCCTGTCCCTCCCCCATACCGACTGCCTGCTGTACGCTAGTCTCTTTGCTGTCAGGAGTTATAAACCAGGTGACAGAGCCAGTCATGAAACATGAAAATAAACATGTCATTTCCAGTGAAAAGAATAGAGTAACAGGGATTGGATGTTGGACCTGGATGGCTGTTTAGAGATCTAATCTAACCTAGTCATTTTATCCTGGGGAAACCGAGGACTTTGAAGGAGGTGATTGATCTGGAGTGCAGCATAGGTCACTGTCAGCTGGCACAAGAACCCTCGTGTCTGGATAGCCACGAATACTCAGCCCACTGGAATGAATAAGGGAATATGGATGGAAGTGACCTCCTTCAGTCTCCTGGTGTTACCTGGTCATGGGGAGAATTTGACCCCATCCCATAGAATGCTCTTCCTGTTGCCTAACTACTGACCAGTTGGAATAGATAGTCTCCAGGGCTGGAAGAGCCTTGCAGACTGCGCTGTGGTAGGAGATAGAAGGCTACAGGTGTGGCCTTTCCAGTCTTCACAGTGTTTAGGTTTGTGGTGTCACGAACAGAGATACTGCAGTGGACATAGTTTGAGAGAGCAAAGCACCTGAAAGCAGCAGCTTGGGATCAGTAGGCCTGAGTTTGAGTCCTGGCTGTGGCACTCCTCTCTCTGTGATCTTAGGTGGCCATTGCTTAGCCCCTAAGCCTGAGTTGCCTCATCAGTGAGGATGGTAATACTTCTTTTAGGATGATGGTGATACTTAAAAAGAAAGTCATGTAATAAGTGCTCAGTAAATGATAACAATCACTACTTTTACTATTCCCTTCTGGGCTTTTCCATCTTTGGAGGTTGCTTGTTTGATGGATTTAATATCTAGATTGGTAGCAAACAAGGCCTGTAAATAACAGCTCATTTGTGTGGGTCTTGTCTTTCATTTTAAAAAGCCTTAATCATTTTTCCAGTGTGGAGAGATGGGGTTATGGCTAGTATATATATCACGAGCAGCAGTGAAGTCCAGAGAAGTTATTTATAGACTGGTAGGGGAAGTTACAGCCGTGGGTAGGGGAGCGCCACGAGACACGCCCAGGACAGGCTGTAACGGCTGCTTCCTTGGTGCCACTCTCGCGGGACTCTCAGTGACCCAGGAAGGTGGATCTGTAAATAACATCTCCACGGGGATTAGGAACTCTCCACCTCCCTAAAGAGACACTGGAAAGCCGTGTTAATTAACATGTGTCTGTAAAGAGCGAGTCAGCTTTCTGGTACGGGCAAGAAGTTTGTAATAGATGTTCAAGGCCCTGTGGATGACATGGGTTGCGTGACCTCCTCGGGAAGACCTTTGAAGGAGACAGCCACTGGGTGGGAGAGCACGCGTCTGTTGTGAAACTGTGGGGAGTAAGACGTCCACTATGTTCTCCGGCCCACTGCGGGGGGTCGCGCTGCTGTCCCGTCTCGCAGATGCGCAGCGTGAGGTGCCTGGAGCGAGTGTGGGGCCCGCCCGCCGCACCCCTCTTGTTCTTTCTCCTCCCCTTCGTTTCCTCGCCGCTTGTTTGGGCTCCTCTGCTCTGCTCCTCCACCCTTTTCCTCTCCCGCAGGGTCTCCTTTCTCCTCTTCCGTGTCTCAACGTTTGATCAAGTACTTTTGTTTACAGGTTCCGGAAGACTGTGCCAAGGGGGGCTGTGAAAATGGATATTTAAAGCACGCGGATTCCAATATATTAGACTGTGATGGGGCTGGTAAGGACGGCTGCCTTGGAGAGCAGACCCTCGGAGGTGTCAGGCTCTGGGGCCTGCTTGCCCCTCTCTTCAGCGAGAGAGCCCTGCTGTCACTGGAATCCAGGTAGGTGTGGGGCCCAGGCCTGGCTTTGTCTATCTGGTCTGAGGCGAGAACGCGCTCACTCCGCTAAATGGAATTAGATGGAGGTGCTGCACGGTGTACCTGAGAGAGCTCCCAAAATGGCTCGGAAGGAAGCTTGCCGGTCGTGCAATTAGGTAATTAGGCTGTGCGCGGGTGGCTGTGAGGGTCCTTCAGCACAGCCTCGTGCAGGCCCATTAGAAAGAAACGAAAGAAAGCTCTCCTTGAGAATTACTCCTGGGAGCCCCAGAAATGGCTGCTTGGCTGTTGGCGAGAGAAATCAGCCCTGCTGGAATCTCCTCCGGCTTCTACAACAGCTAAAAAAATACCATTGTAGTTGTGACTGCTGTTTTATGTTGAGCTTGAACTAAAATTCTCTTCTCATTATATCTGCTGGGAGTCATTCCTATGTGAGGAAATACTACAGGTTGTTTTCCTTAAAACAGAAAAAGGAGAAACATGCAGTACATTTGTATCTTTCAAATTAATCCTTTATGAGCCATTTTCCCGTTCATATTTTTCCTAGTTCATCCCTGACTGCTGCATGGGCCTTGGAATCAGAAAGAACTGTGCTTTCATTGCTCAGTGCCTCAGTTTCTCTGATCACTTCCTAGGGTTGCCGTGAAGAGTAGAAAGAAAAATCTTAAAGAAAATTGGGTAGTGTGTACCCTTTGTTAAGTGAAAGTTTTCAGTTCTTTTCTGTTCAGATAGAGTCGTTAACTGCTGCCCAAGACCCTTGGCAATATTTCTTACATCACTGCTGGATTAAGACTTAGATCATGTTGGGCATTTCTTCAGTGGAAAAAAGGACTGAAGCATTCAGTTTTCATGACTCAGTGAGGGCGACTTTCCCCAGTGATTGATACCTAACATTTTTGAAGCACCAGTCCTTGGGGGACATGCCCCCTGCCTGTTTTGCTTTAGTATTCCAGGGAATTAGGTGACTGTAGCTGGTATACAGAACCAGAGGGTTTTCTAAACATCAGGGCTGTAAACTTGGCATCAGAGTTAGGAGATAACCACCATCTCTCTGAGGACCACTTAGGATGCCCTCAGGGGAAAGGTCCCTTCCAGTGGTTGGCAGCTTGTCAGTCCCAGCCAGCTGTCAGGCAAGCACATGGGCTCTGATCTTCAGTCTTCCACATTTATATTCTAACTCTCTTGATTTTTAAGAAATAGATCTAATTACATTTTTGAAGAAAGCACTTTCTAAGCCAACACTGCAAGCTGACTTATGTCTTATGTTCATTTCTCTGGGGTATCCTTGTAGATATCTGCTCCATAGGGTTTCAGACTGTTTCTGGCCAGTTCAGTGTTAGACTAGCCCTAGTCTGCTGCTCTGGCTTTGGTTTTTGTGCCTGTGAGTGACTGGCCCCATGCTGATGGAGTTCAGGTTCTGCAGAAAGCCTGGCCAGCACACATGCTCCACACCAGGCTCAGGCTGGGCATGTCACTTGCCTGTCTCATCTCACCTTCATAAAGGCTTTATAGGCTATTGCAGGTGATCTTCTTGGTTACTCAACATTTCCTTGGCTAGTTAGTGATAGCACCATTAGAGAATTTTCTAGGGGAAATAATATTCTTATTGGTCAGGGGAACACCATTTACCTAGACATTCCTTCCAGAGGTGTGTGTGGGGTGTTTTCCTTACCCTAGAAGAAGCAGGGTTTGGAGTAAGATAGAGCGAGCTCCTGTTTAACTGTACCTTTAGATCTTGTGCCATCTCTACTCATCTCTGTGTCTTTATCTATGAAGGAGGGTTGGATGGGGTAATGACAATTATTTACCACCTAGAAACTTCTAAGGGTTAAATGAAATAATGGGTATATAGATTCAGGTCAGTACTAAGTGAGATCTTGCCAATATTACTCTATAAATCGTGTTCTTCCAGTTATTCCTACTCCTTCCATCTAGCCCCAGGTAAGATTCTTGGCTTATGCATGCACAGCAGTCAGCCAGGGATATATGTCTCTGTATTCACCCGTGAGCCTGATCTGATGACCCCAGTGCACAGGTGTGACAGACTCAAGCCTAAGGTGACCCAGTCTGTGAGTTCCTCTGCCTTCTAGCCATGTACGCCAAGGCCCAAGGGGCAGTGCAGTGGCAAGGCCCAGAGTTACTCTGGTGCAGTGAACCTGTCTGTTAGGATGGACTAGGAAGCAGCTTTGCTAGTGGTTACATTAGTCCAATAACTAGTTGTCTGCACTTGATCAGAGTAACTCATTTGTTGCAGGTGGAGTGAAAAATTCAGCATGCCCCCCCCCCCCCCCCGAAAGGGCTGGCAGGTCCCCTCTGCCTTGGCATTCACTGTGTGTGTGATGCCCAGCCCTTGCTTTGCATGGTTCCGGCTTACTTGGCCCCCATTCGCTGGAGAACATGGTTTAAGATTTTACCACCTTAAGTTTGGTGTTTGCAGCCTAAAATTAGGTGTGATATTTCATAGCTAAGAAATTATAAAAATGTAAAAGGGGAGCTTTGGGGGATGATATGCTTATTTAAGAGTGTAAGGAAAGATGAGTGCAATCTTGAGCGGTAGTGCGGTGGAGAGGCCGGCTCCTAGGAGATCTGACTCAGCAGTTCTGGGGATGGTTGTGGGACAGGTAAGGTGCCACCGGAACGTGAGCCCAGTGTGGATTCGAAGAAATCCACAGAGGATCACCAAAGGGACTAGGTCTATCGGCTGGGGAAGACGTCTTGTCTGAAGATAGATTCCGTATCAAAGAGGGACTAGACTGTTGGGATCTAAATAGGACCCCAGAAACCCAGTGTCCTCCTTGGTCCTTCTGTCTCCTTTACCTCCCAAATCTAGGTTCTAATCATTCTACCTCTTAAGCAGCTCTCGGATCTGTCTCTGTTGCTTCCTCTCCCTGTAACTTCTTCAGATTTCTCCAGATCACTGCAGTAGCCCCCTAACCAGTCCCCTGCAGTTATCCTTGCTACCTTTCAATCTGTTTTCCCTAGACTTGTAGAGCAGTTATTTAAAAATTCAGTGTATCATCCTATCTTTGAGAGAACCTCCACTCTTCTTGGGGCCAGGATCTTTCCATTTCTGGCCAGGCCCTGTGAGACCTGGTATCCTTCTCCCTTAGGTCTTTATAGTGTTCTTGTCTTGCCTCCTGTTCTTCAACTGCAGTGCCCTTCCTCCAGTAACTTGAAGGAGTCCAGTGTCCCCACTGTTGTGGGGTCATTGTTCATGCTGGTTCCACTGAACTGTTTGTTGTCCACTCTGGTCCCCCCCACCCTGAGACCTTTGTTGAACTCATTCAGGTGTTGTTTCCAAACCTCTATAAGACCCTGATGTGGTCAGGAACTCAGGTTACACATGTTCATGGGGCACGGCACACTATGTTTATTGTCACTCATTTCAAAATGAGCATTCAACATGGCATAGATAGGGCTGTTCTCCAGCTTCTCTTCTCCCGTACTCCCACCCGTTCCTGGCTAATGACCTTGATCTCTACATCACTGAAAAAACAGTAGTGATGGAATGCAAACCACTGCTTGCCTCTATACTTGGAAACTATCTTTCTGCCTGTGGAAGTAGAAAATATCTCTGTTCCTACCACCAAGACCAGTCCTCCCCTGTGGCTTAGTTTCCACCCTCTCTTGGCCCTTCTCTTTTCTGCATCAGTAGTTTTTCCTTACATTGAATCATTGCAGTAGCCCCATAAATAGGAGACATACCTGATAATTGACATTTGGGAAAAGTACCCTTTGTCCTCTAATTTCACATTCATTGCAGCTGCTGTCCCATTTCTGTATTCCTACTCAAAGCAAGATTTCTCAAAAGATTTGTCTGTCTTCGCTGCTTCCAATTTCTCCTTCTGTTCTCTTTCTATCATTGTAAGTGTTTTGATAACTTTTGCTCTGCCTATCAAGGTCAACAATAATTTCCAAGTTGAAATATCTAGTGTCTGGGGTCCACCTCTCAGCAGCAGCTGGCCTTTCTCTCTGGACTGTGACTGGGACTCTTCTGCCCCAGTGGCTACTCCTGGTCCACCTCCTGTATGGAGACTCTGTTCTCACCACTTCTCTGCTGCATCTTCCCACCCTCTCATGACTGCAGAGTATGCTTTGTGACTGCTGGATGTGTGCTTATGGTCCACACCTGTCCTCCAGGTCGCACAGCCAGCTTTGCAGCTATGTCTCTCCCATCCCTAAAGTCCTCCAGTGGATTTCCATTGCTGACAATAAGATGAGAATTTCTCGATCCTGCTCCTACCATTTTTCTGTCTTCATCGGCCACCTCTTTTGTTCTCTGGCCCCTCAGCTCCACTGACCCTTCTGTTCTGCACATATCCAAGCTTGTTCCCACCAGTAATAGCTGTTCGCTTTACCTGGAATGTACTTAAGCCACGTGTATATGACTAGCAGTCCCTCTGCTACATACCAGCTTTGTAGAGAAGCCTTTCTCTGCCCATTCCATCTAAGGGGAATATTATTTGATGCTTTGTCTCTGGATTTATTTTTTCTCCTTCCTTACCTCCTGTTCATATTACTTATCATTACTTTCCGTTGAATTACATAGTTGTCAGTGTATGTATAACTGTGTCTGTCTGTCTTCTCCTTAATAGAATGTAAGCTCCACTATTTTTTACCATGCATAACCACTGCCTTACGTCTCACATTGAAAGTGCTCAATAAATATTTGAGTGACCATGTGGACAATTAATAGCTCAACCTGATACCAGAAAAAAAGTTTAAAAATCAAGGAAGAGTTGGTTCTGCTTTGGAGTCAGAAGGGTCTGGTTCTAATCTTTGCTCTGTCATTTTTCTGAGGGATCCTGAATCTTTGTGAGCCTGTTTTTTCATCTGTAAATGATTTTTAGTAATAGTTCACCTCTCATAGTCTGAGTCTGAGGATTCAGTGTATTTAAAGGATGAGGCACATGGTTAGTGCTTAGTAAATGTCAGTGCTTTTCTCTACACCTTCTGTGTGGCACAGACGCTCAGGAAAGGGCATATAAACACTTTCTGGGTCTCTGACAGGACCCTTGCACTGAACCATTCCAGAGGTCCTGGTTATAGTGACAGCTTAATGAATTCGCTATTCAGATTCCCAACAAAGTAGTACTTGAAATGTTTTATTTAATAACACCACTGCTTTAGTGTATTATAACAGCCTCTTTTATCATCTTTTACCCCATTTATAAACTTTTCTCTGCATTTTATTGTGTGTTATTTGGTGGTAAGGAATGGTCCTCCTTTTGCTAGTTGAATAGTAATTGTGATTATTTCTTGTCTATGTTAGAGGAAGGGAAGGAAAATTTAAGTTAATATCTCCAATGCTTGTAATACCAGAAATATTTTTAAAGTTTGGGTTTTCTGTCATTTAAGATGGTTCACATATCCTAGATGATACTGTGATAAAAGTGAGCAAGGTACCATACATTTTAGTTCTGTTTTTTCTTTATCTTCCTTAGCTGAGTTGACCCTGTCCCTCATTGGTGTCATAGGAATCAGGCTTGAGGAAGGCCTTGTTCTCGCCCTCAGAGGGTGCAGTGAGGAGGCTGAATCAGGGTGCCTGCTGCTTCCAAGAGCAGCAAAGATCAGAGGGCAGGAAGGCCAGGGTGTGTTATAGGAACTATAGGGTCTGGTCTGACTATCTTGTAAGATTTCTTGAAACAAGGCAAGGAAGAAATGCAAGGAGAAGAAAAAGAAGTAAGATCATGTGGCCACGCTTCTCCTGCAGGCCACACGGTGTCGTCCTGACCTTGCAGTCCCTCTCCTGGAAGGTGGGCAGCCTTCCAGCCAGGTCTGCTCAGAGCTGGCCCCGCCTCTTCTCCCTGTAATTCTCTGCCTCAGTTTCTCCACTTCATTTCTTTTGAAAGTTTCCTTCCTTCATTTTTTTGAATTATAAACATTCTTATTTTTTTTATTTTTAAAAGTATAAAAAATAAAGAAAACCAAAAAAAAAAAACAACAACAAAAAAGGGAAAACATTAACAAAAAGACACAAAGTAGCACAAAAGCAGTACAATCAAAATTGAATTAACAGACAAAGTGACAGGGAATCACCAATGGTTGCTGCACTACACATTGATAACTGCAAAGTGCATGTTTCTGAAATCGCATATAGACATACAATCTTGATCAAACAATCATGAACTGTTCCTTACCATAAAGTGACACAGGTCAACATTGGCACCAGGTTAGCCATCCTGCAGGTACACACATTGATACATATCTGTCCCTTTCTTCCCTTTCCTCCTCCCCTCATCCCACCTGCTCCCTACCTTTGAGCAGATTCCCTTTACACCCCCCAATTCACATTCTCACCTTCAGATTCCTACACCAGTGATACAATACGCTGCCTGCATGTGAACCTCTGATTTATTTCACTTATGAGTACAGTGTCCAATTGTGACCATTTGCCTACAAAGGCCCCAAATCTGTCCTTCTTCATAGTTGAGTAATATTCCATTATATAAAAATGCCACTTTTTTTTAATCCAGTCCTCTGTGGATGGACATTTGGTTGCTTCCACAATTTGGCTATTATAAATTGTGCTGCTATAAACATGGGTGCACATATATTGCAGTGATATGATGCTTTCAGATCTTCTGGGAAAATACCCAGAAGAGGAATAGTTGGGTTGAATGGGACCTCTAGACCAAGTTTGCTAAGGAATCTCCAAACCGATCTCTACAGTGGTTTCACCACTCTGGATTCCCACCAAAAGTGCAGAAGAGTTCCTATTTCTCCACAGCCTTGCCAGCATTTGTTATTGGATGATTTCTTAATACTGGCCAATCTTACTGGGGTGAGATGAAATCTCAATGTTGTTTTTATTTGCATTTTTCGAATGACTAAAGATGTAGAACATTTTCTCATATATTTGTTTGCCATTTGTATTTCTTTATCTGAGAAGTGTATATTCATCTCAGATGCCCATTTCTGGATTGGGTCTTTAAATTTGGACAGGTTCATGTTTTTTAATTCTTTGTAAAACATTCTTATTTTGAAGTGTTCTTTTATGAGTTCTGTTTTCTTGAGAGTAAATTCGGTAGTTTCATGTTGTCTTGTGTGTTGGATTTCCTGTGCAAATTCAGTTTGCTTATACTAACAGATCCCACCCATGTTCTTCCTGTGTGGTGGTCTTGAAGTTGCCTCAGTTCGGCTTCTTAATAAGGGTTAGTGACATTTATGTGGCTCCTCTTTCACCCTGGGAGTTGAACTTCTGGCTCTACTACTTTCTGCAGAGGCCTCCGTTCTGACCCTCTTCTCAGGGCTGTTTCTGCTGTGTCTGATCTATAGGTACCTTCATCCTGAGTTTGAGCTTACTGGTGGCACCTTGAAGTGTTTTCTTATTATGGATTTTTACTGTCATTTCTGCAATCAGAATAGAGTGGAAGGAGTTCCTGTGTGTGCTCTCGCCACCGTCTTGGCAGGAAATCTCTCCACCTTTCTGGAGCACAGGCCTTTTAGGGCCCTCCTTTTCTTCGTGTGGCCTGCCAGGCTCTTCGTGTCGCCTTGGCCTTGTTTCCCAGCTTCACCTCCTCCTTCACTACACTGTGGTGACTGTTCATGTCATTGTTCTGCACTGATCCCCTGCCAGCCTTTACTCAACCTTCACTTCTGACATGTTTCTTTCACCTGTAGTCTGGACACGGGAATAGTTGACGTGTAACCTTACTAAACTTGCTTTTTTATGTTATGGAATGGTCGTTTGTATACACACTGGCTATCACAGCAGTCTTAAGTCCTTGCTGGAAAATTTATATCCCTGTTCCTCCTACAGTACCTGGCCCAAGAAACACACTCACAAAAGAGTTGTCTTAAATCACTGGCACCATACCAGGTGTTTTCCACGCTAGCCTAGTTTTATTTCTTTGGAAAGCAGAGCTTGAGATACAGATGTGGGTACAAGTGATTAATTTGGAATGTGGCACCAGGGAGCAGGAGTGCCAGAGAGAGCTCAGAGAGAGTGAGACAGTGAGAGCCAAGCCGGTAAGGGTGCAATATTGATCTGTTAAATGCTTGAGGGAGCTGGGGCCCCATCCTGCTAGGTGCCCTGTTAGAGACAGAATAGCCTGTGCCTATGTTGTCCTCTAAAGGTTAGAGCCTTAGACATTCCCCGCACGGATCTCTTCCCCACTGATGGAGGGTTTCCCAGGGTATCAGCTGCCCCCCGCCTCCACACTGCCTGCTTGGCTGGCTCAGAGAACTTAGAAAGAACCCAGGCAGTGAAACGCGGAGGTACCCAGATGGGACGGATGTGTCTGTAGCGGCCGTCGCACAGCTGCAGCTGAAGTCCGAGGGGAGCCAAGGATGTGTGGAAAGGGACATAAAAAGTAACTGCCATCCAGACACCGTGTGGTTTAATCCTCATAGCTCTCCTGTGGGGAAGACTTACCTTCTTTTCAAAGAAATTCAGAGTTAGAATTTGAAGCCATTTTATTTTTTGCATGCTGGAGGTTGAATCCACTGGCTTGTGCAAACCAGAAATCCCTACCCTGAAGGCATTTTTGTGTGCCTCCAAAGCCAGCGTGCTGTCCACTCTGTTTGTATGCATGTTAGTGAAGCATCTCTTCATTAACATTTGTTTATTGAGCACCCACTATGCACCAGAATAGATCAAGTTACGCATGGACCAGACAGGTTGGTGAGATTCATCCAGAGCCACTCTTGCCCTGATGAATGAATGAAGATAGTGTGTTGGGTTGGAGCTGGGCAACCTATAATGTCTTGACACCTTATAGTTCCACTTCCTCCTACGTAGGTGCAGCCTACACTCACTATCCATGTGGCCCACTTACTTGCTGTGTCCTTGTGTCAAATGCTGCTCTTACCCATGGAATAGACATGATGGTAACTGCCCTGCTTGGTTGTTGTGAGATTATATGGGCTAAAATGCTTGGTGTGATTCCCACTATATTGTGGGACTATATTTATTTTAGGCAGAATCTGGGTAAGAGTTGGTGGGGACAACTTGGGAAGTAGGTAAAGGACATGTTTATTTCTCTTGCTTCCTTTTCTTTGGAGAAACAGGCCAGACCTTCTGAAAGCACTACATGAACTGCTTCTGGAACGACTATACTTAGCAGAGCAGGAAGATCCTGGCGAACACCTTGATGGTGAAACTGAGAAGACACTTAAGCAAATGGCCATTCAGCTGATAGATGAACTTGGACGTTTGGTCCAAGCCAACTCATTCAGCAAGCCACATGGTGAACTGAACTCAGTGGGGGCCCAGCTAGGAAAGATGGATGAAGTGGCCAAGGTGGAGCTGAAAGATGCCTCGGTGCAGACTGTGCCCGGGGAAGGTCACCTGCTCAGGTTTGAATGTGATGGAAAGAGAGAAGCTTGGGAAGAGAAGCCAACAGGTGCCATGTTCGGTGCTGAGCCCAAGAACGCATGCAGGATGCCAGGACAGCAGGCCACTAGTGTGACCAACAAAGTACGTTTGTATATTACCTCCACTGCCACCATATTTTTCCTTTTATGTGAAGAAAAAGCCTGGTGTTTCTCTGCCTGCACTGGAGCCTCTTGCCCTCCATGTAGAGGTGTGCGGACCTCCAGCTGTCCCCCTCCCTCCCTGTTTCCTGTCCTCACTCCCATCCTCTGACTCCCCTCCTAACCCCAGCCTATCTCATTAGTCTATATGTCAGGATATTTTTGTGTTTTCCTTAGAAAAGCCACGTGAACGATCATGTTTATATGTCTGTCTGTAGCTTTCTCTTTCGCATTATATATTGAAGACATTTTTCCTTATGCTGGCTATATAAGATTCTGGTGTGCACATGTACCAATACAGCTTTCACCTGCTGACAGACATTTCCTTTAGTAGGCTAAAGTAAAACTGTAATGGCTTTAGCGTACTGGCCGGCAGTTAGGGGCCTGGGCTGGGACTCCTCCTGTGTCTTATACCCTTCCTTTGGCCAAGCTACCTTTCAGTCATGGTGGTCCAAAATGGTACAGTAGATAATAAAAATTTTAAAGTAAAACACAATTTCTCTTATTTTAAGACACAAGCAGGACAGATAATTTTAAACAAAAAGTATTTAATATATTTGGGAAAATTAAGTCCATTTAATTATCCAGTTTTCCTGACCAGAGATATCTCCCACACAGCAGAAAAAAAGCAAACAAAAACACAAACCAGAAAATATATCAAATATGCCAGACTGTTAAAACCTGGGCCTTCTTGCAGTGTGTGATCAGGTCTTCAGTACAGTCCTTTTGCAAGTAGAGGTTGGGCTGAGAATCCCCATGGCTGGAAGCTGTCTTTTGCTAGGGAAGAAGCAGTTTGTGTTTCTAATAGAGTTCCAATTAGACCATTGGATTCTTGCTTCTGATGGCTGCTTTGTACCTGAGAAATCAACTGTACACACTGCTTTGTAGCATCAGAATGGAGAATTAAGTTTATTTTCTGACCACTAAATTACTGCTTTTGTGCATACCAAAGAGTGTTAGATATATCATTAGCAAAATTGCTTTTGATTGTTTTAAATTATGCACCAAAACTGTAATTTCCAGAAAAGGGTTTTCTAAAGATATCAGTAGAGACCTAAAAAAAAAATACACTGCCATTATATTAATGGTACTCAAAATGCAAATTTGTGCAATTTGGCTAGAATGAAAGTGCTCTTGTCTGCCCCAGCTCCTACAGTTGGTACCTGTGTATTAGGAAAACTCGGTAGTTTTTTTGGTGTGTTTTTTTGTTTGCTTTTTTCCTATTGTGTGGGACATGTCATTCTCTGTTCAGGAAAATTGGATAATTGAATGGACTTAATTCTCAAATTTATTAAATATTTTTTGTTTGAAATTATCTGTCTTGCTTGTGTTTTAAAAGAAGAGAAACTGCTTTCAAATTTTTATTGTCTACTGTATATCAGAGATTTTCTCAATTCTCTCTACACCATCTCATTTAATCTTCTCAGCAAGCATGAGTTTTGTAAGTAAATGAACATTTTACACACGAAGAGATACAGACATTTGAAGGCTCAGGAAAATGGTCCAGTATGTCTCAGCTAGGAGGTAGACTGAGAGAGGTTATAAACTTGCCTGGTTTTAGAGGCAGGCATAGATAGTACAAACCTATCTTTTTCAGGGAACTCTCTTATCACCTGTGTGGTTTCCAGTGTATGCAAAATAGAAAAAAAGTTGATTTTCTTCGTGGTTTCAGTGGTGGCTTACACTGTAACTCTGATATCCTGCACCTGTAACTGTAGCTGGAAAGTGAAACAAAGACCCCACATCTTGGCTGTTTAGTGACAGAGGCAAGAAGAGAGACTTTACAATTCATGTTGAGTCCCTGGGTCATCAGTCACCTGACCTGTCTCAGTGGCTTGAATGAGATTAATGTGGCCTAGACCCTGTGGTTGACGTGGTCGCAGAGAGGTGTAGTGTGTCGTGAATGTCTAGGACGGTACCTTCTATGTGGTAGGAGCTCAGAGTGCCGGAGTTCCTGTCTCCATCCATTCTCAAGCAAGAAGCTCTGATATGACTTTGCTAATACCGGGGTAGGTGGACTCTGTTGGGAGTCCATAAGGTAGCATTTCGCGTGCTGTTATTTTAGAGCAGGCACTGGGTTGACTGACGGCGGTCTTCCAGCTTGAAATTGGCTTTGGCCTTTGTGCACTTGCAGATATCTTTTCTGCTGCCATATGACACACAGATTTTGGTCTAAGAATAAAGATTGGTGGAGACCCAGGGCCAAGCAAGTGACTGTTACTTTCCAGCCCTCTTTGCTGTGCCATCCACCTCTTCCCAAGAGTTCCCCCTTCACCCCTGCAGACCGCTCCTGTCCTTGAATATGCCGTCTCCTCTTCCCTGGAATTTCAGGGCAGAAAGCAACTTCCTTTTCCTACCTGAGAACTAGAGTCTGAAGACCTGGTGTGAGCCTGACCATTGACCCTTCCTGTTGTATGTCAGTGGACTAGTTGTCTCACCTCTCAGAGGACAGACTGATACCTTCTGTGACCTGGTGAGCTCTGAGAATGCATAGTTGGCCTGGGGATTATGACCTGGACACTGTGCTAGAAAATTTGATACCCTAGAATGTGCAAGAAGGGCCCTCACTCTGCTCCTTCTAAAGAGACTTTGGTTGTCTCCTCATACCTTAGGTCTCAAACATTTCCTGTTTTAATCTCAGGTTTCTACTCTTCTCCTGTTAAAAAATTATTAATGGCTTTCTCAGATAGAATTTACATATGATACACTTCATCCATTTTATTGTACAGTTCAGTGGAGTTGTATAACCATTACCATGGTAGAATGTTTTCATTATCCCAGAAAGGTACCTGATACTGATACTCAGTAGTATTAAAGTCTAATTCCTCCACCCACACATCCCCACCCTTAGCCACTTAACATATTTCTGCTGGCTTGAACCACCAGTGGTACATGCATGACCATCCCATCAGATGGCTTGTACCACTGGCGGTAAAAGCAGTGCTAATCACTTCTTTTGGTCTTTTTACTAATAAAATTAAATCAGAGGCACCTGGCAGCAAGACGCACAAGTTACAGCTTCATTGTGAATGTGTCAGTCTACTTTCTGACCATTTGTTTGCATTTGCCTATTCTGGATATTTCATATAAATGGAGTCATAAATATGTGGTCTTTGGTGACTGGCTTATTCTACTGAGCATAATATTTTCAGGGTTGATCTTGATGGAGCACTGTATCATTATTTATTTTCATCACTAAGTAATATTCCAGTGCTTGGATATACCGCATTTTATTTATCCATTCACCAAGTGCAGCACATGTGAACTGTTTCTACATTTTGGGTATTATGAACAATAAGTACAGATTTTTTAAAGAAGATAATATTTTTATTACTTTATACTAATAAACATAAAGGTAAATAAAAACATTCTTAGAGAAATATAACTTACAAAAATGAATGCAAGAAGAAATATAATCTCTGGACAGTCTTAGAAATCTTTTTTTTTTTTTTTTTTTTTTTCTGGGACCGGGGATCGAACTCAGGGCCTTAGCGCTTAGCGGCAAGCACTTACCCCACTGAGCTGTACCTCCAGCCCTATCTTAGAAATCTTAAGTAAACCAACACAGTAATATTAGCAGTAGGAAGTAATAGTATCCCACTTAAAGGGTTAAAAAAAAGGCTAGGAGAGACATAAAACTTCATGTACAAGTTCTGCCAAACTAAGTACAAATTTTTGTGTGCATGTTTTCCTTTTTCATAGGTATGTATGTACCTGGGAGTAGAATTGATGGGTCATGTGGTAACTCTGTATTTTACCCTTTTAGGGAGTGCCAGACTATTTTCCAAGCAGCTGGGCCCACTTCACATCACCAGCATGTATTAGGGCTCTGATTTCTCCGTACCTTGCCCTACACTCGTCATTATCTTTTTGATTATAGCCGTCCTAAGTGGTATGAAGTGGTGGTACATTACTGTGATCTCATTTATACCAGCATCTTTTCAAGTAATGTTAGTTCTATGATAACTCCTGTGGAGAAATGTCTGTGGGATCTTTGGCTCATCTTTTAAATGGATCATTGATTTTTTTTTTAATCATTATTGAGTTGTAATAGTTCTTTATATATTCTAGATTCAGTTCCCTCCCCTCAGTTTTTGAATATATTTAAGACCCACCACTTGAAAGGGTCCCTCATTTGGCCTCTTACTGTGTGTATGTTCATTCTAAAATTAATTTTGGAGCACCTGCTATGTACTGGTTCTTGTGTTGGAAGTTGTGGTTAGAATGTGGCTATGATATGCAGAGGCCCTGCACTCTGGGCTATGTGCGGGCTGGTGCAGTGAGTAGGCGGTGAATCAGCGATTGCGCAGATATTTAGTTATAATGACACTAATGTTCTCTAGGGGGCTGTAAGTGTATAACAGGGACACTTGGTCTTGGAACTCAAGACTCATCGTCTTGAGGAAGGCACATTTGAGCCGAGTTCTGATGAATGACATAGTTCGTGGGAAAGTAGAGAAAGTCTGACCTTTCTCATAAGCGAACTGGAAAGCAGTTATAAGAGTGGATTGGAGAGAATGAAAGTGGGTACGTGGAGAGGAGCCATTCAGCAGTGGCCTAGGTGCTGTGGCCTAGGTGAGAGCCAACAGCATCCTCGTGTTGGGTGGTGGCAGTGGAGGGCGGAAAGAGCTGAAGGAATTGAGAGGCAGCTTAAGAGTTGGAATCATAATCTGCTAAATGGTGAAAGTGATGAGAACACAGGGACATTTAAAAATGACTCCCAGGTTTCTGGACTGTAGCAAGTGGACGACTGAGTGGTTTACCCAGACAGGTAAGTGAGGGAGTGCAGACTTATGGGTACAGACATGGCATGATGGCATCGAAGCGCTGAATTTTCAGTTGGCCTGGGAGAGCCTGTGACCCACTGCAGATGAAGGTGCTGAGGTGGGTGGCTGGGAAATCCCCTGGGCTAGTGACTTAGGAACCAAGGAAGTGAGAAGGTAGTTCTGGTTGGACTAACATGGTGGGAGATGCCTTGGCTTCCACCAGGAATGGGTAGGAACTAAGGAAATAAGTGGGAAAACGTATTTCCCAGAAGATTCTGTTGGAACTGCCAGATATGGAACATCTGAATTGTCCAAAGACAGTAAGCTAGGGCTGAGAGGATGTCAAGAAGTTGCCCCTTGACAGTCAGAGGGGACACCTGCCAAGATATGTGCTCCTTGGTAGGAAGTTGAATATAGATGCTATTATAAGAACCAGCAGTCTGAGTGGTCAGTTTGAAACCTATTTTATAAGATCAGCATGACTTTTATAAGATGAACCAAAGGAAATATATTTGAAGTGTGTTCATTGTTATGTGTGTGCGTGCATTTTCAGGTTGTTAAGAGGTCCCGCTTGCCGATCCTAGAAAGACCATCTCGGCCATTAGGAAATACATATTGTCTTCCTGCCACCCAGGAGGTGGTAGTTCATCTACAAGGTCAGATCCTGCAGTTGCAGGGGGAGCTGAAGGAGTTTAAAACTAGAAATAAGCAACTTCACCAAAAGTTAATTCTGGCTGAGGCATTGAAGAATGAGAGGCCAGCACCTGACCAAATGCTACTGAGTGGTAAGCACTGAGAAAAATGCCTTTGCCATGAGCTGCATGAGCAGCACAATAGTACTACCCAAAAGCTCAGCCTTGTTGTTCATAATTGCAGCAAGTTTGAGTATAGATTGCGTGGATTACAGTGATTAATCTTATCAAATGCACAATGAAGGAACACAAGAAGGAAAGAGTTAATCTATTGCTCTGTTTCTATCCTGGGGTCTGGATCAGTGGGATTTTTAGTGCTCTTAGGTCTTGAGGGGCCTGTGTTGTCTTCATCTGGGATTGTGGGCAGGTGCCCAATTGTGGACAGCTTCAGTATAGGCTTTTGGCCTGGCTGTGTCTGTGGGTGCTTTGGGCAAATGGCATCAGAAATATGCAAGTCAGAGTTCTCTATGCAGGGTGCTCTGCAATGTTTAGGGCGTCTCTGGGCTGAGTGTAAACCGTACTGACTAGGTCTTCCTGTAGAAATGGCCTACCTCCCCATCTGCTTTGAGTCTACTACTACTACTCTTTTTGGGGTCAGGCAAAGTAGGGAATGCATGGATTAAAATGTATCTGAAGGGGTAGAATCTACAGAGTGGAGGAAACACCGCAAGTGGTGGCCTCTTTGTCTAGGACAGTGGTACTTGGAGGTTTGGGGCCTTCACCCCTTTGAAAATGTGGAGAATGTTAAGAGTCCCTGACAGAACAGTGCAGACTATAATTTAAAAAAAAAAACAAAAAACAGTGCTGATTACTACATGGTAGCATTTTACATTGTTCTCTGAGAATTTGTGAATCTATGAGTATGTAAGTTGACTCCTGATTTTGAAGCCCAATGTATAGGTAGTATGGAGTGAGAAAGGGGGACAGATGAAGAAGATGAGTTAGGGGTGGGTACAAAATCGGGTGGCACCCATAAGCCATTGTTGTCTAAAACAGGGAATTGTTGGAGGATTTTGAACAGAAGAGTGATGTGATCTGAATTAAGCCTTGAAGCACAGACGAGCAAACTTCTGTCCTTGGGCCAAATCCAGCTTGCTTGCCTGCTTTTGTAAATAAGGTTTTATTGGCACAGAGCCACATTTATTCATCTGCATATTAATTGAAAGCAATTGTGCTGTACTCCCAGGGTTGAATAGCTATGACAGAGACCCGTGGCCTGCAGAGCTTAATGTGTATTATTTGCCCCCTTAAGAAAAGTTACCTGGCTCCTGCTTTAAAGGATCACTTGTGACGTGAACCATTAGATGGGGGAGTGGTCACACCCTGAGATGGGAAGGGCTGCAGTGGAGGCAGGCTGTGGGGGTGTTAAATGTCTAGTTTGGGACTTACTGAAGTGCTTGTTGGCCATGCTAGTGGAGATGGCAGGGAGGCAGTTGGATTGTAGTATTAATGCAACACGTTCCTGTTACTTATTGATTCCTGTGATAGGTGTTAAAGACACAAAATAATTGAATCTAGTCCTTTGACTGTTCAGTAATTATTACTGTTTTCAGTTCAGGGAGCAGTTTCAGAGATAAAGTGATTTGGCTATGGTCACACTGTTACCAACTTTCAGAGCTGCTTGTGAACCAGCCTTCCTGGTTTCAAAGCCTGCATTCTTTCCTGCTTTACAAAGCCTAGTGTATGATAGTTCTCATGTGGGTTTTGTGATGATCTGTAGCCAGAGGTAACTTCTGTTTAATTTTAGGTTCTCTCTTGGGTTTATCATAGTTGAGGCTTAAGGTAAGTTAGCTTTTGGCAGAATTGTTCTTCCCCACCTCCTGTCTGTCCGTTCTTTCAGGCATCTACCGGGCGTTCAGGGAATGATCCCCAAGGAACCACTGTGCTCCAACCTCACAACACAGGGTGTAGGAGCAAGAGAGATGAATGAGTTACAGTCTCTGTCTTCTGAGAGCGCCCTGTCTTGCGGGCGCTAGTGGGCAGCTGCAGACAATTAAATCAGCACAGCAAAGGGGCAGGGGCTTCTGAGAGGAGAGGTTTTATGGCAGAGATGACTCAGCCCAAGAGAAGCCCTAGCACTTAGTCCAGCACCTGCCATTTGCACTCAGCCGTGTTTTTGCTTTTTGCTGAAACACGAGCTCGCTTCAACCAGGTGCTGCTCCTGCCATTGCCCAGAGGACCCCAGGGCCTTTTTCTCATGGGAAAAAGGGGCACGAGTTGATGGAATTCATTTTTTCACTCATAGTTTTCTGAGAACCTGACTTAAGCCATTTCAGACAAGCTACAGTATGTTTATGCTTTTTATGTCCTGTTATGGCAGCTCGATAGATTAATTTTATCTTATAAATTGCATTTTGCCTCCCCAGTGCTTTTATTTTCCCTGTTGCATCTTTGTGTTCTTCTCAGTTGCTTAGCGATGTTTCAAGTCTGTGGTTTTATTATTCTTTCTTTTCGCCAGTGCCTACAGCTCAGCCTCTTGTGGGAGCAGCTTACCAGGACAGCTCAGGAGAGCAGGGAAGAACCGAAGCCACACCCTCTGCCCAGAGAGACAAGGATGCCGATAGTGACCAGCAAACAAACTACGTGACCGGTCAGAACTCAGTCTGTGTGAATACTGAACAGCTACCTGGTGCCAGGCACCACTTGGGATGGTTTAGGTCAAAATTATCACTAGGCCCACAGCAATTCTGTCCAGGCATCATTATCTTTCTCTCCTGCCGCATGGGGAAGCTGAGGATTTTTAAACTGATGGACCTAGGGTTCCCTAGCTGGTGAGGAGGTTGGAGAGTGTAGGTGCAGTGGGGTGTCATTTGGAGCTTACCAGCCTGTTTGGTAGCCCCTTCTGTTAGGCAGTAGGTAGGTTTTTGGTGGTTTGGTGCGAAGACCTCACCCATTTGAGAGACAATTCTTGAAACATGGTTTTAGCATCCAGGATTGTGGTGGCTACTGTAGAGGTGTACACAAGGTTGTTCTCCACCTGCCCAGGAGGAGAGGGTCTGAGGAGAGCCTGTCACTGAGGCCACGTGTGTGGCATTTGCCAGTACGTCAGTGGAGAAGGTGCAGGGATGTCAGTGAGGCCTGCAGCAGGTTGTATTCTCTCCCTACTTTTTGTAAGCATACAGATACACACAGGATAACATAGCAGATACACTTTACCCTTCAATCAGAATGAGCAAATGCTTACATTTTCTTCTTACCTTAGATCTTTTGTAGCCCTTCATTAAAAAAAAGTCACTTTTATTCTGGATCTGACTCATTCCGTAAGAAATAAAGGTTTCAGAAATCCTGAATCTGTCATTGGATGGCCATGGGAATGAACATCAGGCTCCAGAGAAAGACTGAGCCTCGTCCCGCACTGGTGTGTGCTTCCCCTAGGCCGGAAGTCAGTGCAGTGAATGCAGTCACATGCTTCAGGGTCTTCTGGGCTTTGAGGGGAAAACAGCTCTCCTATGCAGTGAAGTACCCCTAAGTGAGTAGTGGAAAGTTTTAGAACTCTGGCATTTTTTCATGATCTAAATAGATGGCCCTAGGGCCCTCTTTGGACTTCTTAATCATAATCATAGTGATTAACAGAGACTTTCTGATGGTTTCCCTTCCCCGCTCAGTTCACCCTCATCACTGAAATTCTTGTAGTTTTCTGAATGTGCATCCAGATCTTTGCACATGCTGTTGTCTCTGCCTGCACTTCTCCTTTAATGTGGTGTAGGGACACATCACTGTATAGATCCCCACCTACGTGTCACTTTCCATTGCAGTGTTTTCTGAGTTCCTGGTGTTTGAGAACCCCTGGTAGCCCCTTTCCTTTCTTAGCGTCCACTGTTATTAAATTGACTTGACTTGCTTAGTGATTCCCTCTGGGGGTGGGTGTTGTGGGTGATGCCTTCACTTCGTCAGGAGCCCATTGGTAGATACTTGGGAAGTGAATGAAGGGATCCCATTGCCATCACGGGCCTTCACCTACAGGGCTCACTGAGCCCGCGGTGAGAGGGCTGTATCAGAAGGCAGCATTCAGAGAGTTGAAGCAGACAGCCCCATGCTTTGATGAAGGGCCCGCTGTTCTCTTGCCCTGAATCGTGGCCAAACTAGCCAGGTCTGAAAGCCTGACCTCCTCTTCCATGGAATGGGTAATGTCACCAGTGTTTTGCAGGGCTGCTCTAAGTAGACACACAGATGAGGTCCTAGGTGTGCAGGGCAGGTCCTGGCATGTAGTTACCCGTCCTGAGCTGCTGGTTAGGCCTGCTGTGTCCCCAGCCTCATGCATAGGGTATAAGAGAGCGAGGAAAGAGGTAAATTAATTGCCATTTCTACCTTCAAGAACTCCCTGTCTACTTAGAGGTGTAAGCAGCTGTGGACTGTTGAATCAATGCAGAGGCTGGGAGGGCCTCTCACCCTACACCCTGCAGTCCTCCCTCCCTGTGCTCTGCGAAGTGCTTCTTAACCAAACAGTGGAAGCAGCACCCTTGCACCCTTATCAAAGGCTCCTGAGCAGTGACTGGCAGTGCCACATTGCTGTACTGGTGCTGGCTGTGAGACTTGCTGTCTCTTGGCCTTAAAGCCTAGAAGCCAAATCCTAATCTCTGCTAAAGCACAAATTCAGAACTATTAGCGAGATATGTCTGAATGTTATGCTTATTGCATTTTTAGGGGAGAAATTAAAAATGCAGGCCTGAGTGTTCACGTGAGAGTGCCCCCCCCAAGCGCATTATCTGGGATGGGTTTCAGTGTGTGGCTAATATCACAGCTGACGACAGTCTATCACAAATGGACATTTGTATGGGACTTTTATTTATCTTTACCGAATGATTACTTAATGAAAATCATTGGAACTAACCTTTGGTTAGGAAGCAAACATTTCTTCTTGTCTTGAGATAAAGACCAAATTCTGTAACAATAAGGTGATTATAGCAAAAATACTTCCTTCTGTTGGAGGGTGGGTCACTAGAGCAAAGCCTTGTTGAGAGCTCTCTCCCTTGCTCTCTCTCTCGCGCTCTTGGCTAGGATTACTTACTGAGTACCTTCTCTGTAATTGGCCTTATATCAGTCATCTTTTGTTTTTTTTTTTCCTGGCACAAAATACCTGACATACACAATTTAAAGCACTAAATATTTATTTTGGCTCCTGGTCTCAGTCTGTGATTGGCTGACTCCAAGGCAAAAACACTGTGGCAGAAGGTCAAGGCGGAGAAAAGCTGCTCAACTCATATTTCCCAGGAAGCAGAGAGGAGCGGAGAGCTGGAGATGACGGGGCTGGGGACCAGACACTGTCCCCATGGTCCTGCCCCCATGCCCCAACCAGACAGGCCCCGAGTATGCTCTACTAATTTCCCAAGTGTCTTTCAAGGCAATAAAATTGACAATCAAGATTAGCTACAACAGGCCCTGTGCTGGACACTGAAATAACAGGTGAATTTCATGGTCTCTACTCTCAAGAACCTCACAGAGAAGTGACCCTAACAAATTGTATGCAGTCAGAGTGCTACATTAGCGATGCTGCCTTTAGGTCATGTGGCAGCTGCTGTCTAAAACAAAAAGGTTTATTGTATGGTATTTGCATCATGAGCAGAGACAAGAGTCGACCTAAAGGAACAGATTACAGAACCAGACATCGTACCATGTAGTTTCACAGGATGTTTGTGTGGTTTTCTTTTGAGAGATCTCCTAGGTCATCTGGTCTAATCCACATCGCTGCTTCTGCAGCATTCACTTGATGCTTCCAGAGATAGGTACCTCCTTCCAGCACTGAACGGTTCTGTGGAAGAAAAGAACATATTCCCAGAGGTTAGGTTCCTTCCCTGCTATGTATCAGATGCCGTGTAAGCCTTTTTTTTGTTTTTGCAGATAGTGTTTCATACAATCCTATAAAACAAAACAAATGGAACTCTTCACAGTGAATGAAGTTCTTTCCACTTTAAAAATGAAGTTGATGAGACTCAGAGAGGTTAACTACTTTGCCTAAATAACTAAGGTCATACAGCTAGTAAGTAGCAAATTCAGTGTTTGAAACCCAACTCGATTGGATTTCAGAACTGATTTTTCCCACTATATTCTGCTGCCTCAAATACTTAAAGTATTTGAACAACTCCTTATATGGAGTTACAGTTTCTCGAGAAGCAGGTAGTGTGGTATAGGGGTTAAGTGTAGAAGCTGTGTAGTAAGGCTTCAGTTTGAAGTCTCACTACAACTGTATTAGGCGTCTCTTCTCTTACTTTCCGTGCAGGGTAAACTGAGGCTCTGAGATAGTAAGTTACTTGCCTAAGGCTGTGTAGCCAGGAAGTAGCAAATGTAGCTGTGAGCCTACTGTTCTTTGTTTCCTCTCTGAGCCACCAGTTCACCTTTCAGATAAGTTGGGCTGCATCTCTGGAGATTTAAGCTTGGCATCAGGAAGTTTCTTGATGGGCTTGGGAGTTAGTGAAAACCCTTCCAAGGGAGCCATCGTGGCATCTCCTGGCTACGAGGAGGTGTGGAAGTGAGGAGAATGCTCTCCTATTTTGTATGCAGAGAATTACTGCTCTTTCATGTTGCTTCATGATACCCTCTGTATTTCTCAAACTGTCAGCTGACTTCTGATCTGTGCTGGGTACTGTACTAGACACTAGGGATGTGAGGGTGAAAGGCCACATCCCTGCTATAAAGCAGTGTACAGTCCAGGGAGGTAGAGAGGCATGCAAATAACTAATTGCTGTGTAAATAAATAAACATAAGCCAACTGTAATTCTTGCTTTAGCCCCTTGACCATAGCATATTTGTTCAGGTAACATATACAGTATGTATAGAGAGAATGCAACACAGAGCGGAATGACTTTTGCATAGTGTGGAGGTGGGCTTGCAGACAGAAATAAGATCTAGGAGGATAAGTAGAAGTTCATAGAGTAGGAGTAGAAAGGAGTGTTGAAGGTTTTCCAGGTAGAGGGCCCAGCGCATCCAAAAGTATGGCGCACAAAACAGCATGGTATGTGCAGGAAGCCATGGTTCATGTGTGGGAAATCTCCGTAGGTGGTACAGGGAATGTTTCTCAAAAGATTACTGGAATCAGATCATGGAAGGTCTCAGGTAGAGAGTGGTCATACCAATGAGTTTTAGGTCTGTTGATGGTTGGTCATGGTTAGCTCACTCTTTTGAATATTTGCTCTGAGAGGGGATAGAGTGAGGGGTGAGAGGGCGTGCTAGCTAGGTTTCTGTTGCTGTGACAAAATATCTGAAAAAATCAATTTAAAAGAAGAAAAGTTTATTTCACCTCATAGCTTCAGAGCAGTCAATCTATGGTTGCCTGGCTCTGTTGCTTTGCAAGGCAGAATGTCCTGGAGAAGGGTGCGTAGCAGAGCACAGCTGCTCACTCCCTGGTGGCTGAGGCAGACAGGGGTGCAGGGCCAGGGTCATAGCCTTCCCTTTATGGGCACAATCTCTTCTTCATGGATGCACCCCGATAATAGCCTCTTTCCATTAGGCCCCGCCTCCTAAAGGTTCTGCTACGTCTGGCAGCACCACAGGCTGGCCTTTTTGGGGACATTTAAGATTTAAGCCATAACAGGCAGCACTAGGGCAGGGAGGCTTATAGGCGGTTGTTGACAGCAGTATTAGCTCAGTTATTGCTGTAGTGTGGGAGTGCGGGATGGGTAGCAGTAAAGGACATACTGACGTAAACGTATTTAATTTCTAGATTCTAAAGTTTACCCAGCTGAAAGCCTTTCCACATTACCGGCGTGCATAGAGAATCCTGAAGATTCGCGGGACTCAACCTCAGTATCTACCCACTTGAGTTCTAAGAGTCAGCCTTCGGTTAAGGACATTGCGATTTGGACTGATGAATCTGAGAACATCGACATCTCAAGTGATGTACAATACTTAAAACAGAAAATCCATGACTTGGAAACTGAGCTCGAGGTCTACCAGAAATTTGTATTTCAGCTTCACAAGCATTCCCAGTGCAGTGAAGCCATTATTACAGTTATGTGTGGGACAGAAGGGGCCCAAGATGGTTCGAACAACCTCAAAGGCAGCACTGATGAGGACGAAAGGACCTTTCCAAGTTTGCACCAAGTACAATATGTAAAGCATATGAAAATCCTCCGTCTATTATCCCCAGAAATGACTGATGGCAGGATGCTGGAAAGCCTCGAAGAGCAGCTGGTGGAACAGGAGTACGAGCTGAAGAAGGAGCAGAATTTGAACCTGGAACTCTTCAGTGAAGTCCATAACCTGCCGAATACGTTCAGAGATCTCTCACCCTCAAGGTATACTCCATTTTTGTCATCTCCCCTGTGTAAGGGGGAGCGCCTGGTGTCCTGCCCACCAGTGCTGCCACTAGGCAGAGCTTGTGAATTACAAGCAGTTGCTGCTCTCGGATAGAGTGAAGTATCACAGTATCACAGCCTTGGGGAAGGCTTTGTGGTGGGGGTCATGGAGCCAGGCCCTTGGAGAAATGAAACATGAAGCCGCAAGGCAAAGTGCCTGCATAAGTGCGCGTCAGCGATGAGCTGAGTGCCCTCTGAAATTGGCAAGGCAGATTTGCCTCCTCGGGCTGGGATCTGGGGTAAAGGTTTCGTACCAGTCACTTGGTGAATTACAGCACATCCACTTTACTACAGTGTTTATTCTTGGACTCTGTTATTGGCTTTTGCTGCACTACGGAATGAAAACTGATGTCCTAGGCAGAGTGGGAGGAATATAAATATTTTTCATATCTTTACCCTTTCAGGTCATCTTAGAGAAATAAGGCTCTGCGTTGAAAGAGAAGAATTCTTAGGTCATGAAGATAATGCCTTATGGGTATAAATATGTACAGTTTTGCTTCATTAGATATGGCAAAAATGGGGTCATTTGTAAAGTTGACCTTCATTCGTCACTAATTTGAAACAAGCACATTATTCTGAGTTGTCAGGAGCCAGAGTGAATTTTTCAAGACTTCCCAAATAGGGAGATTGAAGAAAGCTTGTATTCACTGGAGGGTTATTGTGTCAGGTCCCTGGGCAACAGAATTTTTCTTACCTGATCCCCCATATCCCGAGCATGAGGTATTCACCTGTTGTCTCTGCAGATAAGGAGCCTCTTAGGTTGCTGTGACGTGCCTGTGAGTATTCCTAGGGTTGCCAGAGCTGCTCTGGGCTTCATGCGCATGTTGTCCCACTCAAGTCCGCATGCTTCTCCTCTTACATTAGACCAGACCCTCCTCTGGCACCAGTGTCCCAGGCTCAGTATGTGTGTTCTTAGTGTCACCGGCTCAGCAGGGAAGGGGGACAGGACAACTGAAGTGTCAGCTGAGTCTCTCTCGAGCCAGGTTACTGTGCCCACAGTCGATAGGAGCCCCTTATCCTCAACCTGTGTTTTTCTCAGTTCTAACCCTTCTGGGCCCAGATAGGAAACGACAGCCCCTGGTGGTAACAAGGAAGTATTGCATAATCAACCTTGCAAAGTTGTGTTTCAATCCCAAGTCTTCACCACTACCTAACTTTGTGATCACTTTTGTTTCCTATAAAAGGAGGCATTAAAACATTTATTAGAAGACTGAGAGAATCAGATAACTTACAGAAACTGCCTCCATCAGTAACCGACAGGTCCGGTGTACTCTGCAAGTGGTGGCTAGGAGTATGATTAATTTCTGAACTTTCAGATGAGAGAAGAAAGTCCTGTCTTTTACTTGCTTTCTGTTTTGAACTTCATGAGAGTTTGGTGGGCCCCTGGATCCTGGGGATACTTTCTAAAGTTCAGAATAAAACTAGTTGTTCTCTTGCGTCCTTGGCAATTTATATTTTAATTGAGGGCTTTATAAGGTTCAAACTATTGCAGAAGAGTCTTTGTTCTAGCTTGTTGGCTCTTTAATCTTGAAGAAGGACTATCCTTGTACAGTTTCAATTTTTCTGAAACTATGTATGCTTGTACAGCTGCAGGTAAAAAATTTTGCTCTGTCCTTTTTTTAATTAGAATTAAGGTCACAAAAATTCAATTCTAAAATGATACAAGCATTTTCTTCCTCCCTTTTATCAGTTATGATGCATTAGTGCAGTCCCAAGCCAGAGAGCTCTCCCTGCAGCGGCAGCAGATTAAGGATGGCCACGGCATCTGTGTGGTTTACCGTCAACACATGGACACCATGATTACCGCGTTTGCAGAGCTGCTGCAGGCCAGTGATGTGGACGACTGTGTGGCCATAGGTTTCCAGGAGCAGCTGAGTCAGTGTGCAGAGCTGCTGGAGAGATTGGAGAAGCTGTTCCTCAGTGGTAAGTGGGGCAGGGTGGTGGGTCCTGAGACAATCAGTCATTGACCCGGGACTTCCTGGGTGGGCCTGAGAGGAAGTGATGCATTGGCCTCTGCTTACCCTCTTCCCTCTGCCTTGACAAGGTGACAGCAGAAGGCCCTGGCTCCTGCTTCCCATATTGGCCGCTTCCATGTGGCTTCTGGTCTGCACTGTGCCAAGCCACAGGTCCGGGTCAGATGCCGTAGGGGCCGGACTAGCGAAGTACGTGGTGCTGCCCTCAGCCCAGGAGGTCAGGTGGTTCCCCATTCTTGTGAATTACCTAAAAAGATGATGTGTGTGTGTGTGTGTGTGTGTGTGTGTGTTCTCATGGGTTTTAAATGTTAGCAAAAATAAAACAAAACAGTTAAAAATATATTCAAGGGTCAAGGGTGACTGAGAAAGGATGAAAGAAAATCTTAAAATCTTTGCTCTACGCTAGATATTTTTCTTTTTCTTTTCCTTTTATTCCCCTTCATCTTTTCTCTCTTTCCTGTCTTTTGAGACATGTTGTCCAGACTGTCAGAGTTCTGGATTCAAGCAGTCCTCCTGAGTAGCTGGACTGTAGGTGCGTGCCACCACACTTGGCTTGCACTGTTATTTTAATAATGTCACTGCATAATTTTTGAGTGATTTTTTTCAAGACTGTAACAAAGAATTCCCATGTACCCTTCATCTCACATCAGCATTTGTTAACATTTTGCCCCGTTTGTTTTATTTTCTCTCTCCACATACACAGTATGTTTCTGGATCTATGAGGGTGTATTGGCCATGTCATATTTTCTCCCCACACTTCTCTAGGTTGTTCTTCAGGCTAAAGACATTCTCTAACAGGTAATTATCAAGGTCAGAAGTATAACCTCATGTGCTGCTGTTTAATACATAGTATGTATTCAGATTTTTATAATTGATTCAACTGTGTTTCTGAGTTTTATTCCAGTCCCTGATTCAGAATCTTTTCCCCATATTACTTTTTTTTCCCCTGGTGCTGGGATTGAACCTAGTGCCTTGCACATGCTAAGCAAATCCTCTGCCACTGAGCTAGATCCATCATAAGCCTTCCCCTGCCTCCCTATCTTTGTCATCTCTCTTTGGACTCTTAACCTGAGGCCCTTCCTCACCCTTTATCATTTATGACGTTCGTGTACTTGACGCGTGCAAGCCAGCCCAGTGTTTTTGGATTAACTGTTGTTTACCCGTGATGAGATTCCTGACTAGGTGAGAGTAGTTCCCCACTTTTGCCAAGAAGGCTACATGAATGCTGTTTTGCTTTCATGCTGTCGCACGAAGGAGGCACACAAACCAGTTTTCTCATTTTTGGTGCTATTAACTTTGATGGGCTTTGGTGATATCCATCAGGCTTCTCCATTATAAGTTATAACATTTCCCTGGGAAACAAATGAATAATTGATGGAAACATTTTGTAACTCTATAAATAGTCTGTTCCTCTTTGAACTTTCACTCAAGCATTTTAGCATCCCTTAATGATTCTTGCTGGAGCCAAGGGTTTCTATGGTGGTGCCTACATGGTGATTCTTTCTGTAATACCATCTCCTTCTTTATTATTAGGTGACTGCTGCTAGAAGGATGCCTTCTGCATTAAACTCCTTTTATTTGTATGTTTGTTGTTTATTACTATAGGCTCGTAGGTTATTTTATTGAGTGGCTTGTTTTTCCATTGTCATTCATACTAATGCACACAATGGCCCGGGTTTGGTGAGTTGCAGTTCCTTTTGATATGTTTCCAATTTATTTTCAGGAGCCCTTTCTTGCTTTCTAGGACAGCAGAGATGTTCCAGGTTCTTCTTATACTGCCCCGGTTCTCTCAGTCAGTCATTTCTCCACACAGCCTTGGTTCCATGTAGTGGGGAATGCTTTTTAGAAACTAAGATGTGGTGCTGTTTGAGTTCATTGCTATGGGGGTGTCATTGTTTCTAGGCCCTTTAGCACGCAGAAGTAGTACGTGTGTGTGTGTATGTGTGTGTGTGTAAATGTATAATTTACTTTAAAGAATCATTACAATTGTTATGACCTAAAAATTGTAAGCCAAACTCACCAAGTTCTCTCTTTTCCACCTCCATATTTGTAAATTCTTTCTATTGCTCTAGCAGTAAGAATCTGGTCTCACAGCATCAGTCTAGCTACTGATGTGCTCATCTCCATGGTATGTTTGAATGACTCCAGAATTGCTCCAACTGTGCCACTGTGAAAGACCTACCGGAAGAGTTCCAAAATTTGCTTGCAGTTCTCCTTGTTTTTAGGCCAGTGGTGTATAGTTAGGTATGGACTTTAAAAGATACTTCGTGGGGCTGGGGATATAGCTCAGTGGAATAAGTGCTTGCCTAGCAAGCGCAGGGTCCTGAGTTCGATCCCCAGTACCACAAAATAAAAAAAAATAAAAGATACTTCGTTTCATTCTTTCCATGTGTTGTTACATGATTTATTTGAAATACAAGCTTCATGTGCCTCTACCTGTATTCAGTTTTAATTTTAACCTTGTGTCCTGTTGATTTAATTTACTTTTATTGTTTGAATATGAAAAACATTAATGCATTAATGTAATTACAAAATCAGTACTTTAATCCTTTAAAATTGCCTCCATGGTGTCTTTTGATGGAAATCAAACCTAGAGCCTCTCACACGCTGATCACACCACTGCTGAGCTGCACGTCCAGCCCCCGGAGTCCATATCTTTGTCCGTTTCATTTCCTTTATACCCATCAGTGTTACTTTCTAGTCCCCTTTTGGCGTCTTAAAGCCATGAGGGTTGAGCTGTTAGTTGTCCTACCCTCGCCACTGCAGTACTTTCCCTAAGTCACTGATAGCCTCGGCTTTGCGAAATTCAATGAGTGGCATTTAGTCTTCATCTCAGGCTGCAGCAGTGATTGCCAAGGTTGATTCCCTGTCCTTGGGGAGATCCTGAGCTCACATGGCCTCTGTGAGGACCCGGTTTAGAGTTCAGTCTCCTCCTCACCAGCTGCTGCTTCGAAGCTCAGCATGTGTTCCCGATAGGCTCAGAAATCAGGCCTTTCGTTTGCTCTCACTGTGAAAGCGCAGGTAAGGGCCTACAGCCTGTGCTGTCACAGCTACATCGCAGACTCCATCTCTCACCAGCCCTCCTCCTCTGGGCCCCGCTGCAGGCTGGACTGACCTTGCAGGTTTCCCCTGGGCTCTTCCTTCAGGCCTTTGCATCCTCTTCTCTGTGGCGCCCCTCATCCCTTTTCCCTTTGTCACCTTGTCAGGGAGTTCCTCTTCGACAGCTCTATGAAAGAGCAAGGGCTCCCGCCCTATCACTGACACGTCCATTCCCCTTATCCTGCTGTTTCCCACTCCTGGGCTCCCTCCATCTGCACAGCACCTGTCTGCTTGGTGGTTTGCTTCCCCTGCTAGATAGCTGCATGCGCCGTGCCTGAGGTGTTTGCTGCTGCAGCTCAGGGACATAGACAATGTCTGGATGTAGTTGTCACTCAATGCATATTGTTTGAGAGCCTGAACGAAGGAGCGAGTGAATAACTGAATCCCATTTTATAGTGTGGAGCATGTGGCCCACTGAGAGGAAGCAACTCATCTGTGATCATTTATGCAGTGAATGTGAGAGCTGAGATTTCAAATCAGATTTCTGTGCAAAAATCTCTTCCTGTTAGATCTTGCATTGCTCTTGGGACTGTGTATGTCCTTTGATTGAAACTTTACAGTGACCTTGGAATTGTGAGGTACTTTAATGGTGCTGAAGCTGGGGTTTAGGAATAATACCCTACATATCAAAACACGTAGATCTCATAGTGAAGAACGTAGCCCTAATGCGAAGCTGGTGGGATTAGGGCTCTGGCTACCCACTGGTAAACTGTATACTTTCTAAAAACTTGTTTCTTGCCTCAGTTTCTTTACCCATAAACTAAGCGTTCTGATACTAATTCACAGAGCCGTTGAGAGTCAAAGAACATTTCTGAGGTCCTGAATCAGTGCTCAACACATGGCCCTCTTGTACTGAGTGCTTCCTAGTGTTTGTGCTTACGTTAGTTGTAGGTCAACAGTACTTGCTTCACCAGTGAGAAACGTAGCCTTAAACAAGGAGACCATTTTGCGCACAGGCCTGGTTGAGGGGTCAAACCGTAATTTGATTCTGTTCTCCCTTCTTTGCAAGTACAGAACAGATGGTCAGGGGGCTCCACCACGTATGTTCACCTCGTTCCACGTGAAAACGTGGAGTAGGCGGCCCGTCTGGCCCGGTCAGTGCTTTTCCCTGAAGACCTGTTGTAGACCAACTTTCTTGGTACTGGTTCCCCGGGAAGTTTAAGGAGCAGGGTGTGAGAGCACTTGACTCTTCTCAACTCTATTTAGAAAAATACAGTGTCTTCCAGCCAAGATTTTCCACATAGGCTAGTTTTCATTTTATTAGTGAGGGAATAACTGGGGGACTAATAAAGCTGTACCTTCTAGGCACAGGGGTTTCCTTGCCCTTTTTTCTTCCCACAGCCCCTCACCCTGGCCAGTGGCAGTGGGCAGCCACGGGGAGAGCACCTTTGGCACCAGCCGCTTCCCACTCCCACCCAGCCACCCCTTGACTTCTCAGGTATTGACTTGGCCCAACTCCTGGAGAGCCCACTTCTTTCTTCCTGTGGATTCTAGGGGCAGGAGCATTTCAGGCTTAGCAGACAACACAAACAGAGAACTTTGTTTCCTTCTACAAAAGACATAAAAGTCCCAGCAGCTTCACTACATCTTTTCATCATAGAGAATACAGTGCACCATGGAGCTGGGTCTTTGGTGGATGCCATCTGAGGTTTCTGGCTCCTGAGTTATAAAACAATCTTGTAATGAAGTACAGTCGTCCCTCACTAGATTGTGGTTCACTTATTGCGGCTTCACTGTATCATGGGTTTTCAAAAAAAAAATACAGTATCCATATAGAATTTTACATGTTAAAATTATGTAGCTTTAAGAATGTAGAAAGTGCTTAAGAGCATAGGAAGTGTTTATAAGAGTGTGGGAAAGGTTCATAAGAGAGTGGAAAGGTTTATAGGAGTGTGGGAAGGGTTTATAAAGCCTTAAAATGTATATAAATAATAAAATAGGTATAATGCTGCAGTTCATGGATTTTCACCTATTGCGGGAGGTCTCTGGCACGTAACTTCTGTGATAGGTGAGGAATCACTTGTCACTTCGTATTTGTGGCAGTTGTATGGGATGATTTCTGAAAAATTTATCAACTTTGTGAAATCAGTACAAAATATTATGGTTACAGCAGAATAACAGATAAACAAATACTCTTAAAATTGTTTCATTTATCTTGCAGTTTATATGCCTAGACCTTTAAAATACACATGTGTGTTACAGGAATGGGACTGTTTGCAGCCTCTCTCTTTGTTCAGTTATAGATAACATATGTTGTATTGGTGGCCGCAGAGCATACTGTATAAATGTACCATCATTTGTTTAACCACTGCCCATTAGGTGGAGACTTAGGTTGTATCCAGGTTGGGGCTATTGTAAAAAGTTTATGTTGAACTCTTTGTGCATGTCCTTACTATTTGTTTCATAATATTTAATTGGTAGGTCCTAAGAGATAAAATGATAGTGTGGTCTCTTAATGGTTGTAAGGAGTAGGGATTCCGCCTTCACTCCACTAAACTAGGGATTCACTGGGGGCCTGGGACTCTGCAGGATTTTTGTGGAAATGTACCCTTTTCTGTGGTGAGACTAACTTTAGATTCTCCAAGAAGGCTGGGATCCAGTGTAGGTTAGGAACTGGTATTGCAGCCGAGTTTTCCACCATATCCTGGTTTATGGGGCCTCCCTAGGCCAGCTGAGTAAATGAGGAAGGCAGCATTTGAGTAAGGCATGGGAAGGGTACAAGGAAAGCTACAGGAAAGTCCCTCAGTGAGTTTGCCTTGGGTGCCAGTGTTTAGCCGCAGGCACAGAAGGTGGCTGCTGGGATCCCTGGCCTTGGCCCTCCTTTGCAGACAGGGATGAACCCAACGCACTTGTTTCTTCTCTAGGCTCTTCACAGTCTGCCTTTTCTAGGCGACTCTCCAAGGGTGAGCATGACGGAGGAAGCAGCTAAGAATGAGGGACATGGGTCTGACTGAGCGCTTGCTCTGTGCTAGGCATTGTTCTCAGCCCACAAGGACCTGTTGTGAATTATTCTCATTGGATAGGAGGAACAGAGAGATTAATTAATTTGTTCAACATCACATAGGAAGTAGCAGAATCTGGGTTTACGCCCAGGCAGTTTGCCTCCACAGCTTGTCCTCCTAACCACCGTGCTGTCTTCTCACACTCCGCTCAAGTTGGGTGCATAGTCAAATGACTCTGTGGGCCAGGCCTTGAATTTCCCTGTTTTTGAGTATTCTCTCAATCCCAGTCCCCTTCTTTAAGGCGGTCCTCCTCCTCCATTTTCAGAGATTCCACCTCCAAGGTGTTTCCTTGTTTACCCCACATGGAGCAGACTCTGGCTCTTTTTCTTCATTGTGGATTGTTTGTAGCTCACACATGATACTCATGTGTGACCCTGTGAGGCCATTGCAAGGGCTTGGGGTAGAAAGAACAGGACTTTTGGAGTCAAATATTTGAGTCTGAATCCCAGCCTTACAGATCATTTGCTCCTTAAGGGTCATTTTAGCTTTGCAGAAATAGTAGCCCCTTAACAGAGTTGCTTATAAAGATTAAATGAGATTAGTTAAAGTGTCTGGTGTCCTGCTGGGCAAATAGCAGGAGGTTGGGAGGTGATACTGTGAAGATAGGGTAGACACGATATGGTTGGCATAGCAATCCAGGCTTTCAGATCAAGTGGAGCATTTCCAGTCCTGGAATCTGCCCTCACCAGGGCCCCTTTCCTATTTCCCTTTGTAAAGCAGTTCTTCCTACTTGAAAGATACAGCTCTACTTCACCCTCTCTACATGTCCCCTGATGGCCCAGGCTGGAGTATGCTTACATCCTCTGCATGCCCTTCTGCAGCCCCTTCCCTGCTCCTTACCCCAGCACTGTCATGCACTTGTCTGTTGGCTCCAGAGGCGCACTCTGGTGTGAGCTCATTGAGGGCAGGGTAGCTCCGTGCTCACCTGTGGATCCTTGGTGTCTAACCCAGTGCCCTGGAGGACACTGAATGTTTACTTCTAAAGTGACAGGGAGAAGGAGCAACGTTGAGGTCATATTAGAGAGGCCAGGCTGTATATTGGAACTGTGCTGTGTAAGACCAGTGGATTTTGAACTGAGCATTGTTTTAGAAGAGCTTCTTACATGGCAGCAGCATATAGGACGGGCCAATGTGGAGAGGAGTGAGAAGGTAGGTCAACCCACCTTCTTGTGCAAGACAGACCTGTCTTGCACAATAACAATAAGTCTTCTCGCTTATGTATATATGAAGGGGACAGCTGAATGGTTTTTATTTGAGAAGGTGAAATCCCTCCACTGCCACAAGCTACACAGCTTTTATGTATAGCAACAGGATTTGCCTGGGAGATGGGAGCAGCACTTTCATGACCTGCATCCTAAGCCCGACAGATGGTACCCTGTCACCTGTGTGAAGGCAGTTTCCACCAGGAAAGTCAATGCATCAGTTGTTATGATCTCCCCATGAATCCCACAATAACCATTTGTCATTTAGTTTTAAAAGAACCCTGTAGTGACAGAGGCACGGGTGGAATACAATTGCTGTGGAATTATTGTGAGTTCCCCAACGAGTCTTTTATTTGAGAAAGAGGAATCTTGTGCTGCTGGTGGCATCAGGGTACTTCTTTCTGTGGTCATGGGTTTTATGAGGAATGGAGGAGAGGTCTTTGATGGCTTTAAACAGGTTTTATGATCAAGAGACTTAGCATGTTTAATGCCCACCACAAGCCAAGGATTCCACCCTGTGACATTTCTTCCTGGAGAATGGGTACATGAGGAGTGGGTGTTGCCGGGCTTCTGCCTGATAGTACATGGATAACTCTTAAGCTCTTTGGAGGGTGGTCTGGGCAGCTGGCCCACCCTTAGGGTCTGTGGGTCAGAATCTCACCATCATCTGAGTACTGGTGAGTAGACTTGGTAAGTGTGAAGTGAAAATTGCCGACTCAGTTGTTCTTTTAACAGATAGTTGTCCCTGTCTGGGACTCTCCTTCATGGCCTTGTAGTCTGACCCAATCAGATGTGGATTTCTCCTGGAGGAGGAATGCAGAGGACAGAAATGTGGCAGCCTGGAGAGCATCCTCCGTGATGGAGGTCTGTCTGCCACTGCCTCCTCCAGGAGACAACACTGTCTGCATGTGGTTTTGGCCAGGATGTGACTGAGAGATTGAAGGCATAGGTTTGTGATCACACTGGGATCAGAGGTATCTGAGGATACCTCTGCCTCCCTTACTGATCTGTACAGTGCTGCAGAGTGAGAGTGAGCGTGGGTGGAGGGCTGACATGGTAACCCCCTGGACGTCCAGTTATTCACTGGTAAATGGAGAGGACAGCAGTGTGCCTGGGATTGTTATGGGGCTGAAAGGAGAGAGGGGATATTAATAAACCACACTTGGCCTGGTGTCTAGTTACTTGGGCTCACTGAAGTCCTTCCTGGTGGTGACAGGGCCCTGCAGTGGAAGGTGGCTGTCAAGCCCTTGTCATGGTATGCATGTGCTCTTGGTGCCCAGGTGACTGGCTGGTGGCTTGGAGAGGGTCTGGACATCAGTGCCAGCCGCTCTGCTAGTTGTAGGCGGGAACCACAGACCGAAAGCCAACATGCAAGTGCCTTTCCTGCACTGTGGGTTTGAGAGATTTTCCTTTTAGGAGTAGTTTTAAAAATTGTATGTGTGGGTGCAGTTTAATTATAGTCTCATTTTTCAAGTGCAGCTATAGAAGTGTTTATTTTTTTCTTTAGCCATGCATCAGTTTCTTCAAAGAGCTCATCCTGGTCTGCAATTTCCAGAGTTCTGAAGTATTTTTAAAATCAAGTTGTTAGTCTCTTTGAAATCTGGGCTCAAGCTTCCTTTCAAACAGCAAATGATGACATGCAGGGAGAAAGCAGAGCATCTTTTGCCCAACAACATCCTGAGCGTTACTTTATTTTCTTTTTTCATTTCTTTTAGTCATTTTCCCTGCTGTAGACAGTGTTCTTTTTTTTTTTTTCAACTGCACTCCTTTTCCTCGTGATCCTAGTTCTGAGAGTCTTTCCTAAGGATATAATTTAAAAGCAGATAAAGCTGTACATACAAAGATGTTTATTTCATTTATTTATTAAAGTAAAATTTGGAGATGACCTAAATATCATACAGGGAACTGGCAAAAACTGGGACATGTGTGCGCACTATGGGATATTAGTGTGGGCATTAAAAACTCAGGTTCCTAAAGCAAGCTAAAAGAAATGCTTATGGTGAAGTCCAAACTGAAAAAAATTAAGAAACCGCACAGCATTTCTGCCCAAATGCATAGAAGAGAGAAGGGAAAGCAATCCAGTTACGTGTCCTTAGGGGGCTGCAGGAAGAGAGGGAGCCTTTTCGGTTCCATGGCCCTTTGCCTACAACAAGCATATATTCTGTTAGTGTCAGAGCTTCAGAGAAGGAAAAGGCGCTGCACCCAGCGATGCCTTTATGATTACTTTTTTGATTCAGTGCATCACCTGGAACCAGTACGAGAGCAGTTCTAAAGCCTGTCGTCTGAATTGTACTCCTGGTAATCCCACTTTCAATATCTGGAATTGTTGTAAGGAGTGCTTAAACAAATGGAACAGTGCCCCTGCAAATGTGTGGGCAAGAAATGATTAGGGAACACTTTTTGAAAAAATATTTTATTTCCTTCTTGATGTTATTTCTGCTTTCAGGAAAACCAGCTGGAATGGAACTGAATCTCCAGAACGAACCCATAGAGAGGTAAGTGTGCAGCAATTATTACGAAGACTATCTGGTTTTAGTGTCCTGCCAGATTTTTAAAAATATTCTGATTCCCTCCCATTTTCCGCTGCTTTTAAATAAGGTGTAAACATCTGTAGGATTGACAGTGGCCTCACAAAACCAAGAGTTCGCACTGTGTGTCCATTCAGGTGACTCCTGGCCTTGGTTGGGCGGTTTGAACCAGGTGACAGATTCCTTCTCTTGGCTCCTTCTTGCCCTGGCATTGGGCCCCTCTCAGGCTGGCGCATCTCCCCGCCGCTTCCCTGCTGCTCGCTCCCTCTCCTTTTCACAGGGTCCCCTGTACTTCACCTTCTCTGGCTCTTTATTGTTCTGGCTGTCGCTGTGCCCAGGCTGCACACTCCTCCTCCCTTCTCCTGTGGCGTGAAAGTCCTTCCCAGGGTCCATTGGAGTGGAAATGTACATGGCTCTCCCCAGTGCCCTACTTTCCCACTGCATCCCAGGCTCTGTTACTCTTGTTGAAGCACAGACACCTAATCACATTAAGCAGCCATCCCATGGTGTTACAATATCCCCCCACTCTCAGGCCCCTGGAAGGAGGAGAAGAGCTATAGGATGAGGAGGCTGCGGGTCAGAGCTGCACACTTGCCATTGAGAGGCAGAGCTAGGACTTGAACTTAGGTCTGTCATACTGAAGTGCTTGTGCCCTTACTGTTATTCTGTGTTGTCTTTTGAGCAGTGACAACATGTGATTGTGTACTTTCTCAGCCTGCCTCTAGGGCCGACTGAAAAATGCCAGGATCTTGCCCCCCTCTACTTGTTAAAGGTTATGAGAGCTATTACAGTACTGCTGCTGGGGTACCTTCCTTTTCTGTAGGGATGTGGCCCTTTGGGGTCCTAGGGGCAAAATAAAGGAATAGACGTAATTTTTGGATAAAGAATTAAAAAAAATTTATTAGCATCATAAAGCCTACCAGCAGCCTTGCATTGAGCAGGCAGGGAAGTATGACAGCTCACTGGAGGATATTTTAATCAGGGCTTCTATGAATTTAAAAGAAATACCCCTCTTACTACAGTCTCTCAAAGATCCCTCCCACTTCAACCTACTGTTTCTACCCACATAGTGAAAGATCACCCCGCATTATCAGGCTGTGGAGAGGATAGGGAAGGGCTCCCCAGCTAAGGCAGCCTTAGCTGAACTAGAGAGAGTGTGAGGGTCCCAGGGCGTCTGGGAGAGTATCCGTGCTGGAGACGAGGGAAACACAGCCCCTTGTAGCAGTGAAGCCAGAGAGGCATCTGGGCCCATTGGGCTGGTTCTCAGAATACTGTGTTAAAGAGTCCTGCCACTGTTCTATAGGAGGAAGGGAGTCTTCGAAGGAGCAGAAGCCAGGGATGGACCTAATTTGACGGACCATTTGGAAGACTAGTTTTTTATTTTGGTGGTTCTGGGGATCAAATCCAGAGTGTTGCTCCTGCTAAGGCAAATGCTGTACCACTGAACCACAGCCCTAGCCCTTGGGGGAATACTGAGTTTGTTTGGAGAATGGATTGGGGGAAGACAGCGAACTTCTTTTAGCCCTCCTCCACAAATGTGTCTCCCCTTTCTATTTCTGACAGATTTGTTTCTTTTCCTTCTGCCTTTTCCAGAGCTGTAGGCTTAGCACTCAAGGGGTCACTCCTAAGCTAATTAAATGGGTGCCCTTGGCCCATTCTGCACTTTTGCAAGCAGCAGCAAGCCTATGCATCCATCACGCTGTCTGGGCAAAGTTGCATCTGCTGTTTACCTGTTAATGAATGCGTTGCAGCTTTGGAGTCCTTTGCTCTTGTCTGAGCTCATGAATAATGAGACTGTGGCCACTGACAAGAAGTAATAGGAAAAAGTAGGAGAAAAAGAGCTTAAATTAAGGAGCTTATCTATAATGGAGATTCACGTGGACTTTTCACAGCATTCGGCTTGTTTTTCCTCATGGTTTAGGTGGTCCTTGGGAAACACAGGTTAATAACCGCGTGCTTGCTAGAGTGATGCTGTTGGGAACTGCTCAGAGACCGTGAGGCTTTCAGATTTCTAACTCCACAAGGCCATTTCATGGCTTTGGGCCAGAGTCCCACTTTTCCCTGGGGCCTGGAGTCAGACAGGCCTCGTTGAAATTGAGTGTTACATCTTAGGAGCTGAGACAGCTTTATGGAGGGCTGCTGTGTGATGAGCCTCAGTCTCCACAACTCTAAAGGAGGATAACACTCTCTTCCTCAGAGGGTGTCTGTTAGCATCCCGTAAGAACGAGTGTCTGGTCCAGAGTGGGCATCCAGTAAATGGCTGCAGCTGACCTGTGCCCTCTCTCAGTTTGTTCCCCTATAAACCAGACCCCGGGGCAGGCACAGTCCTCTCACTGGGCCATCTTTCTTGGCTCCGCATGAAGCCCGTGGAGCTGTGTCAGTCTTCAGATGTCCATTGCTCAACGCTGTGGGGAAAGGAGGGGCTGACTGAAGTTGCAGACCTGGGGTAGTTGTGAGTACCCTGGTGTTGCGGCCCTGGCTTGTGAGAAGTGACATATCTTTTTCACTCCTATGGGTTAAGGACTGAAGCAAGCAGCCTAACCTACCAGCATATTCTGCCTGAATCTCCCGAGCCTTCTGCCTCTCACGTGTCTGATGATGAAAGGTCCGAGAAATCCTCCCTCTCACGAGACCAGAAGCCTGACAGTGAGATGGAGAAGATGGAAATGGCAATGAACCATTTTTCTCAAGGTAAGCTGTGCCTCGGTAGGCATCGTAACGTGACCCATTGTGAACTCTAGCCTGCTGCCTTGCCTGGGTAAGCAGAGTGTGGGGACTTCTTCAGATGAAAGGACAGTGGGAGGCCACAGCGGGCCAGAGGATGACATCTCCATCACTGCAGAAAGCCATGGTGGGCAAGTGTGGGTGGCTGGGGAGAAGCCCTTTTGTGTTTTTTAAATGATGCTCTCCTGGCAGGGACAGGCTGGAAAGCGCTGCCATCGTGTTTCAGGGAAGGTTGGTTTGTCTCCCTTTGTTTCTCTCACCCTATGGCAGTGTTAGTTTGAAGGTGCTTCTGCTTTGAGAGCATTCAACGCCCTCTTCTGATTGTTTTGTCTGAGTACAAGTTTGTGATTCTCTTTTGCTTTGTTTCTTGTAGTGTCACCCTTGTCACGTGGGCCAGGCCCTTTGTGTTTACCATTCAAGCTGCTGTAGCAGAACACCACAGACTAGGTGGCTTGCGAGCAGCAGACATTTGTTTTTCACAGTTCTGGATGTTGAAAGTCCCAGATCAAGGTGCTAGGTAGCATGATTGGATTCTGCTGAGGGTCGCCTTCCAGGTCAGAGCCTGCTATCTCCTTATTGTCTTCTCACATGGATGAAAGCAGGCAAGAGGGCTCTCTGGAATCTCTGTTACAAGGGCAGTGATCTGTGATCACGGATCCCGTTCATGAAGGTTCCATCCTTCTGACCTAATCACCTCCCAAAGGCCACCTTCTGACTCTGTCACACTGGTGCAAAGGGCTTCAGGATACTGACTTTGGAGATGTGGACATTCAGACCATAACACCCTTTTATGCTGCCTCTACCATGAACAGAGCCGGTAAAATCAGTGTTCTCAGGAGCCTGCCCTGGTGCCTGCCACCCTGTCACCTTTTCTGTACTTGGAGTCTATTTTTGTTACTGTTTTGTTGGCTGGTTGGGTTTGTTGATTTATTTATTTATTTATTGCAGTACTGGGGATTGAACTCAGGACCTTGCGCTTGCCAGGCAGGTGCTTACACCACTGAGCTCTATCCCCAGCCCCCTGGTTTGGTTTTTTTTGTTTGTTTGTTTTTTGACTTTTTGAGACAGGGTCTTGCTGTGTAGTTTTGGCTAGGCTTGAACTCACTATGTGGCCCAGGGAGGCCTTAAACTTGCAGCAGTCATCCTGACTCAGCCTCCTGAGTGGTGGGATTACAAGTGTGTACCACCACATCCAGTTGCACTTGGAATCTTGATTCCCTCCTGTTAGCATAAAATATAGAACTTAGTGTTTGTAATTTGGTATATTTCAAATAGTCAAGGGATCAGATAGGCCAGATCAGATAGACCAGGGATCAGCAAACTCTTCCTATAAAGGCACAGATAGTAAATGTTCTAGACATTGCAGGGTGTGTGGCCTGCATTGCTGTTGCTCAGCTCTGCTGCCACAGCACATAGGCAGCCATAGGCAATGTACCTGGATGGCACAGCCATGTCCAACAATACTTTTCAAAAAGAGTTGGTTCTGGGCTATAGTTTCCACTCTGGACCTTCCTTAAGTCTCTGTTCACACCTTTTTTCCATAAGGCGCTAGCATGGCCTTCACAGCACAAAGTGGACAGTGCCCTAAACTCTTTGTTCAGAGTTAGCCACATAGGTCATGGTTTTTAGAAAATGTACAGCCCTTTTAAAGCAACAAGAGTCCTACTTTTTAGATGAAGATGCCTAAGGAGGCCCCACACAACATGTCATTAAGACCTGACTGGAGGGGCTGGGGATATAGCTCAGTGGAATAAGCGCCTGCCTGGCAAGCGCAGGGTCCTGAGTTCGATCCCCAGTACCGCAAAAAAAAAAAAAAAAAAAAAAGACCTGACTGGAGCCCTTGCCCTCAGGGTGGCCTCTGCCACTCCCCTGGATACCCAGAGGTGCACAGTGTAGACTTAGCTGGGACGTGAAGTGCACATTGTTGGTATGATTCAGGTCACTCCACAGCCAGGCACCTGGAGCACACTGCTTGGGATTTCTGGCTGGATCCCTTTGACTTTGTTGTGGGTTTCTGATTCCTTGATTTCTTTGTCATGTCTGGCTCTAGTTCTGCCTTCTCTGAATTTGGGTCAGGCTACAAAATATTTCCGTCTCCCTGGTGTCACCACTTGCTGTGCTGTATGGACCCAGCACGGAGGGCAGTCCTTTTCCGGGAGCCCGCAGACCACTCCTCTGAGGCCTTGGTGTGGACTCAGTGGAGTGAGGGTTTGTGGGAGTGGGAGGGCGGAGCCGCCTTTGGAGCGGACTTGTGAGAGGGGATTTTCTTCAAACCCCCTGATATACTGTCGGGTGGGGTCCTCTTCCTCTTGGTGCCCTTCTTTTTCTCTCTTCACCCTGTCTGCCTTGCTAGCCTTATTTTATTCCTGCTGTCAAACCATTTAGGCATCTATGTCTGTTCCTCCAGGGCCCTGTGACTTTGGCTCCCTGTGCCCGGAACGAGAGTGGTGCTCTGTACAGCCTCCCCGGTATTTCCACCATTGTCTTTCTTTTGGTTTGTTTCTCTTAGCCTTTTATTCTCTGCATCTGCTTTTTCTTTTATCACAGTTATAATCTGTGGAGGGAGGTAATTTAGTATTTTTTTTTCTCATTTAACATCCCATTGTGAGCTTCCTGACATGTTTTAGGTAGTGTCATTTTTAGTGGCTCTGGGATAGTCCCCTGAATGGCAGAGCTGCAGTTTTCCTTCTGTTCCCCTGGTGCTGAACATTAAAGCCATTTCCAGAATTCACAGCTGTAAACAGTGCTGCAGGGAGTATCTTTGAACATGAAGCTTTTCCCTTATTTGGGGTCATGTTCTTAAGGTAGATTCTCTATAAATTAGAGCTTCGAGGTAAAAGATACACACTGTGTGTACATGCGTGTGTATGTTCGTGTGTGCGCATGTGCGCATGCAGTATGTGGTGATTGCTTCTTACAGGATTATGATTTTAAAGAGTGCATTTATTAGAAGGATTTACTGTAAGAAAGACAGGCATTTCTCTCCCTTTTTTGTAAAGGCCGGTACAGTATTGTGTTTCCTTCCCCTTTCTATGTCTGCATAATTAATAAGCAGTGTCCAGTTCGACTGGGCATAATTCCTCCAGCCCAAGTGATAGCTCCAGCTCCTGATGGCAGACTCTGGAAGCTGGCTGCCTTAATGGCTATAGTGTTTGTGCCCTAAAGGCAGCGGTGTGTGATGTGTAAACCAGCAAGGACGTTGCTGACTGACTCTGGCCTAGCCGCTGGGAGAAGACTTCAGGGCAGTGAAGCAGGGCTGGGAGGTACAGTGCTGCATGTGCCAAGGCGGGGTCGCAGGCAGGGCCTTCGGGGCCATGCTGCGGCACACGCAGCAGATATTCCACCCAGTGACTTGCCTCACTTCTGGCATTAATAGGAGATAGCTGAAGGTCTGGGAATTAAGTCATCTCATAAACATTCAAATTCATGGCAAAATTACTATTTAATTAGGAAAAGATCTGTAACATTGTACCACTTTTAAATGAAAGCCATTTTGGAGGAATTAAAACTGGGTTATAACATTAGTATAATGTTTTAAAACAAACATTACTAAGACATACTGAGTATACCCTAATTGATGAATTAAAGACATTAGTTTTGCCTTTGGATGCTTAATGTGATTATGTTTTAAACACTCACTCGAGAAAGCTACCTCTGGATTGCAACTGTGCTTGCTTCTTTGTTACAGGGAGCTGTGACAGAGGTTGAGAAAATAATATGTGCTCATTTTAGGAAATTCAGAAATTTAAAATTTGTATCTATCATTAAGTGTTACATTAAAATGTTATTTAGAATTTTGAAAAAATTCTATGACCGTGATATTAACTGCTGTTAATATTTATTAGTATTTCCTGCTTTTGTGTGTCTTTCTTTCCTGTCTTAGTTTTTACATATTGTGTTGAATAACAAATTTTATATCTATTTTAAAATATAACATAATAACATAACTTTCACATGGTATTATATAGTTATCATAACATAATTTTAGTAGTTATGTAATACTGCATCATAATGGATTGACTACAGTTTAACAATTTGAGTTATTTTAGTTTTTACTGTTACCTGCAATGCTGAGATGAACATTTTCATGCATTCTGGCAAATACTTGTCAGTATCTTAGTGATCTCTTTAAATAGACTCCTGGAAGTAGAATTATTTGGTAAAAGACACTGGAAAAGAACTTTTCTAAGGCTAATGATATAAATAGCCTCAAAAGGTCACATCCATTTTTACTCAGGCTAACAGTATATACTCTTAAGATTACCCTTCTTATTACCATTCTTGCTGGCATTGTTTTGCTTTATTTTTAAGACTTGAATTAATAAGTGATAAATGGATAACATATTCCTTTCAAAAAATTAGTCTTGAAAATATTTGAATTCATTATGGAGGTAGTTTAATAAACTCTCAGGCAATTCAGGCAGACTTGAAAGTGATCTGTTAGTTTCACCATGAGGAAGATTTTAAATTAGTATTTGATATTGAGAAGAATAAAAGGCTACATTAGAGTTTGCATTAAAATTGTATGGAATATAATTTTTCCGTGTGATGTGAAATAGCTTCCTCATGGAAGGCTGCAGAGAATCATTATAGAACTGTGTCTGCAGGCTGTGGGAAGAGCTTGGCCTCCCCCAGCCTAGGAAAGAATTGCCAGTTGCCAACTATTTTAGTACATCCAGTGCTGTTTGGAATTTCAAGATCTCTGTGTAATCTATAAATTATTCAATTTGTTGGGGGCTTCAGACTTTAAATTAAAAATGTCCTTCCTTCCTGTAGATTTGCTAATGGAACACATTCAGGAAATTCGAACTTTAAGAAAACGTTTAGAAGACTGTATAAAAACAAATGAGAAGCTGCGGAAACAGCTAGAACGGCAAGGGTCTGAGTTCGATCAAGGTAAGGAACTACCTTCCCACAGGGCACTGTGAGCCTGTGAGTGCTGTATTGTGACTCCTTTGCCTGAATAAGCTGTCTGTGGCCAAGGCAGGGACTCGATGAACGTTAATTTTTCCATCATTTCCGAAGTCTGCCAGCCTCTGGCATCCTGAATTGTGGTTGGCTCCTCATTGGATTGTAAAGGTTGTAAAGATATAGATAGGTATTTTAGAATTGCACAAACCCATACTTTGCCTTTTGGTCAGAAGTGGATTATAAAGTATCCACGTTTTAGCAGTCTGGTAAATCTCCCCTGCCAATCAAAAGGACACCAGTATTGCTGCATAACCACAATTACATCGATTCATTCGTTCATTTATTTATTTAGGTACCAGGAATTGAACGCAGGACCTTATGCTTGCCAGGCAAGCAGGTACGGTGCCACTGAGCTATATCCCTGACATCACAGTTAGCCTTTAAATGGCATGATCTTCCATGAAAACTAAACATGCTTTTCCTACAGGGAGACATTCACGGAGTTCAAATATTAAAACCTTCATACTTTACCTATTAATGCTGTCCTTCTTTCCCTCTCCCAGCTTTTGTTGGTTTTCTTCTGCATCCTTGGAGTGATTATTTTAAACATGCAAATGCAAATATATCTTCTTATTCTCCCTCTCATTTGCTGAAGAGCTAGCAGACTGTGTGTCCACTATTCTGGCACATGTTCCCTAGACAGTATATCTTGGACGTCTGTCCCTGTTGCTCCAGAGTCTCCTCGTTCCGAGAAGCACGTGTCTGAGAGCAGCATGGGGCACTGGGAAAGGCCTGAGTTTGTCTGGGTGTTAGATGGGCCTAAGTGTGGATCCCAGTTCTTGTGCCTACTAGTTTTGCATCTGGCCATATCACTCCACCCTTCCCAGTCCCAATTATTTCCCCAAACATGGTCTTTTAGAGATTAAATGAGGCAGTGTTACGAATAGGGTCTTGTTCACTGCCTCACCATTTATTGATAGTTGCTTTCATCATCTTTATCAGTTATATTTTGCAATTTCATTCTGTAAAACACAAGCCGTTTAACATTGCAAAGCTCTGCAATGGGCAGGGACCCTAATGTCATCCCATCTTTAACAATGAAATGCCTGAGTTCTGCAAAGATAGTTAGTACCTGGTGGTGGCCCTGGAGTCCTTGGACCCCTAGTCCACTTCTGATCCCCCTGTAGCCTACTTTAGCCCTCAGCTTGTAAGGACATCTTCCCAAAGTACCGTGTGGGTGTCCGTGTGCGGGGTAAACAGAGCAGTATCTATCATTCCCTCTCTCCCCCTCGGTTCTACTCCACCCCACCTCCAGCCTATGTCCTCCCCCTTGGCTCCCCAGGGAGATTGATTAATCTGAGTTACTAGTCGTATCAAACACAGGAAAGAAATTTGTGCCTGGGCCCTTCACATTCACCCTTGGTAATGCCTGAATTGGATTCAGTCTGTTTTACATTTTCCCTGGTAAATCCAATTATAGAATTATTTGGGGCTCAAATGGCCACCGGCTACAATGGCCAGCCAATTGCTCTGGAGAGTAATTCCCTCTGATGGGAAGGTTTACAAAAACGCATTCATAAAGTATTTACGCTGATGGGAAGACATGCTGTTCTCACCATGTTGTCACAGTCTCTAAAAAGACAAAGAAATAAAAGTGGCTCCGCCTCTCCCTACTGTGAAGTGTTCATCGTGGGATGAGGTTTGAAAAAGGCCTGACTCCCTATAACGTTGAGGTGGAATATTGTTACAAACTGTCTCATGCACTTTAGCCTCCAGCTTATCACTGGTCACCCAAGGTGTGCTGGTGCTATCCAGAGGAGGCCGATCACTTAGCATCCAAGTGGTCCAGTCCTCGCCATCTTGCGCTTGTTGCTCTGGTGTAGACCGTGTCAGGATCTGTTTGACTTAATTACCCCTAGCTTTTATCATTGTAGGCACCCATAGAATTTTTCCTGCTCATACAGCTGATGCTTGGGTCCTTTTTTGGCTCTGTCCCATTGTGAATGGTAATATTAATGCAGATAGTCATAGCAGGAACAATAATGTGGGTAATTTTTACTGAGCTAGTGAAGACTTGGAGAAGTTATGTGACTACCCTTAGGTCTTATAGCTGTTGAGAAACCAGAGCCATAGGTCAACCCTGGGGTCTGCGATAGAGAAGAGTGAAGGAAGACGGTAGAGAGACATTTATGAATTTAAAAGATTATATGACATTCTGAGCAGTGAGCCATTATTAGGAGCAAAGGTGGTGCTGTAGACTGAGAAGATGGGAGAGTTGCCGTACTTAAGGAGCTTGAACATTGCAGGTTGGTTGTATAGCACGATGCCTTCAGCTACAGGTAACAAAATATGGGTAAAACAAGTATAAGCAAGAGGGTTGAGGTTTCCTTATATAGCAAGAACTCCAGTGGTGCGGAGGCCCAAGGCAGGTTTCATGGCTCGATGACAGTAGGGTTGGGGTTTGTGTCCGTGGTGACTGTAGTAGTTATCGGTCTCTCATCCTCTGTGGGAAGTGTCCAAAACATGGGGAGGGGAAGGCTGAGCTTCTGTCTGGCCTTCTGTTTTTTAGGGGGTGGAAAGTCTTTCCCTGAGGCCCACAGCGGGCTTCCTGTTGGTCTTGGTGACCCAAAGAGTCCCCTGACCACGTTCTCACTGCAAGTGTGGATGAGGCGGGGAGGTAGGGAGCTGTCCAACAGGAGGCGTCATGTCAGCTGGATTTAGGGGAAGGATGAGAGTTCAGCCGACAGACAAGAGCGTGGTGAGAAAGTGACCTCCTACCCAGTCTGTCTAGCTTTAGAGACTCTAATCTTTACAGTATACACGTAGAGGCAGTGAATTTAAGCCAAGAGTTGAAAGAGCGTGACTTTGACAGGTGGAAAGGGTGGGGGGTGTTCCACAGAAAGGGAGAGCTCATTCTGCAGAATCAGGAAGGGCTGTGACCATATGGGTGGTCATGGCCCGGGCACTAGGACACGAGTGGAGAGGAAGTGGGGTTTGCCACATTCACATTGGAGTTCACCAGAGAGAGGCCCAAATCTAGACTGAGAAGCGTGGGCCTTGCATGTAGTTTGTTCCATTATCTTTTGGGCTGTTGCATGTTTCGGAGTAGATGATAATGCTGAAAAGAGTGTGTGTAGGATGATAATGCCGTTGGTAGAATAACTGGGAGGAAGGTTTGGAGCAAGGCGCTAAACCCTGAACCTTTGGGACTGAAGACGTGGCAGGGTCCAAGGCATTTCGGAGGGAGAATCAGTGTCAAGATGGTCTGATGGGGCAGTGGGATAGAGAGGAGTTTAGGGTGGCTTGGTTGGTCTCAGCTGCTGGCTTGCATTAGGGATTATGCTGATACCATCATCTGAGGCTGAGGGCAGAGGAGAGAGACAGGTTTGGAGGGGACTGAGTTACCTGAGGGCTGAGGCCTTGCAGGCAGCAGGCAGTGGAAGTTGTGCTGTCTCCCGCCATGGCACCCTAGCCAACGTCTCTGCTTTGTTCATCTTCAGGGCAGGTAAGATATGGGAAGCCCCCTCTGGCCTCCTCTTTTAAGTCCACTCTCACTTCCCTTTGGGCTCTGGCAGTCCCTTATGTTGTCCACAGAGCGATTTCCGTTGCATGTTTCATTTCCTCATTGTTAAATGGTTTTCTAAGAGGTTCCATCCTGTCTGTGTGTTTTTATAGGTTCTACAAACATTTTTGCGTATGGTTCAGAGCTGCACAATTCTTTGACATCAGAAATACATTTCCTGAGGAAGCAGAACCAGGAGCTGAACACGATGCTAGTGAAGGGGTCTCAAGGTAAGAATGAGAGGAGCCACCCGCAGCCTGGGCCCCAGATGCCCCCGTGTCAGGCAAAGAGTGCCGGTGTTGGGATCTGACCAAGCCGTGCTCCACTCCTGTGGCTCGGTGACAGCGTCACCCCATATAATTGTCACGGCAGCCTCCGGAGGCATTCTTGTTGTATAGCTGAGAAATCTGGGCTTGAGAGGTCACAAAGCCCTCAGAGGGCTGTTGTGACAGTTAAGGGAGTAAAGCCCTCAGCAGCCTGTCCGCCAGGCTCTCTGTATTTGCTTGTCATTCACCACGGCCCTTCCAGCCACCTTGCAGTCATCTTGGATCACAGTGGAAAAGAGAAGGCTGAAAATATATTACTGCCAGAGTCCCAGCCAGTGAAGTTTATCCAGTATTCCTTCCAACAATCCCTTCTCTTAATTCCCTCTTTTTGGAGCTTAGCTCCTGAGGAGCTTTCGCGTATAGTATCTTTCAGTACTTAAAATGATTCTTGCGTGAGGTATTATTAGCCGTCTTTTCCAGGGCAGAACCTGAGATCTGGAGAGCTGCCCTGCTGTGTAGTCACGGGATGAGAAGATGGCGGAGCTAGAACTTGAACCAGCATATACCACTTTCCCTTGAGCATGTTGATGCTGATATGGGCTTAAGAGATAAAATTAGGGCCTCTGCGAGTTATTCATTCACTCAGCAATATTCCCTATTCTCCTGTTCTGTGTGAGGACCTATGTAGACTCCTAACCAAAACTGGAAGAATCCTGGTCCCTTCTCTCAGGGGGCTCATGGTCTGATGGGAGACACAGCCAGACTATAGGGAGGGCGCGTGAGGACTGGCCATGATAAAGGCAGGTCAGGGAGCTGTAGGACGCTGGAGAAGGCTTCTTGATGCTGGAGAACTGGTCTCTAACAGCTGAGTCTAGGAGGGTGAGGAGGGATGAGCCAGGGCCTCTCGGGTTCAGAGGTGCCAAGGCCTTTTAAATGGCAGGAAGAGAGCAGAGGAGGCCTAGGGCCAGCTGTGGCTCATCAGGAGTGATACTCATTTTGGAAGCTCCACAGTATGGGGGATGGTGTGGAGTCCCAGCTTGCGTAGAAATTCTCTTGTTGTTAGTGTGGAGTCAGAAACCTTGGGCCTGAATCTTGGCTCTGCTGCCTACTGGGTGTGACCACAGGGAGGTGTTAACCTCACCATCCTCAGTGTCCTGTCTGAAAGATGAGGAGGATCAGTTTCTACCTCAGAAGTTTGCTGTGAGGATTGAGTAAGAGGTATGCACGAAGGTCTTCACGCGATGCCTGTGGCTAGTGCTGGGAAGCGGTGGCTAGTGCCACCACCAGCACAGCTTGTGGCAGGGCCCCTCAATGTGCTTATGAGGTCCTGTGCTGAGCTCTCACCTTGACACAGAGAGAGAGAGAGAGAGAGAGAGAGAGAGAGAGAGAGAGAGTGTGTGTGTGTGTGTGTATGTGTAAACAGATCTGGAAGAGAGAAACCTCACTCGATCTCAAGATCAAGGAGTCAATGAATACAGGGGCTACACTTGAACCCTACCACTGTGCTCTGCCTCCAGCACCCTGCCCTAGGCCTCTTAGTCTCCTGTGTTTCTGGGAGTATTTTATTACCCTGAGAGACGATGTCCTCAGGCACCTTCTGCACAGCCCTGCTGACCTGGCAGGAGACTTGGTGGCTTGTGGTCTCTCCCCCTGCACTGCCAGAGTCTGGGCCCTGTCTCCTGCCTCTGCCAGGAGTTTCTACCCACTCTTTGCTCGGTGAAGCCAAAATTAACCAGGTTTGCAAGGCCCAATTATTTAATAGAAACTTAAACAGGCCCATTTTATCCCAGTGATGTTTAATCTACAGCTTTGATGTTGACAGATTTATCTGCCCAAAACGCATAAGATAATTGGAATGCCACAGCCATAAATGCCAGATTAAATCTCATTCTTTTTTGTATTCTTGAAGTGCTTGAGCTGAAGTGCTGCATCTGTGTAATAAGGTTGGAAAAAACAAACGGTGTCCCTTCTCACTGGTGCTTTTTGGTTTTTGTAGATAAACAGAAAGAGAATGAAAAATTGCGAGAGACCATCTCCAGGAAGGCTGCTAGTCTGGAGCACCTTCAACAAGAGTGTGCCAGTGTGAAGGGGGAGAATGAGAGGCTGCAGAAGGAAGTCAGCGAGAGGCAGGGACACAACCAGCAGCTGCTGCACGAGGTTCACAGCAGCCGCCAGGAGCTGAGCAGGTGGGGCCCGACCCGCGTGCCCCTGCTGCCTGCCGCAAGTCCAGGAAGCACTGTAGCCCCGCCCCAGTGCCAAGAGAAGGCAAAAACACTCACGCCTTATGTGTGGTGGGCAGCGAGGAGGTGGGGGAAGATCGTCTAAGAAGAGGAGAGGGTGGGGCTCGGCTCTGTGTGTGCCTTTCCTGGGGTTGCCAGGGGTGGAGTGTGGGAGCTGCCAGGGAGGGTTGTTTTGACAGAAGGCACGTAGTCCCTGAGGCAGAGGGGCCGCAGCTGAGCCAGGAGGCCAGCACAGCTGCAGGACACGGCTGTGGTAGGGGCGGAGGGCAGGGCAGGGAGGTGGCCGGATGCACAGTCGTGCCACTAGGCCCGCTTGGGCACTTGTTCTGAGTGGTGGCATCTGAAGATACTGCTCAGGGCGAGCCTGAGTAGAAGAGTGATCATAAAAGGCCCATTCTGCTGGGTTTCTCTGTCTTGCTGAGCGTGTTTTTAGGTTCTCACATGAGCCCCCATGAGTGCCGCACTCCCTCAGAGTGACCGTCCTCTCGCTGCCCTGGGGTTGCAGGGATGCAGCAGGCCACTGTGTTTGCAGACTGTGCCGGGCATAGGTGTGGGCTCTTCTCCAGAGCCATGTGCTCCTGGTGAGGGATGGAACTTCGGAGCTTTGCTGCCCATATCTCTGAGTGGAGGGTCAGAGAGTACCCACCTTTTTGGTGTGTGTGGAAGACGGCATGAGAGGGCCGGGCATGGGGGCACTTGGGAAATAGTAGCTGTGTAGAGTTTTTCACCCTGCTGGTCCCGTTTTGTCCACACTCTTCTGGCCAAGGTGGCGCAGGCCTGCCCTGTGGAGTCTGAGTGAGTTGCCCTGGGGTAGAATTAACCTCTCTTCCTCTGCCCGGGGCCATTTCAGGGTGCAGGAGGAGGTGAAGTTGAAGCACCAGCTGCTGGCACAGACTAACAAGCTGCTCCAGTCCCTCCGAGTGGAGCTGAAGGTGTATGAGAAGCTGGACAAGGAGCGTGCGCAGCAGCAGGAAGGTACTGGGTGCCTTTGGTGAGGTCCTTGTGTGCGGGGCTCTGAGCTTGCCTGGACCGCCGAGGCAGGAGTCAGAGGGCAGGGGCTTCCCGCTCTTTTCTGATGGGCTGTCAGCAAATCCCACTCTGCCCTTGGGGTTGTCTCAGAGCTGGCTCTTTGGCCCACTCTTTTTTTTTTTTTGGTGTGCTCGGGGTCAAACCCAGTAGTACCCTGCATGTGCTTGCAAGTACTTGCCACTGAGCTGCTCTCCACCCCAAGCCTTGGCGCGCTCTTCCTAAGCAGCAGTGGGGAATGTAGACTGGGGTAGAGGCAGGACAGCTACAGTCTGCCGTCTCACTCCTTGGGTCCAGGCTGTGCAGACTTTAGCATGTTGCTTCACCTTTGGGCTTGTTCCTGCCTCTACAAACATGTCTGTTAACATCCACCATGTGGAGTTGTTGTAAAAGTTGAATGAGGTCATTTATTAGTATCCTATGCCAGTACCTGGCATATAGTTGGCATTCAAGAGATAACATTCATCATAATTTTCCTGCTAGTGTATATTTCACTTTGCCCATCCATCCAGTGAATATTTATGGAGCACCTCCCATGTACTTACTGGACATTGCTCTGGGATGGTGGTTGGCCCTGGTCCTCTATGTTTTCAGAGAGATGCCAGATCACAGTGGCTCAGCTCTAAGGTCTGATGTTTCAGAATCAATTTTGAGGTGTAGTGAGGTTTTTTTTTTTAAACTAATTTTCCAGATGGTTTCTCTGTATTGAAAGTTTATCTAGAAAGGGGTCATGTCACAGCTTTCATTTCTCCGCAAGTTGCTTCTCTTATTCTTGCTGTTGTGCCTTTTTAATATACTGTGCCTCTTAAAATCATCCCCTTTCATTCTATAATTCCAGCCCAAATAGATTTTATTACTACTAGACATAATTTCAGGGTTTGGTGTGCAATTTGCTAGGCTTTTATGGCCAGAAGTGAAAATTAATTTCCAGCTCTTATTTAGCCTGTGGAATAGCAGCAATTAAGTCAGCCAATATTTTTGTTTTTAAAGTCGAGTTGTTATTTTAAATTGTACGTAGTTCTTAGGAAAGAGGAGGTAGGTGGTGAAGGTGGTTTGAAAACACCATTGAGTTCCTTCGATGGCTGTCCCATTGCCTGTGGAGGATGCCCCAGCCTCCCTTTGTGTACATCCACAGAGGCCAGAGCAGAGGCGTTGGGAGCAGGCTGCAAGGGGCCAGATCCTGGCGGTGACCTGCACGACCTCCTGACAGAGATCCAGGCTTTGCGGGCACAGCTGGAAAGGAGCATCGAAACCAACAACACCCTGCGGAGCAAGCTGGAGGAGCAGCTGGCACACGGGGCCAAGAAAGCCCAGGAAGGAGCCCTCGCTCTGCCTGCCCAGGCCCAGTCTGTCCCCGAGCAGTTGCTTCACCTAGACAAACGCGGTATGGCTTCTGCTTCTCCACGCTTTCTGAAAATTCAGCTCTGTGCATCTGTGTGTGATGTGTGAGCTTCTGAGTGATGCTTCTGCCCCACGGAGGTATCTTTCCGTTGACAGCAGACATGGCTGTACCACAGGAGACAGGGCACCTGACCACTAATGAGTTGTCAGACTGGCATAACTCCGGCAGACTGGCATAATCTGCTTGGGGAGCTTGGTTTTCTAGGTGTAGAATTTGGACTTCCAGCTGCCCTTGTGGCCTCTGGTCTTGCTCACCCTCATTCATTTAGTCCTGCCCACGTCGCTGTCACTCGGAGGCTGAAAAGCCTTTTCAGTGTCCTACTCCTTTTAAAATAGAACCTGTGCCTCTTACTCTGGCTTTTAGCATCATGCGGGATCTGGAAAGCTGCTCTGTGGGAACAGTGGATCTGTTTTGCCTTTGCTTGCAGTCTTTCCTAACCCTGAGGAGGCTGTGGAGGGAACAGAGGGAGATGACACTCACCTGCTGCTCACTCGCTGGGGCCTAGAAGAAACTGTCAAATGGTCAGGCTCAGTGCAGTCTGCCAGGCTGTTCTCTTTGCTCTGGGGATGAAGGAATCAAATCTTAGAGAACGGATGGGGCTTGCCCACAGTGACACTGCAGGCAGGTGACAGAGCTAGGGCTGGACACCATTTCAGCTCCAAGTCCAGTCCTCTTCTGATCCCTGCCTGACCTCTGGAGCCTCGGTGTCTTAGGGATCGTGGTCCTGATGCCCGTGTGGTGGGTGGGTGTGTCCTGAGGGACAAGGAGTGGCAACATGCTTGATAAACAGTGCTGTACAAAATTTGTACCTGCCTGTATTTGGATTGGGGATTAAACCTGTTGTCTCTGATTAATTAATTTGCAGCACCAGGGATCAAACCTAGGGACTTGCACATGCTAGACAAGCACTCTACTGCTGAGTTATATGCCTAGCCCCTACTGCTTTTAATTTAAAAACACAAATCTCTTAAGCAGCACCCAGTCAGTCTGCTTTGCAACTTGCAGTGATTGGTTCCTTGATTTCTCTTTGGTGAAGATTTTAAAATTTTTATCAAGAAAAGATGATACAACTACCTAAAAAAAAGTAAAGGGAAAAAATCCTTATTCTATACAATGACCGTATATTTTTTACCTTTGCATATGTCTCTTCTTTCATTAAGTAAAAACAGCTTGACTTTATATTGGCCAGCCTGATTGTGAGGCCATTCTGTGTCCTTTTTTTGGTTTTGCCCAATTTATCATACCATGAACATCCCCTCTGCTTTTACATGGGCTTCCTAATGATTGTTTGCAGTTTATTGCCAGTTAGCAAATCGCTACCCTGTTGATTGGTAAAGTGATCTCTGATTTGGACTTCTAATACACATTGATGTTAATGTGCTTTTTTCTGTTAGGCAGTGTTGTCAGGATAAAATCTGCCTTCTAAACAGTCGCTACAGCAGCAGTGTTCAGAGGGGGCATCTTTTCCATGACCTCGTCAGGATGGCCCGTACTGCTTAAAACGCAGGTCATTCCCAGCCCCTTTTAGGGCTTAGGGGAGAATGTGCCTGTGGGGGTGGCTAGAGGAGATAGAAACAGGGAGAACCATTTCTTGCTTGGACAGCTAGAGGGAAAGCTGGGCTAGCTGCAGTGAGGAGCCACTGAGTTGCCTTTTCCTGCTTCTGGAACTTACCTAGAGGCAGACACAGTATGCTGGCTCTGGTCACCTGTGTGTGTGCCCAGAGCCCATAGCGCAGGGTCTCTTCTGTCCCCTCGTATCTAGCTCGGTCATACATCATAGACAACAGCGTGTCTTCCTTTGTGAAGGACGTTTTAGGGCCGTACTTCAGTGCAGCTGTTTACAGTTACATTTTAAAGGCTTCTGTCTTTGGCTGAAAGTGATTCATCTCAGAAGCTGCCTCCCGGTGCCAACGTCTGGGCTCCTTGGCCCCAGGAGCCACAGCACACCCTTGGGGGGCACTGAGTACTGCCAGCCTGTCCCTGAGAGGGGCATGGATGGAAGGGGTAGAGAGCATCCTAAGACCTGGACGGTATTCTTGCTGTGCCACAGATGCGCTGGGTAGACTGCTTCCTGTCTCTGTCTCTTGGACGCTTCCCCTGAAATCTGAATTACAGTATCATTTTGCCCACTGCATTGTTAAGAATCCAGTAGCTTTTCAGATGTAAATGTGAAAGTTTAGAGCATTGCACAGGCCAGCGAGACAGTGCCTGATTGATTTTATCTCCTTACAGTGTTTCACCAGCATCCCCCAGATCCTGCTGTGGTTTCCTCGCCTGCTCAGGTTACTGCAGCAGTCCCCACACTCGTTCTTCCGTCCAGACACAGATCTCAGTAAACATAACACCTTTGAGTGGGTCCCGCAGTCCCTGTGGTCTGGCCTTGCACCCTTCTGTGTCTTTCCCTGGGCTTTGGCCAGAGGAACTGCTTTCTCCCTGAGTGACCATCCACACCTCTGTGCCTTTGCGCCTGGCCCTTTCTCTGCCTAGCATTTCTTGCCCCCTTCTCATGCGTCATCAAAGGCAGTATTGTAGGTGTCGGCCTTTAGGAAGCTGCCCTGGAGCCAGCACCTCTCTCACCTGAAGAGGCTGAGAGCCTACAGCTTCTGCATGTTCCTCTGTTTATCTGTCAGGTGAGAAAGTTCTTCCAGGGAAGACACTGGGCCTGGTTATTCCACCTCTGTGTGTTGCACAGGGCTGGGAAGCACTGATGCCCAGGGAAGATGTGAATCAGTGCTTGTGTGTTTGAATAAATTAATGTATATGTGTTTGTGAGATTCTTTACCATAGCCTCATTGTTTTTACTGTATAATGATAGTGAAACTAACAGTTTGTTTCCTTCTCTTGCTTTGCATTTTGTAGATGGTGACGAATATTCCATGGCAAATGATAATTCATTTGATCTCTTTGATTCTACCCATATGGTAACAACAAATTCAGGTACAGAACTGAAGCCTGAGTAACTGTGGCAGTGTTAGTTATGGCAGTAGGACTTTTTAAATGGAAGCAAAGGGGTCTCCTGGTCCCACCTAAGAATTTGGTAGGGATTTTAGATTCAGAGTCTCAGCATCTCTAGCAGACGATCTCCTCTTCCAAGGCACCTGATCCTTTGCTAGGTGTCACCAACCTCGGCAACTTCATTGGTTTTCTGTTGCTTTCAAGTGTGGCCACCTTCTATGGCTTTCAAGGCCCTCCAGAATGAAACCTCAGTGGGCCAGCTCAGCCTTCTGCTCCCTGGGGTAGACAGGGGTGGGTCACCATCCTGCAGACAGGCTGCCCCCTTCCCTCCCTGTAACTTTCAGACCTTCTCTCAACTGGTGACAACCCTACTACTCCACTCATACTGAGCGCAGACTTCTCTGTGGAGACACTTTCTTGCTGCCCCCAGTCAGAGTTAATTATCCAAACTTCCAGGAGTGCGAGGCAAATGGCAACAGGCTCTTACCTCTGTCTGGAGTAACTCTGGCTCTTTGTTCAGTCCAGCCCCGTTGTTGTTGCTTCTGGGACGCCTTCCCCAGCCTTCCCCTCCCTGCTCAGGGGCCCATTTCTCTCTGGGGTCTGCTGATCACCGCTATGCTGTGGCTCCCTGAGGGTCAGTGTTCTGATTGGACCCTGGGCTGCTGCAGTGTGGACCCGCTTGACTCATCTTGTGCATCTGGGGTCTTCTGCATAGTGGGTGGTCAATAAGCACTGGGTGAAATGACTTGAGCCTCTGCTCTCCTACAAGATAAATAATCTGCCTGGTGTAGAGTGGCGTAGGCTGAGGCCCAGGAGCCAGGCTGTTCCCCGATGGGCTTGTGCTGGGTAGCACATAGGCACCAGGGTCTCCCTTGACCCTCTGCTGGCTTCAGCATTGTAAGCTCTGTGAGCACAGGGCGCTGCTTCTAAATTGATGTGATGTTTTGCCACTTGTTTTACAGCTTCAGAAATTCCTCCATTCTCTGGAGATGAAGTGGACTCCCTCTCCTGTGATAGTAACAGCTTGGCAACCACTACCTTGTGCATGTCCCACCGCCTATGGGCCAGCAAGAGTGGTCACCACGTCCTAGGCCTGTTTGCGGACTATGATGCCCTTTGGAAGCAGATCTCTCAGGTCCAGAGGCTCCTTGCTGAGATGGACATTCAGACCCATGAGGCTCCCAGCCCACGTCAAGAGTTGGGGACAAAGGTAACTTGACCACAAAAGCCTGGGAAAGAGATGTTTTACAGGGGCAATAAGTGGGAGGGGTTGGCTGAGAAACAAATTATACCTTTGTCCTGAATAAAGCTTCAAAATAGGGGCCAGAAATGTGGCCCAGAAGAGCTCAGAGGTCAGTTCCAGTATGCAGAAATGTTCGTTGTTAGTTGTGGCAGAGCAGTGCGGTACGGTTTGTGCCATGTTTCTGTGGCCACTGCACAGGGATTTGCTGTACTGCTCTTACGGGTGCCTCTGTCTCTAGTCTCTCATCTGTGCTTCCGTCCGTTTGCCCTTCCGTGTATCTGGCCACTTATCTGTCCCATCCACCTGTCCACTGCCCAGTCAGACTGTGTGCTCATGTACTGTGGCTACCATGAAAAAGTTAGAGGCCCTGATTCTTGTGAAGCGGATCACACCACACTGTACCACACCGTACCATGTCAGCCACACTTACCATGCCACATCACCACACCCTGCTGTACCACAACCATCCATGTTGTACCATAATTTCCACAACTGCCTTGGGATGAGCTTGCTCATGGGAAATAGCTATCTCACTTCAAGATCAGTGGCAGCTCCATCTCTTCTAATGGAGGAGCTTTTTGTAGGATTGTTTTACTCTTTGCTCAGAACAAGCCAATGAACTGGATTATGTGTTCTCACTTAGAGGTGTTGAGGAATGACTTGGAGTAGTCACATTTGAACTTGGTTCTCCTCCAAGGCTCTCTCTGTATGTTGAGACACTGCTTCCAGCTCGCTCACAGGTCAGTGCCGGGCACCTCCCTCACCTGTGCAGAAGCCACCACTTCTCCCTGGGCAGTGATTCCAAGGAGCTTGGGTTTCTGGTGTGGCTTGTGCTTGCCTCCTCTGTCATCTCTCCTGTCCTCTATGTGTCCTGCTGCGAATAGGTTGGGCTGTGTGCTGCTGAGCACGCTTGCTACCCACGTCCTGTTTCTCTGGCTCCCTGTACCCCCTGGCGTGGGATCTCCTTCAGACTGTTTTACTTCCTTCTTTTCCCTGCCCATCCCACTGGAATCTTCTTCCCCTAAGTTTCCTTTTATTGAAGACCCGTGCACTTCATGGATGTTTTGTTCACTTCCTCCAAGGCTAGGGTCACATCTACTGCCAACCCAGACTGGATCAGACCTCTGACTTCCGTAAGTCACAGGTTATAGTCCATCTTCTCAGGTCTTTTTACTGAGGATACTTGAGACCCCTACACTCTTTTACAAGTTTTGACTTTTTGTTTTGTTTTATTATATTGCAAAAAGCAATTTTGCATTTCATGTTCCACAGGGTAATAAGCTTCAGGAAAGCAGGGGTAGTGTCTATTCTGCTCAATGTTGTATAGCTACTACCTAGCCTAGGTCCTAAGAGTAGGTGCTTTGTAAATACTTGTTAAGTTAATAAATACTAATAAGGTCTTACACTTTTTGGTTAAAATCTTTATTATATGAAAGCTAGAAATTATATAAAAGTTTAAAAATAAAATGTATTAAAATACCTCTTACAGGTCAGCACTTAAAATTTTGATTTATATACATGTAGGACATTCATAAATTTTACCAAACCTACCTAGAAATATACAGATTTCATGTATTTGAACTCACAAATGTTAGAACTTTCCCTGTCTCATTCAGTGTTTTTCTAGTGCTTGACTTGGGTAGCTGTAGTAAGCTGACATGTGGATGTACCATCATTCTTCATGCTTTCCCAGTTTGTTAGATGTATAACCTGTAATGAACCTCCTATACATAAATCTCTGATCATATTTTTGATTAGGTATGAAGTGGAATTACTGGTTCGAAGGTTGTGAACTTCTTAGGGCTCTTACCACGTTACTTTCAAAAAAAGATTATGTCTCTGTGCATGAGCATTTTTCTCAGCACACTTTGGTCTTATCACGTATTTCTATTTATGATTTTATGTCAATTTGATGTCTAAAAAGGGTGTGTGATTCTGTATTTATTACTTGGGAAGAGAAATGCTCTTTTCAATTTTTTTCTTCTTTGTTACTTCCGCTTCTTGGAGGCATAGCCTGTGTTTTCCCATGCCCTTGCCATTCCCTGCTGTGAGTTTGCCTCTGCTAGCAGAGGCTGTGAGGGAGACTTTACAAGGCCCGGCATCGTGTGACGAAAGCATCGCTGCTGTTCCTCTTGCCGTGGGCATCCTTCTCTGGAGGGGCTCTGCGGGCTGTGGTGTGGTGCCAGTGGCTCTAGCATGGGTCCTCTTCTTGGTGTAGTAGTAGGAAGAGTTAAGGCTGGTGATTATTAATGACAGTTATTAATTCATCTAAACTCATCTCCCAAATTCTCTCACACCCTACAGTTCACCAGTCTTTAAGAACAATTAATTTGGTGTCATGTGGCACCAGGCTCTTGCTTAGCGTGTGAAACACAAGCCCGATTAGACCTTGCTTGTCCAGAATCTCTTTCAAGACTTCATTAAATGGCCTCTTTTCCCTGGTAGGGCCCAGACTCGGCATCTCCAAGCAAGTTTGTTTCCGGCTTGAGCACAGCCAGGCAGATCCTGGAAGAGGCCTCAAGGGCACTGAAGCTCCTCTGGAGAGTCTCCCTTCCGACAGATGGCCAGTGCCCCCTCCACTGTGGGCAGGTAGGTGGTGACACATGCTTTAGCAGCACCAAGGTGCCCCTAGGCCTGTGCTGCTGTCCCCTCTGTGCCCAATGTGCCTTCAGCATGAGAATGTGTCAGAGGGAGGGGAAGACAGGAAGTTTGTTACAACTTTATTGTGTTCTTATCTGACCGCCAACAGCCTGAGAGCTTGGCTTGCAGCCCCAGCATGCATGACCTACTCCCAGTGCACTTTAGTGAGTAGGGTTCTGTCCACACTTCACACCCGGGGACATTGAGGTTACGGTACCTGGTCAGGGTTATGGAGCTGGCTGGAGAGCATAAGTATGTGAACTCAGAGTGTATTCTTTCACGTTAGAGGCTTTAAGGTCTGCTCGCCCTCATGGGCCAGCTCCTGCTCTCTACTCAGTCACTGTCACTGTCCCTATAGGTGCCTTTGCCTGGACCCTCTGACCCCTGTTGGTGGCTTTCATCAGGTTTTATGGAGCCACGTTCATGTCTGTTTTAACTACTTAGGAGTGACAGGACTAGAATAAGAGCCAGGCAGGCAGAGCCCTGCCCCAGTGTCCATCTGTGGCGTCCCTGTGTGCGCAGTGACAAGGTGCGCACCCAGTCTGGCTAATCAGGGAGCCGCCTGCTAGAACAGTGTGCAGGTTAGGAAGTTAGAATTCTCTGCGTGGTGGCCAGGTAGATATGTCCTCCTTCATTTGTCTCTCCTGCAAATGCTGTCCAAAGCCCAGTGGGAAGGCAGGGGGAAGTTTGAGCTCTGTGTTACTACCCCATGTAGTTACACCCCTTTGCCATCTCTCAGACCTGGCCAGAGAGGCAGCTCCCTGTGCTCTAAATGTTCTGGTGCAGGGCCTGTGCTGCGCTTCCTCCTCGGGATCCTGGGAAGCAGTTTGGGGACAACAAGCTCATGACTAACCCTTGCACAGGAACATCATTTTTAGCTGATGGGGGCACTGAGTGGAAGACCAGTGTCAGGGAGGGTGGTGGGATTCAGGGTTCTGGCTGCCATCAGCTTTTCCTTTCTTCTAATCTACCAAGCTTATTCCATTGTAGCCATAGGTGACACACACATGCTGGCTGCCTGTAATGTTTCCTGTCCCTTTTCCGGTTCCTTCTCTTCTTCAAGTCTTAGCGTAATGTTACCTCCAGGTGAAAGGGGCTCCCTGATCACTCAGCCATGGTGTGTTCTGTTTGATTGTAGCTCTTAGCCTAAATTATAATTTTATGTTTGTTCACCCTCTGTCTTTTTTCAGGGGACCATATCTAGCTTGTTCTTATATTTCAAGGAATAAATAGAGGAGTGAATAATTTCTTCCCATACTCCCAAACTCTAGTACCTGCCCCATATGATTTGTAAGTTAATGTGTTTAAATTCAATGCCTGACGCTCAATGTGGTGTTTCTGTTTTTAGCCCATGTTATGCGTGATGCCTCTGGCCTGGTGTAAAGTGCTTGTGTGGCCTGTGGGAAGTTTATAGAAAGCAGACTTCCAAGTTTTCAGCAGCAACTCCAATGGCTTTTAACTATCTGCTATTTGATCCCAGTATCATTCCATTCCCTTTTGATGTAATGTCGCATCCCATGCAGTCCATACAACTGCTTGGAAAGTATCCATCATGTGCGCATTTATCTAAGACAGTGGTGTGGGTGGGTACAACTAGAGGTGCGTACTTGCTTAGAGCATCTTTTTAAATGGAGGTGAGTGGTAAAAATACAGGCCGTGCGCAGGGGTGTGAAGGAGAAGGTGAGAGGAGAAGGGATAAAAGCTAGATTTCTCTAAACAGACCTTGTGTTGTAAGCTTGACTTTGAAACTATATAAATATTTTACATAATTATAAACAAAATACATTGAAACGGGATAAAAAGCCATTTCCAGATATTCATAGTAAGATGAAACGTAGCACCTGAAGGGCCATAGCTGTCCTGTGCACGGCCTGGCAGAGATAGCCACACAAAGATGGCCACAGTGAGGTGAGCTGAGTGTCCATCCCCAGGAGAAATGCTCCGAGGGTGAAAGGAGCCACCAAAAAACTTACAAACTTTGAACTGCTTTCAGTGGTTGTATTGTTAGTGATAATATTGGTATTGCTATTCTGAAACTATTATATTTCTATTGTAAGATAAATAACTGCATTAGGAGCTGAGATTTAAATCAAAGAAATAAAAGCTCTGTAATCCTAAATTTGAACTGTAAACATCACTATGGAATTTGTAATGTATTTTTTATTTTAAAAAATTTACTAATTCACTCCATGTAATAAAATGCAACCCAGCATCAATGAGGGCTATTAATGCCCCAAGGATGGTTTTTAAGTTCCTTTTCCCTCTAAAAGGAGATAGAACTTGCCAGAGAAATGGCTTGACTCTAGGTCTGGACAGGAAATGTGCAGTGTGAGCTCAGAACCTGTCATCTCCTGGTAAGAAAGGAAAAAGGCAAGGGGGAGGGGAACCTGCAGATTTATAGTGTTTCACAAAGTGTTAGCCCTTGAAATTGTCACCTGGACACTTATCACAGTGCCAGAACTCGCCCCCGACTAACTGAGCCAGCCATTCTAGGAGGGGCCCCAGCAGCCTGTATTTATACTCCTGCTCTGGGGCTTCGAGACCCACTGGGTTAGAAGGAACTTAGATCATAAGTGCAAACTGTGGATCTTATTTGGATCCTGTGATTCAAACCAATTGTTCTTAAAAAATTAAAATTATGAAACAATCAGAGGACTATATGTACTGAGTTCATATCTGGTGATATAGATTGAGTATCCACTATTTGAAATGCGTGGACCAACAAAGTGGTTTTGTTTTGTTGTTTTTTTTTTTCAGATTTGGAGCACAGGTTGAGCTTCCCTAACCTGAATTCAAAATTCATTGGCTCAAAAAGTTTCAGACTTTAGGGCATTTGAATTTTGGACTTTCAGGTTAGGGACGCTCAACCTAGACTAAGAAATCCTTTCATTTTTTAGATATGTTAATGATATTTTTGGGTTTTAAAAATTATTTTTTTCCCTCTAGAGATATATCCTAAAATATTTTATGGGAAAAAGACTTGATTGGTTTCTAGGACTGGTTTCAAAATGATCTTGGAGAGAGGCTGAGCCATGGTGTGGATGAAGCTAGTTTGGACTTGAACTGACCATTGCAAAAGCTGGATAGTTACCAGGGTCATTATCCAGTTCCTTCTGCTGTTGTAAATGTTTGAAATGTTCGTCCTATAAGGAAAAAGAAACAGGCAAAAAGACCTACCTTAGAAATCAGCTGAATACTGATGGAGAATGTTGTGGCCTCCTGCAAGGGGAGAGGCTTGCAGCTCTGAGCTCAGCGCCAAGACACTTGGTAAAAGTTCTTCTGTCGAGTGCCGGTGGGCTGCCCAGGACCCTGCTTACGCTCAGCATCTCATTTGCCTGTGGTGTAGCTTAGGGACTTACGTGGTCTTCTTTTCAGTTAACAAATCCGAGGCACATTTGAACTGTCCTTACGCCTTTTATCTTATTTTTTTTTTTTTAATAATGTTATTGTTATTTGACATGAAAGTTGGAGCTAAAACTCTAGGGAGTTAAATGGCCCAGTGAGGGTGTGCTAGAGCTGTGCTCTGGGGCCCCAGCTGTTTTCACTATAGTGCCTTTCTGTAAAAACGAAGACTGGAACCCAGTGGAACAGCAGACATACAGTAATTAGAGTTTCTTGTTTCAGGTGCCAGACAGGACATGTACGGGGTGTTAGGAAGATGGCAGTGAAAACAAGCCTGCCAGTTGACAAACGGTGTCATGGCACCTGCTCTGAGCCAGGCACAGGTGATCAGGGGCACTTACTGATGCGGCAAGTAAATGACTGGTTACTGCCGTCACTGTGACAGCACAGCGATGGGGAGAGGATGGCAAGTGCGGTGCCTGGGGTGGTGAGAGCTGAGCTGACTGCAGAAGGGGAAGAGGAGTCGGCCGGGCAGCGGGGCAGTCATCATCCCCCCAGCTCCCCGTCACCTGCAGGAGAGCCTCACCTTCCTGGGGTGTGGTAGAGATGGTTGTTCCAGTGTCGCAGGTTTTGTAACTGAAGCTGGATGTGGGGTGACTTTGTCCTAGAATGTATAACCAGTGGAGCTATACCAGAACCCAAGTCTTCGTAGGCTCGTAGCCTGCAGGAGAAAAATCAAAGCAAATGTAATGTTTAAATTAGGATCTGTTTTGGAAGAACCATTAGAAAGCCTTGTACCTGACATGATTGGTTAATCTTAAAAGTAGGTTAAGGCAGGAAATCAAAAAATGATACATACCTTAAACATTTTAGTTTAACTTAAACCAGATAAATGTACATTCATTTGCCATTCTTTTGATGTAGGGCCAGGCCTTTTCTTTGAATATGGGTCTGCTGATTGGAGTTCCACATCTTCTTTCTTTTATAAGCCACATTCATAATGTATGTCTGTCACTTCCAATTTCTGTTTCTTTAAGATGAAGAGAAAACTTAGACACTCACAAAGCAATCTGAATATAGAATTCCTGTAGTCTGTGTTCCTCCCACACCTTTTATAGTTGTCTCACCCACACCTAATTTGCCAGAAATGTGTTTTTCAGTGACTCATTTTTATCTGGTCTTCCCTAAAGTATATATTAACTTTCATCCAGCTGGCTCTCTGCCCTTATACATAGTTCATAGTTTTACTTAATATTCAATTAAATCCTGTAATTTGATTGTAAGTACAGCAGCCATGAACATGTTTGGGAACAGACTACAGGGACACTCCATAAGCTGACAACATGGCTCCTCCTGGAGCAGAGGTGTTTCACTAGAGTAGCTGATGGTAGGATGTTTTGCCTAGAGGAGGGGGATATCCCCTCCCTTGGGCTGTTAAGAGAGTCTGTGCTGTGTGTGTGTTGCATTTCAGAGAACTGGGAAGGTGGTTTGCTTCCCATCCACACTTCACTCTGAAACATCAAAATAAATCCTTCTCACGGATCATACTCTCTTTTTAATACCTTTGTATTATCTTTGTAAGACTTAAACATTACTCCTTGCTGTATACCCCAAAGAGTTAAAGCCAGCATACTATGGACCAGTGGTCCCCACCCTGTTTCATACCAGAGACCAGTTCTGTGGATGGGGGAGAGGGTTAGATTTCTTTCTAAAATTAGTATATGTGTGTAGTATGTAGTGATTACATTCTTCTGTGCTAGCACTACTGCCTTAGTGCTACATCAGATCATCGGGCATTAGGTGCTCATAAGGAGCATGTAACCTAGATTCATCACACGTACAGTTCACTGTAGGGTTCATTCTTGAATGAGAATCAAATGCTTCTGCTGATCTGATGGGAAGCTGAGCTAAGCTGTAATGCAAGTGATGGGGAGTGGCTGTAAAATACAGATCAAACTTCATTCATTTGTCCACCATTCATCTTTAGTGCAGCCTCATTCCTAACAGTGTGTGAACCAGCACTGATCCATGGCCCAGGTGTTGGGGATGCCTGCTATAGGGATTCCTTCATACCTGTGTTTATTGTGTCATAGTTCACAAATATGTAAGCTATGGAATCAGACCAGGTACCTGTCAATGGATGAGTGGATAAGAAAATGCTATAGAGCTTTATTTATTGCTATCAAAAATGATGATAGTATGATACAAATTGTTACCCGTAAGGAACAAAATCATGTCACTTGCAGGAAAATGGATGGAACTGGAGATCATCATGTTAAGTGAAATAAACAAGATGCAGAAAGACAAATCTCATGTATTCTTGCATGCACAATCTAGAAAAAATAAAGCAGTACTATAGACCCACAGCCTGAAGAAGAAAAGATTTGATTTAACTCACATTTTCAGGAGATTTTCAGTACATGATCAGCAGGCTCCAAGGCAGAGACATCACAGCCAAATAATATGGTGGAGCAAAGCTGCTTAGTTCATTACACTCAGGAAGCAGAGCTGGGGAACAGTGCCAGAGAATAATGGGTGACAGCCTGTATGTACTGCCAAGGCCACACCTCCATGACTCGGCCTCACATACCCACGAGCATGCTTTAGTAATCTGTTAGGCGTTTCTTAACCCAATGAAGTTGATATTTCAGGATTAACTGTCACAATCCACCCCTTGTGCATTTCACACCCAAACACGTCTGCTTAAACCATAATGAATCTCCAAATGAAGATAATAGCAAGTTCATATGCCACTTAATACAGCTATCCCAAGTATACCCAGAAATGGGATAATCCCGTCTCCAAATTTTCAACAGTTCCAGCATTTCCCAGAAGCCTCTTTTGAGTCTCAAGGCAAATTCTTATCTCAGAACCTATGTTAGAAAAAAAGAAAGAAAAAGTTACGTAATCCCAACATCCAATGGCATAAGGTAAACATTCTCATTCTAAACAGGAGCATGGAGGATAGAAAAGAATCAGACTAAAGTAAGACTAACATAGCAGGGCAAACGTTAAGTCCTGTAGCACCATCCCTGGCCTCCAGGAGCCTGGCAGCCCCACCCCTGTGGCCTTGCTATGTAGCCCACAAGTCCTCTCGGGCTGGCTCCGCTCACTGCTTGCAGTTTTCCTCGGTGGGCTTACTACAGTCCTGGCCTCCACCTTCCTAGGGTCCCCACTGCAGCTTTGGCTTCTCTCTCACAGCGTCCTCTTTGGTGCCCTTTACCTGGCCTCCTATACCTCCCTTTGAAATCTGAGTGGAAGCCTCCCTGACCCCACAACTTTTACATTCTTGGTGGTGGTAAAACTACAATCATGGGAATGACAACAAGGTCTGCTGTCAGTAGAAGCAGTAACCAATTCCAGTTCGACCATGGCTGCACCCCATTTCCCAGGACAAAGAGCTCTTTATTTTAGACCTCAGTCCAAGCAGGGTGTCAGATATTCAAGGCCAACCAAGTTTCCTTGTGCCTGTGAGTTGACAGGTAAGAGGATCCTAGGCCTCACTTCCATGATCCACCCATACACACCCAGGACCATACTTTACTAATCTGCTAGGCATTGTCCAGTGATATTCATATATCAGGATTAATGGTCACAACCTCAAACAGTTTGAAATCATATCTCTTGGAGATAGTGCTATTAATGTTTTGTTGCCATCCCAGTAAACACATCAGTGGATGTAGATGTGTGTGTGTGTGTGTGTGTGTGTGTGTGTGTGTGTGTGTGTGTAGGAAATGAATGCTGTAGATACACAGTCTGTTCTGGATCTTTTTGTCATTTACTGTAATCTTTTTGGATAGGAATAAATAAAGCTCTAAACATTTTTAATAGTGGTAAAATTATTTCTTTTAAGTACCATTACTTGAGATTTGTGTTAAACAAATCAGGTTGCATATTTTTTAAGGTTAACATTGTGGACATAGGCATCTTGTTGAGCTCAGGCTGTTACTCCTTGGGGTAAGTGCCCTGGTACAGTGTTGCTGGGTCAGAGACCAAGTGCTTCTTACACTGTGGTAGAGCTGCCAGGCATGTTAGCTGGACGATGCCACTATAGTCCCACCAGATGTGAAGAGAACTGCTTTATCCTCACCCCACTGGATTTTACCTGGTTTTGTCAATCTGAAGGGTAGAAAAAGGCTTCCAGTTTTTATTAAAGTATCATTGATAGGGCAGGGGATATAGCCCAATGTCACAGTGCCTGCCTGGCAAGTACAAGGTCCTGAGTTCGATTTCTGGTACAAACAAACAACATAAATAAATAAATAAATAAATATCTTTGCTAGTGAGGTTGAACATCTTTTGACATGATTTTGTAGTTCTTCCTATGTGATATGTGATTGATGATTGTGGTCCTGGAGATTAAACCGAGGGCTTTTGCACTGAGCAACAACCCCTGCACTCCCTGGCTTCATTACTTATTTTGTGACAGGGTTTCCTTAAGTCACTAAGTTGCCCAGGCTGAGCTCAGACTTGCCATGTTCCTGCCTCATGTTTTATATTTTTAGTTCACTTTTTGAATTCCCTTTCTTTTTAGATAAGAGAAATGGAAGCAGAGATCACTAAACTACATAAAAAACTGTTTGAACAAGAGAAGAAGTTGCAAAACACTGTGAAGCTTTTGCAGCAGAGCAAGCACCAGGAAAAAGTCATCTTTGACCAGCGTAAGTGGGCACCTGGGAGGCGGCTGTCGTGTCTGATGCTTCTTGCCTCCGGAGGCTGGTAGTCCAGCCCTCGCTTGCTGGGTCCAGGCCCTTGCTAATCAAGCCTCTTGTTTGTGGGTTTCTTTGTATATCTCATCCTTGCCGCTTTGCACAGACCCATCTTCTCTGACTTTGGCTTTCTGGAGGGACTGCGCAGTGCCACAGACTGTCCTCTTGCTGGGGAGAGAGGTGTGTGGCGGGTGCTTCTCAGGAGCATCGGGGAGGGAGTGGCTGGTTGTCACTGTGTTCTGGCTGTCCTGGCTGAGGAGTAGCTGTTGTCAGGTAGAATAGGGAGTGCAGCATAGGCCGGAAACAGCAGGGAGAGAGGCAGGAAATAGGGATTTGTCTGTGAAACCAGAAGTAGCCTATGGGCGGGTGAGAGGGAGGGGTAGGGGCCAGGGACTGTTGTGAAAGGCCTTCGGGGGCTGGCTCAGGGAAGCTCCTAAGTAGACTTGGGGATCCACCAGTCACATCTGTGTGTGATAAAGACTCACTGTGGCTGTTCCACCAGAGAGCAGGAAGGACAGGCAGGAGTGGAGGCATCCAAAGGCGATGTGGCTTCCAGGAATCCAGTAGACAGATGCAGAGCCTCAGGGTTGGAGAAGCTAAGCGGCTCTGTAAGGTCAGTCCTGGCTCTGGTCTGCTGGTTCAGAGATGTGGTAGCAGCTCGCTCCTGGTGTAAGCCCTCAGCACCCCAGCCACTGTTCAGCGCCTCCAGGGACATGGCCCTGCCCTGCCCTGCAAGTCTGTCCTTGGAGAAGTGCTGACTATAGGGCACCTGCTTCACTTCTCTGAGGTGCCCGCAGCCTTGTGGTACACCATTTTCTAAGCCCAGAATTCTAGGGTGTTTCTCAGAGGCAGAGGAAATCACTTATTGCAAAGTAAGATTTCCTCCTTAGTGACCCCTAAGAATCTTCTGAAAACAGACCCATGAGACCAGCTGAGTTTGAACTGCCAGCGAGAGAAAGTCCGTCATGTACAGGCCTGGGGCATCTGTCCTGCACTCCCATGCCAGGTCCAGGGACAGAGATGAGTGAGGAGCCTGGGCTTTACTGAAGGGTGTCAGGTCAGAAAGATTCGCTGTAGGACGAGGTACGTCCCTGGAAGCCTAAGAGGTGTTCCAGGCTCTGGTTCAAGACTGGTTGGGTCTTGAGGGATCAGTGGGAGTCAGTGAGATAAGCAAGGGCCAGGAACCAGTCCCGTGGGCAGAGCCATGTGGCCCCGCACTTGGAAGCACTAGAGCCGTGAGTGTTCTCAGGCGCACTTAGGACCTGCCAGGGACCAGGTGACTTGGAGCCTGTGCGCTGGACTTGAGCAGCAGCAAGGACTTGTTCATTTGTGCATTAGATGATCCTGTGACCGAGTGTGCAGGCCCAGAGGAGACCTGTGGGGGCGGGGTCTGGCAGGCCCGTAGGCAAGCAGGCAGGCAGCCAGGAGACCTGAAGGGCCAAGCGGGGCTGAGGGGGAGAGGATGGTCTTGAAGGACAGCAGGGGTGGTAGATATCATGTCTTCTGGCTGAGGAGTTCATGGAGGAGCACAGCAGGATGGGGCAGTGCCCCCCGTGGTTGTGTTGAGGTAACTTTGGAGCATTTTGGGTCAGATTCCTGGGGCAGCAGAGCGGGCAGTGATGCTTTGTTGAGCTCTTGGTCCTGAAATGCAGAACCTTGCTTCGCTCAGCAGCCCAGCCCGAGCAGCCTCGGGGTGTAAAGCTAGCACCAGCCCTGTCTCTGAGAAAGGACATTTCGGAAGCAGGCACAGTTTAGCTCGCATAGGTTGTTACTGTAGAAGAAGAGGACAGAACCATGCGTGGCTTGCGTCCTTGGTTGGTGAATGAGGAATCCTGAGTGAGCACAGTTCGGAGCTCCGTTCTCCTGTGTGACCCGGGTCAAGTGGTCAATGGCTTTGACTCTGGGCTTCCAGTTCCTCATCTCTAAGCAGAGACAGTAACTCTGAGGGGCAGAGGCCAGCCACATGGTCTGGGGTCTACTCCAGCTGTGTAGAAAGCACCTCCATTTTCTCTGCTGTGGAATAGGGGTGAGGAGGATGCTTAGCACAGGGCCAGAGCAGAGTGGAATTTTGGCAGAGGTGAGACCTCGCCCTCTATCTTTCCAGTAGCCTGGACAGAGTGTGTCCTACAGAGGTGGCAGATGATTCAAAGTAAGAACCCCCAAACACCTGGTAGCATTTCCCTTTCTGATGCGGGGTCACCCGTCTGTCTCCAGGGCCTGACCTGCAGCTGACTTGGCTTAGGATGGGATGAGGGGCTCCCCCTGGGTCGTACAGTTGCTGTGCAGCCCAGCCCGGCCCTCTCCCTGTGGGGCTCTTGGCTGCTCCTCGCGTTCTCCAGCCCCTCTCAGCCTCCCAGGTCTGCCTGTGGCCCTAATGTGGCTGAGTGAAGGCGGCATTACCATTTTCTCTGTCTCATTCCCCACACAGTGATAGGGGCACGCAGGGGCAGGGCTGGTTGGGTTGGGCTGACACCACCTCCCTCCAGAGTGGGTAGGGAGTAGGGAGAGGGGGTCACTAAGGAGGACATCCTGCTTTGCAGTAATTGATTTCCTGTGCCTCTGAGAAAGACCCCAGGAATACCTGGCTGGGAAGGAAGCAGCAGCGCGGGGCTGGGTAGAGCTGGGACCACCAGCTTCACTTCTGGACCCAGGTCCTCATTTGCCTCGAGAGAGCAGTGACCTGTCCCACGAGGCTAGGGTCTTCAGTGGTGCTGGCCTGTGGCCAGGTGGGTGACGCAGGTGGCATCTTCCTGGCAGGCTTCTGCCAAGATGGGAAGAGTCTTGGACGGAGCTAGGCAGCCCTGTGTGTGAGCCACTTCTCTGCACTGGGGCCAGTCTTGATTTGGGGTGCATTCTTCTCTGTCCCGTCCCTCAGTCTTCACATCGCAGTGGGCCTTTCTGCGCTTGAGAACATGGGCGGTGCTGTGTAGATGTAAGTGCCGCTTCAAAACCCGGCCAGGTGACCCTTAGCTCTCACAATGACTTCATTCTCTGGGTACATTTGGTACTGTTTCAGGATTATTTTTAACCACTGTACCATGGCACTTAATCTTTTCTGGGTCACAGGCCCTTTGGTGAATCTTGGGAAAGCTGTGGTCTCACTTGCCAGAAAAATGTGTGTTTTCATGCAGACAAACACACATACACACACACCATTGCCAGAGTTTAGCCCCCTCCACACACACATTTATACACTATGTCCAGGCTGCAGGGCCTCACACATACACATACATATACACTTGCACAATGTTTCTGGTGTTTGGGGCCTTACACACACACACACAGTTGGCACATTGTGCCTCGCACCTGTCCCCTCCACTTGCACACTATGGGGTAAGAACAAGAACTTCCTCTCGCTAGCCTGAGTTGGGGATGGAGGCTCAGAGACACAGGGCTCTCCTGAAGTTCCTTTCTCACAGTTAAAAAAAAAGCCCACATGTCCCCCCACTTCCCCTGATGTCTCAGATTTCAAATACATTTCGTTACCTCCACATGGAAATTTTTGCAAAGGAAGAAAAGTCTGTTTTCAAGGCCACCGCAGAGCCCCTGTTGTGAGTACGACACCGGGGAGCCAGGCCCTGTGTGTTGGGTGAGTCCTTCCTCCTCACACACCTCTGGCCCCTCCCCAGGGAGTGAGCTGGTTTCCTGCCTTTGTCACACTGGTCAGAACAGGTTCAGGGTCAGCTCCAACCATCTGAGCAGTGACCTTCCTGCTGCTGCTAAATTGTGTTGGCCAAGAAGAGACTGAGGGAGGCAGTGGCCAGGTAGGTGCCCCTGCTGCTCTCTCTGCAAGTTCTGCAGCTGCCCAGCTCCCTGTCAGTCAGCAGCACCCACTGCAGCCCCCAGCCTCCTCCTGTCCTGGCAGAGTGTTCCTTGCCTGGGGGACTAAGGCAGCCAAAAGAAGAGACAGAAATGCCCAAGGTTCCTTTCCCCAGGCTGAGCGGAGCTCTCTGCAAGAACTGCTGGATAAAACGTGGCTCCACGTACACGTTTGCTCCCGTAATGCTTCTGAACACTGACAGGGCAGGCCTCTCTGCTGCCGGTATCCGCTCTATGACAGAGCGTAGCCTGCTCCGCCCTCTGCATCCGTGAGAGGTTGTGGCTCAGTGAGGACTTGAAGAGGTGTCTGTGGCTTACCCTTCTGAATGGATTCATTGGCTGTGGGGCACATGATGGGCAGGTGGGGCCCGTGTGCTTCTCTCTGGTCCCGTGTTCAGGGCTGTCTGTGCAGCTGAGCCCTCCGGCTGGGGCTCTTCCTCTGCGCTCAGCTTTCACCTGCCCGCCTGACATCAGTGTCTCATTGCTTTCTCCTTAGTGGTCATCACCCACAGAGTCCTGCGAAAGGCCAGAGGGAACCTGGAGGTAATGCCCCTACAGTTTATATCTCTAAACGGCTCCTGGTGGCTGGGGTGGGTCCAGGGCCGTGGCTTCCTTTGAAACCTGAAGTGGAAGGTAGAACCAGTGGACATGACCACACCCAGTTATAGTTTTGGCCAGCATAGCACGAAAAGTTCCATTTCCTAAAATTAATTTTATTGGTACATGTTTGATATGTATAATGACCACATTCATCATAGGGAGTTTGTCCCTGTACCTAATACATATCGATTCTTCTTTTGTCCCGTTCCCCTCCGCCTCCACCTTTCTTCCCCTCTCCATTTACAAAAATGTTCCTTTCTTTCCTTCTGTTCTCTTTGTTTATCCCTTTTCCCTCTCCCCTCCATTTTATCATGCCTGTCATGACTAGCTCTGCTGATTTTTAGATTTGTTTTTACCAGTGAGAAGCACAGCAAGCGGTGGCTAGCACGTAGTAGGCATTTGTTAAATCTTCCTGGACAGAGTGAACACAGCATGATGTCATTGTCATTTTGTGCTGTAAATATTTACTGATCACACCGTGTCTTTGAAAACAGTTTCAGAATAACATCTTGCCTTTAACTCTGTCAGGGGTGTCACTTCAGAAACCCTCCATTGACCTAAAATTCTCCTTTCTTTCCCTCCTTTTTCCTAGCTTAGGCCCAGCAGGGCCCACCCGGAGACATCGAGTCCCAGCAGACCCGGCTCCTGAGGACAGCTGCCAGCCAATAAAGCTTGTGGCCCAAGATCATGCTGTGTCTGTTTCCCTTGTGTTCCCGTTGGTGGAGGAAGGGCTGCTTGGCCCAGGATGTCCATCCTTCCCTCAGTGTTTGGTCTTGAGTTAGCTTGCGGGTGGTTGTCCCCAAGGTTTAAAGACTCTGAAGCGAGCCATTAGAAAGGCCATGCACTCTGGGGTGCTGTGTTGGGTCTGGGCCGGGAATGTGGGGTGGAGGCTGTGCCTATTGGAGGCTTCCCAGGCTCCCCTGGCTTTGCCTAGCTCTCAGCCAGTGCCATGGCTTGAAGCTTCTCTTGAACGACTCCTTTCACTTCAATGGCATGATCTGGGGGCTTTGTGGAACCTCAGAGCCCAAACTCCCCTGAGGGACAGGCCACGGTCTCAGGAGCCCATGGTCCTTGGGTCTTGCTTAGATCTCACTGCTAAGCCCACTCGGGGTGTCCAGGGAACGGCTCTGTATAGCCTGGCACTGTGCCTGTGCCCAGTTGTCTTGAGGGCAGCCCTCCGAGGTGGCACTGTCCCCTCAGCTGTCTGCGCTGCTGCTGGTGTTCTTGCTGTGGCCCTGTGATTGGGCATGTGCCTGGTTATCCATGACCCCCACCCCAGGCTTCACCGTGCCCCTGAGAGGTAAACAGAGCAGGGCTGAGCCCCCCTTCACAATGAACCTCAAGTCCGGTCCCAGGTACGCAGCAGCCCCGAGAGGCAGCGGCAGGCTGGGACTCCCCAGCCATGCTCTGCCCCACGCATACCACCCGGCCTTGCTCTTACTGCCTCACAGCCCCAGCGCACTGCCAGGTGTCAAAGAGGCGTGCCAGCCAGCGGGTGGGCATTGGTTGGGGAGCCCTCGGAGCCCTGTCTCAGTTTCCCTCTCTGTCCCTGTTGCTGTCATTGTTCTGGGGACATGAGCGTCTGGTTTGGACGACCACTGCACTTGCTTTCCCTCTAAAGTCCCGAATGCTGATATTCTGCCTCTGGCCACAGCCTCCCATCCTTCCAGCCCGCTCCCTTGACTCCTCAGAGATTCTCATCTCTGCCCTCTACTCCTTCTTCTGTCCCTAAGCACTTTCCTTCAGTTTTCCGGGCTTTGCTTTCCGTGCTCAGCCCCTGCCTCAGCCCCCGCCTCAGCCCTGCAGCGGCGAAAGCGCGGAGGAACTTCAGCGCTTGCCCGGGGTGCGCTCGTCTCCCCACTGTGCTGCCGTTCTCTACCCTCTGTCCACGTGTGAGCCTCTGGCAGCGTTTACCAGGCCCTGGCTCTGCCGCTCTGGCTCCTGTCTCATCTTGTGTCCTCGTGCTCCAGCTGACTTGAGGTCCCCAGCTCAGACAGGGCCTCGCTGTCCTTCCTGGTCTTGGCCAGGATGTTCCCTTTCAGAAATACTCCCCGCTGCCCTTTCTTTCTCTAGCTAGCTTGGAATGGTCCTTCAGAAATCTCCCTCTGAGATGCTGGATTATGTGCTCCTGCCACCCCATGCTTGCCACTCCCTGTGTGTGCATCTTCCCAAACTCCTGGAAATGTCTCCTGGTTAGTTTTTGTTGCTGTCTTTTTGAGACAGGGTCTCGCTATGCAGTTCAGTCTGGCCTTAAGCTCACTTTGTAGCCCAGGCTTATTTTGCCACAATGCTCCTGCCTCAGCCTCCTGAATGCTGGGATTACAGGCAAGGGCCACCATGCCCGGCAATGTCTCGTGTTCACATTGAGTGCAACCCCAGGCATTCAGTACGCAGAGCTGAGCACATAGGACCAGGCTCTAGGGGAGACTTGATTGTAGGAGGCACTGCCTTCACAATTGCTGTGCCCTTGTGACTCATAGGTATCCCTGTCATCACCTTGCTAGAGCCCCAGGGGGCTTGTGGACGTTGTCAGGCTCTCTGCCTGCACAGGGGGGCCAAGGCTTAGCCTGTGAGTGGTGGAGCAGGGTCCCCATCTCTGTCCTTCCAACCCATGGAGTGGCTGTCCACAGCTGCTGGACATGATCCGAAGTAACAACTGCTTGGCTGGAGACAGAGGGAGTAGAATGCATGGGAATTTAGGACAGGCACACCCCAAACAGCTCTTCCCCACCTCCGTCCATTCAGTGAGGGCTGGGCAGGTGTCGGGAGGCCCCTTTCTGCTTGGCTTCCTGTTGCTGGCTTTCTTGAGCAGCTGCACCTCGTCTTTTTGAACTTGCCCACATGTGATCATGCAGCTGCAGGCATCACGTCACACATGGGATTTGCTTTCCAGAAGTCATGCCGTGGACCTCCAGAGAGGAATCTTGGTCTGCAGAGAAGTCCAGATTCCAGTCCTGGGATTCTGCTCTTAGTCTCTCCATCTGGCAAATGGGAGTCACCCTTCTGCCTGATCCTGGTGACAGCTGTGAGCTTCAACATTTGGAAGGAGCTGAACGATACTTGGCTGAGAAGCAGTGACTCAGCTTCACTGGCTCTGGGGCTGGTCTTGAGCATAGTTTGTAATGTTTTTTTGGAGTCCCTGTGTCAGATGTACCCAGGTGCGTATGTGTGGTGTGTGCGCCATGTGGGCTGTTTACATAATGATTCACGCTCGGGCTAGGCTAAAGTCAGACTTGATTCAGATGTACCTGCAGGGGAACCGTACTGCCTTGCTTTGTAAGTGATTAGTGCACAGCACTGCCTTGCTTTGTTATTAGCGCATAGCATGTGGGAGCTGGACTTGGTCATTGCCAAGGGCCTGGGGTGTTGGAGAGGGAGGGGCCCCTGATACATCTAGGGCAGTCTGGTTGCTAAACCTAGGCTTGTCTCGGAGCAGGTCCTCTGGGAGCCCAGCTGACCATTTACTTCAGGTCAGCCGCAGCTTTCCAGGAACGCAGTAACCCAAAGCAAATATATTTTTATCCTTCATTTTCAAACATTCCCAACCTTGGGCCAGTGAAGGCCCTCCTTCTGGGTTTTATGTGGGCTGGATCAGAGCCAAGAACAAATTCTGCAAATAAGGACAATTTGGAAAAAGCTCCATTGTCCCTGGTGAGTTAATTTTACCAGCAGCTGAATTGAGGAGGCTCTGAAGCAGTAATCAGAAAATGCGTCAATTTCCCATCGGTGAAATTAATCACCACGTGTGACTGAGCAGCCACACCTGAGAGAAACAGCTGCAGCACCTCTCTATATGGAGTGAGCGTAGGGTGGGAGGGAATTGGAAGGCGTCAGGCCTCTGCTCGGCCACCTTGGACCTTGGGAGCGGTGCTTTGAGTCAGGAGCCTCCCTGCCCACCGCCTGTCATGATGTAGAAGATGGAATCTCTGACCCTCTGGTCAGTGCCTGCCTGGGTCCCGGTAGTGCCAACCTGCACCCCTGCATCATTTCATTAAATCTGCACCCATTACTCATTTCACAAATGAGCAAATGAAACACTGGAGGCAGGATTTGACCCTGAGCCTGTCAGAACCTGCTGTCTGGATTATCCTGCCCTCCCATCACCCACCCCCGCCCCATGCTGTCTGAAAAACTGCAGCCTGTCTGCATTACAAGCCGGAGTCCTCACCCAGCTCCTCTGACATCACGTTTCCTTGTGACCAGAGCAGGGGGCCCAGAGACCCACAGTTGAATTCCTACACACAGAAGCCTGAGCTGCTTGTAAATGGCCCATGAATGGAGAAGAGTGATCTTGTTAATAAATTCTCGGCTTTGTGGAAGCAGAGAAACCTGCCTGGGGGAGCCCGGCTCTGCCAAATTGCCTCTTCAATCTTGACTATATTTTAAGTCTAACTCAAAAATTCAATTATCAAAATTACTCATCCCGTCTCCTGAGAAAGCCTGGCTCTGCCTCAGGGGCCAGATGTGTGCCTCTTGCCTCAGAGGGACCTTTTGAGCTTGCTCTACTGGGTGGGAGGCTGTGGGCAGATAGAGAGACACAGGACAAGCCTCAGAGCTCCCCCACAGGCATATACCTCAGTTTCCTCATCTGCAAAATGATGAGAGGTGGAAAGAGAAAGTAACCAACTGGGAAGCCCACACACTGCACAAATCCTGCAGATGTGTCCATTCGTGGTGAAGGTCCTGCCTCCAGCCAGCAGTGCATGCTGGGGGTATCCTTACCCCTCTTTCTCCACCTGTATTCTGTCAGTTACCAGGGCTACTGTATACCCTTATTATCTCACAGCCATGGCTCCATCCAAGTGACTCTCAGCTCTCTCACCTGGACCACTCACTGCACTAACTTCCCAGCTGGCCTACTGCACCCACCCCTACCTCTGGTGTTCCCCAGGCCACAGCTGGAGTGAGTCTGCAAGTAAGGTTTACTGTATTATTCCCATGCCTTGAAGTGTGGAATGCTGTATTAGCTTTCTTGTTGCTGGGAAATAATACCCAATGCCCATAATTGAAAGAAGGATAGGTTTAAATTGACTCATGGTTGATGGGGACTTAGTCCATGGTGAGCTGGTTCCAAGGCAGAAACATGGTAGAACAAAGATGCTTAGTTCATGGTGGCCAGGAAACAGATCAGGGAAACAGTGCCAGAGAGGAAGGTGTGAGAGACCAAATACAGATCACAAGGTCACATCTCTACTACCCCAACTCATCTAAAAATGTGCTCTACCAAGTTCCTGGGTGACTCCCAAGCCATCAAGTTGATGCTGTTTAACAGCCACAGGTGATTCCCATCAGACCTTGTATGGTCTGTGTCCTTTCTTTCCAGCTACTGTCCTTGACTTCCATGTTCCAGCCTCTTAGGGCTTCCTTTTTCAGGCATAGGACCTTTGTACATGCTGCCTGCGCCTGGCATCTCTTGCTAGTTGACTTTTACCCATGACCCAGAGCCCAGCCATCATCAGGAGGAGCCATCAGAAGTTATGCTAGTATATCCATTTGGTCACCCCTGGGGCTGGATTTTGCCTTTGAGGATGACATCTTGGCTTGTGCCTCTTCCTATCACTGGCCTGAAGTCTCGCTGACCATGAAGACATAGAACTGGTAGGATTTTCTTACCCTTCAGTCCCAGTGCCTGGGCCAAGACAAGCAGAGGTATTCACTCCCCAGTTTCCCCAAGGCTGCTTCCAGCTCCTGGAGGAACTCAGACTGGTGAGCAGAATGGATGGATAATCCTACCAATAGGAAATGCAGGCCTGTGAGTGGGCAGTTTTGGAACATTATCGTGTGGATTCCACCTAATAACTTGGTTTTTCAGATGAAGGACTGGAGCACAGAGGGACCTATCCCATGTCACGTGTCTAGTAGCTGGGGAGCTGTGTTCAAACAGCCAGCACACATTGCCCACCCCTTGCACACTCACACACCCCTCAGTGGGGCACATGTCAGGCTGGGACAGGGCTGTGCAGCCACGCTGGCAGTCTGCTCCTGCTTGTTGCTGGCTCTGACGGCTCTTGCCAGTGTCCCAAAGCCAGGCCTGCTTGTGTTTGGTGCAGGAGGTCCTGGCTCCACCCTCTGGGCCCCAGTCTCCATCCTCCCATGGGAGGTGGAATTGGAGTTGCTTGTAACTCTTAATTCTCACAGTGTCCCCGTCCCTCTCTGCAGCATCCACGGTGGCCCCAACTTTGAGGAAGCTGCTGTCCCTGCCTGATACAGAGCAGCATTGAGTGCAGGAGCCCCTCCCATGGGCCACCAGGGTCCCTACCACTTTGCCACTCCCCTCTCAAATGCTGTGTTCACGTCTGTCAGTGGGCACTCACATGAGCTTAATTACATGTTTGCAGGCTTAAAAGAGCCTCTGTTTGTATTAATGCCACTTTCTCCTTCCAAATAGAACAGTGTGTGGTCCCAGCTTGGTTTTCGTACTAGATGGGCCTGGGGGTGGCAGTAACAGGAGCATGAGAAGATGGGTTCATCCTGGCCTCTCAGCTGAAATGACAGTGGGTTTGGGACCAATGACATGGTGGGCCAGGTTGTAAGATACCTACGGGGTGACAGCTGAGATCTCAGAGCCCTGTTGGAAGATGTGTGGGAGAAAGAGGCTTGAGGCTGAGGGTAGGTACTCAACATAGGAAGGGATTTGGAGACATTTGATTTTATTGAGTTCAAAGTCATTTTGCACTACCTCCCTTTGTGCTGAACTGCCCAACCCAGAGTGTGCTTAGTATAGAGAGCCCTTCCCAGTCCTCATGGCAGCCCAGGAAATTTACATTTGTAATCCCGAAATGTCATTGGAATTCTAGTGGGTTCATTCCAATCTACCACTTCCAGCGAAACTCATGGTGAGAATAAAGCCACTAAGGCACATCTGTAGTTATGGGGAGCCAAGGTCCTAAGTCCAGCCATGAGGACGGCCATCCAGAGCAAAGGCCTCCACCCAAGGCCAAACCCAGGATTTATTCATTCATGATGAAGGGAGTGGCTCAAGGATGAGTGACTGTGAGAACTGTTGGAAGTTGTAGGTGAGTGCCATGAACTAGACTAGGTAGGAGGCCTGAAATTACCTTTGCAAATGCAGAAAAAAGGATATGCAGAAAGAGTAATCTGCATAACACAACTGAGATAGTATCTAATGTTTTAATGTTTTGGGGTAGGTGCTTCAGCTCTGATGTGTAATCTTTCAAGCCCCAGGAAGTCATAGCCTCTATCTCCTATCTCAGCTCTGTCCCAGCTGACAGCGACAGTGTGGAACATTGGCTCACACATCCTGCCCCTGCCTCATCCCTGCTCACTCATGGAAAGCATGGGGGGGGGCCCTGGGAAACACACCTTCTGTCTTCAAAGACTGTGCACCTCAGCTAGACCGACATGCAGTGCTTAAAGCCAATTAAAGGGATGAGGAAAGGGTCCCAGCCAGCTCTGTACACATCAACACATGGAAATAGGGTCAGGCTCAGCCACAATGGAGACAATTGCTCCTCTTTCAAGGAGAGCCACGTAGTTGGTCCTCTACACTTACTGCCCAGAGAAAGGACTCTAAGTGGCCTTGGGGGTGGGCAGGGAAGGTGCCCTGCAGTGACTACAGGTGAGGGTATTTATGGGTGGAATGGTTAGAGAGAGGGGGCACTAGGCAGGGAAAACCGGTAAAGGTGTGCAAACAGCGCCATGGGCCTGGGGGAATTTAGAAGCCAGTTGGGAGCAGCAGGGAAGAGCCCTGAGGAATGTGAGTCTGGACAAGGGTCACTGGAGGACGCTGAGGGTTGGGCCTGAGTATCTTTACCTGGCAGGGCCAGAACCAAGGTCAAGGTGGATTAGAGACACCTGGGAGGAGCTGGGGCCTGCGTGTCAGTGTGAACATCGCCCTGGGACAGGGCGAGGAGCAGGAGAGGGTCACTCACGGAGAGAGGACAGTGCAGGACCTGCCTAATGCCAGCTGCATCCTTCCCCATGGGCAGAATGTGACAGGTAGGGAGAGGAGGGGCAGCCTCGGGAGGGCTCTGACTGTTCAAAGGGCGCACAGTAGGGAGGTGTGGCCGGTGTGTCCACAGTGAGGCTGGACACAAAGGGCTCAGCCCTTGGGCCCTTTTGTGGGGGCTCTGGGGAGTCAGGTGACTGTGTCAGTAAGATGAGGGTGAAAGAGCTGGACAGGAGGCCTGCAGGGGTGTGCTGAAGGGCTCCGCGGTCTCCAAGGTCTCCAAGGTGGGCAAGGCCAGGGCTGGAAGGATGCAGCACCTGCTCTGCTTGCTCACTGTGGCCCCAAGAAAGTGATGGTGAGAGGGTGCCAAACCTCCCTCAGACCAGTGGTGACATCATCCTGGAGGTGGCCGCCAGGGGACTCCTGTCTGCACGCTGCCTCTTGGCTCTGCCCTAGAGTGGGCCGGTGACTGGCTATAGACAGCCCCTCTGTCTGAGACAGGACAGTGTCCAGGCAGATGCCAGCCTGGCTGTTTCTGCCCCGCAGGGTGCCAGCTGTCTGCCCTCCGGGTAGCCTCCATTTCTACACTTTCCTGAGGAGGTAGTGACACCACCCTCCTACCCAAATCCCCTCTCCCTCAGGCTCCCGCACCTCTAGGGGCACCCTCCTGGCCTCTCCCTTTCACCGGCCCGGTGGGCTCTGCTTCCTTCCCTGAAGTCTCTTTCTGTCTGTCCTCTTTGTCCACATCCCCTCTTCACAGTCGCTGTTGCTCTGGCCTGGATGGGGGCAGCAGCCTTTCCCACAGCCTCCCTGCTTCCCCTCCCTCCAGGTCTGTGCATGGTTGGGTGTGCTTGCACCTGCACAGCCAAACGCTGTCGCTTCCCCACCTGTGCACCCTCCCAGGACTGCCCTACCCTCCCTTCTTGACATCTTGTCTGAGCCTTCATTGCTCATCTGCTTGGGCTTGTCTTTGATGGTGCCCCCTATGCCAGCCATGAGGACATTCCCCACAGGCAACACTCTTCGAAGCCATCGCCTCCTACAGCTCTGGGCTTTGCACATGTGTCTCCTGGCCTGAAATGCCTGACTCCCACCTACTCTGCAAGACCCACACAGGTCCCTGCTCTTGCGCTCACCTCTACTCTTTAAACCTCAGATCTCTTCTATGTGAAGCAGGCATGATCTTATTTTCCCCTTGTACCTGGAGACAGACTTAGGCTTTTAATTGACTACAAACAGACAAGTTAACTGAGACCCAAGGAGGAGGGATCTAAAATGCTAATGTTGCCTTGCGTGCACTGATAGCAGTATAGAGTCCAAATAAGAGAACTGGGTCATCTCGTTATGTCCACGGCCTGCCAGACTGCTCTGAGAGCACTGTGATCATTTCTCATGCTTTGCTGTAGGCAGGTTGTTTTAGTTACTTTTCTCATTGCTGAAACAAAATGCCTGACACCCAAAGTTTTTAGGAGGAAGGGTTTATTCCAGGTCACAGTTTGTAGAGATTTCAGTCCATAGTCAGCTGGCTCCAAGTTAGAGTAACAGACGGGCATCACAGAAGAGAACGGTCCATGGCAGCATAGGCAGAAGGCAGCAAGCAAGCAAGAAGCCTCCCTTTCCCTTTTATCCTATGTGGGCTACAAGCCTTCTGGGAGGTGCCAACAGCACCCAGGATGGGCCTTCCCACTATCCACACCAAGAACTGTGCTAAACCAATCAGTGGACTAATCCAGTATCACACATCCTAGATCCAGCCACCTCCCAAAAGCCCCACCTATGACAGCATGAGGCTTTGGGGGCACATCTAGCTACAAGCCATAACCAGGGGTGCTAACTAAGTGGATTTTATCATTGATGCTTTTATCCTAGTTCTATGTTTGTTTTCTGTTTATCAAACATATATACCAGACACTACACATATATTGCTATATTTAATCCTATAAAGTATTATTATGACCTTTTAATAGGTGAAGAAGAGCTCTCAGTGTATTGGTATTAAAATCATACCTGTGGCAGGCAGAACAATGGCCCCCAAAGATGTCCCAGGAAACTCTAACCCCTGAACCTGGGAGGTTCAATCACCTCTGTGAACTCCTTTAGCAAAAGGGAATTTAGAGAGATGATTAAAATTATAGACCTTGAGGTGAGGGATTTTTTTTTTTCTGGATTGTTTGGATGGGTTCACTCTAATCACAGAGTTTTTAAAAGAGAAGAACCTTTTCTCAGCTGTGGATCGAGAGGGATCTAACTACCAGAATGGGTCAGAGAGTGGCCGGCTATCAAGAGGAAAGGAGGGGCAGTCAAGGAGTGCAGGTGACCTTGAGAAGCTGGAAAAGTTTAGGAAGATGCTTGCTAGAGACCCCAGAAAAGCACAGCCCTACTGCTTTTTGATGTTAGCCCAGGGAGACCCACAACAGATTCCTGCCTGTCAAACTACAAGAAAATAATCTTGTGTTGTCCTAAACTACTAAGTTTGTGCTAATTTGTTACAGCAGCAATAGAAAACTCATATATTGCCTCACCTAGTCAATATAAATACAATCATATATATTTAAAGATTGTGTGTCATATGCTTGCAGTCGTGTAATTTCTTGATGACAGGGACCACTGAATAGATTGCCTCAGATGTTGTGAGTTTCCCATCCCTTGAGGTTGTGGAAGCCACAGAGGGGACTCCTGCCAGGTAGGCAGGTGCTGGCACAAGCAGCCCTAGTGACCCTTTCCCGAGAGCCTGCAGGTATTATAATCAGAAGTCACATGCCCAGGGCTGAATGAGATATAGTTCTCTCTGCCAGCTGAGAGTCCTCGCTGTCACCACCCATGGCGTCCTCGCCTTTGGCGATGTATTATATATGGTTACAGAACTCCATTACTTCACAACGCTTCTGTGTAATGCATTGAAGGAATTATTGAAATGTGTAATTACAGTGTGCAATGTAATATAAAACAAGTCTATTATATTCATTTGATGGAACTGTGCTCCATAATGTCTATTCTAATATAAAAGATTCTGCCATTAGAGTGTTATATTGTGTGATGATAATTGTCCATCTACAGACCTTGTCTCCCTGTTTTCACCCGGTTGGTTCCCACATTTCCTAATGACATTCCAGTGATGGGGGAACAGGAACACTCAAGCCTCCCAGGTGGAAAGGCCCCTTGGGGGCGGTCATTCCATCCTACGTGCTGCCACCCTGAGACCATGAGGGATAGGCCATCTGCCTGGGCCCCAGAGCTGGTACACTCCATCTCCCAGGACCCAGCCAGCGTCCTGCCCAGTGGTTCCCAAGCGTCTCTGGGAATTGGAAAGGCTGGCGTCCAGCCTCCCGGTATCCAGACTGACCCTCTGGCTCCCATGCATGGGTGCTGGAGGCCAGGGTGCAGCTGGCGAGGGAGAGTGTTGGAGAAGGAGCCCCTTGCGGATCTGCCTACAATGCTGGCATCATTGTGATTACCATCATAGCTGTCTGAGCCTCTTGTTTCCCACTGTTAAATCTTTCAAAAGTCCTGTGGATTACACTTTATTTTTCCATTTTATTCCTTGAGGGACTGCTCAGAGGTCACACAGCAGGACTCAAGCCAGGTACTTGTCCTTGCTTCTCAGTGAAAGGGACCCCTGGAACAGTCACCCTCTAGTCTTGTCGATTCTAGCAGGGAGAGACCCTAAGTCCCCATAAGGTGCTATTTTATACCATGAACTGGGCAGAATCAAACTCAGTCATAGCATCTTCGGGGCATTCTTCTCTTCTCATTGGAGCTGCCAGGGAATCTCTCCTGGTCTTCAGTGTGTGGACAGATTTGCTGCACTCTCTTATATCTGATACTTTGGGTGACTATTATAAATAATCTTATAAAATATGTATCTTGTACTACACTGTTCCCCTTGCAAAAACCGACGCATTGTCCCAATACTTCCTTTGACAGAATCCATGTAGTAGAATGTTGGGAACGAGAAAGGGAAAATGCTGCCCTCCTGTCAATGGGCTCCAAAGCTGCCCTTCTTGGGCTGGGGTGTCATGATCCCTCTGTCCTCCTCCAGCAGCTTGAGGGCCACACTAGCCAGCCAGCGTTAGGCTTGAGCTGGGCTGGGGGCCAACCCTTTCTCCACGTGGGAGGCTCTTTCTGCTGTCTCATTCCCTAAGGCCTCCTGGCCACGTGATTGTCTCATGCAGGTAAATGCTTCACTGGAAAGATCCAGTTTGCAGAGCTCTGCAACACAATATCCCTGTGCAGTTGGGTTTATTTTTCCCATTTTGCAAGAAAGCAAATAAAACTCAGTGGAATTAATGCCCTTTCTCAGCCATGTGCCTAGCAAATTGAGGAGCTGGCAGTGGGGCCGGTTCTGTTTGACAGTTTCCACTATGCTGTGTGCTATCTTGCTTGTGGTGTGCTGAACTGCAGACAGTGACGGCATGGAGAGTTAGGCTGGCTGAGCAGGAGCATCAGGATGGCAGTTTAAAGAGTGTCCCTCCGATCCAGCTACCTCCCGTTTTACACTAACGATCATCAAAGCTCACTGTGAACTGGAGCCTCACGGTCCTGTGTGCATTTGAAAAGATGCCATCTCAAAGCCATCATGTCCACGCAGTGACCCTGTAGGAGTCAGTGGGAGATAAATCGGAAGCCAGGAATGGGAAGGAGCAAGAGGAAGGTCATCTTTTGAAATGACAAGGAGGTGCTGTTTTCTCAGCTGGGCAGCCCAGGCTTCAGGAGCCCCAACTGGGCTGCGAATTTTAATTCCAGTCTCTGCAGCTGCTAATGTGCTTGTTGCTTGGAGAATAGACACTAATTGACAAGCAACTAAATAAATAACCATGTAACATGAAAGCAAACACAAGCTTTGTAGGAGAAAAAATAGCAAAAAGGATGAAATTAAAAACATGTGTGGGGGGTGGAACAGTGTTTTCCGCATTCTATTAAAGTGACATCAAAAGGCTTTTCAAAATATTTGTTTTATCATGAAGATACAGTTTGGAGTCATATGAGCTCTTGTCCCCACGTCACTGCTGCAGATCAGAGATGGCACAACAAGAGGGGAGTAGGTTCTTCAAAAGGGACTGGGGAACTGCCCGCGGCACCTGAGGGATGACGTGCCAGCCTCACGTGGGGGCAGCCTAGGCTCAGGGAGGGACAGTGGAGCACCTGCATCATGAGTCATGTCCCTGGGAAGTTAAGACTCTGATGTGGGTTGATTTGTGTCCGCCTAGAAGGTATGGTGAAATTTGAATGCCTTGAACCTCAGAATATGACCTTAGTTGAAAACAAGGTCATTGAAGATGGTGTAAGACAAGCCCCCTGGAATAGGGCAGTGTCTAATCCAACATGACTGGTGTCCTGATAAGAGGAGGAGGAAGAGACAGCAGAGATGAATCCATGAAAATGTGGATACAAGGAGAAGGTGGTCATGTGACAGCAGAGGCGGAGACCAGAGTAGGGCAACCATAAGGCAAGGAATACCAAGCACGGCCAGCCACCACCAGGAGCTAGGAGGAGGCAGGGCAGGAATTTGACCTGTCGCTCCGATGGAGCATGGCCCCGTTGACGCCTAGGTTTCTGAATTATGAGGGACTAGATTTCTGTTGATCTAACCCAGCTAGTTGGTGGCATTTTGTTATAGAAATCCTAGGAACCAGAACCAGTCACTGTCTTTCTGCTCTGCTAGCCTCAAGTGGTTGGGTCTCCCTTGTCCCAGCCTCAGACACTGCTTCTGAGAGTGTCCTTGGCTTATTCTAGCCAGTGATTCTCTGATCATCAGATAGCCATGAAGTGTCATTCATGTTTGCCAATTTGAATAACTGATGTAGTTCCTGCTACATAGACTATAAGAATCTTCTCAAATTTCAATTCAATTTATCCAACAAATACTTCTCAGGCTTTCTAACCCAATATGCTTGTACCACCAACCTCTCTCCTCCCACCTCTGATATTTTTCTCTTTTCTCTTCTCTCCTTCCAAACTGATTCCCTTGCTCCTCCCCTCACAAACATGCTTCACACGCTCTGCTTCAGAGCTCCTCTGGCCCCTCTGCCTGGCAGCTCCTCCATCCATGTGGTCAACTCCTAGCTCCTCAACTTCTTTCTCAAGAAAGAAGAAACTGGCCCCTTCCATTTATAACCACCCCCCTTTCCTGTAAGCCTGATTCCACTGAGCTGGCTTCACGCTCTGTCATTTTTGTGTATGTCTTGCTCATCATTTATCAGCTTCTGGATTGTAAGCTCCACAAGGGAGGGACTTTGTCTGTCTTGCTTATCTAGAATGGTGTCTGGCACCTACCAAGCAATCAATAAATATTTGTTGATGAATAAATGATGTTCCCTTTGTGCTAGGCCAAGAGCTGGACACTGGAGTGATGGATACAAAGTCTTAAGGAGCTCACAGCATTGTACATGGACCAATAGGAGCTGACAAGTCCAGCTCAGGTGCAAGAGTAGTGCCAACACCACAGAAAGAGGACTGGCTGAGTTCTAGGGTGGCCACTTCCACTGGGAGTGTTTACTGAAACAAGTGGGCGGGAGGTGGTGGGAGGGCCTGATGAGGGAACCAATGTGCAAAAGTGTGGAGCCAAGATAAAGCGTGGGAGATCTCATCCCCATGCTGCTGGTATATGACTGATTCAGTGAGGCCATGTGCAGTGGATACTGGAGTGGGAGAGAGACCAGGACGGCATCAGAGCTTGAGCCCACCCAAGGACATAGCCCCGCTTCCGTAGCTTCTTCCTGGAAGAGAAGAAGGCACTGGGCACGCAAAGGTGCAGCACTGGAGGGTCTCAGAATACCCACTCTGAGCCCTTTGCTCTCATATCTCAGAACCATCGACAGGAAGCCACCCCAGGCACATCAGGCTGAGTCCTGCTTCCTTCCAGCTCTGTAAGCCTATCTGCACCACTCAGAACTCCAGAATAACAAGCAATAGAAACCCACTCCAGACAACTTAGGCCACAACAGAGATTTGGTGTCTTGTGTAGCCATCTGGGAAGGCAAAAGTAGAGCAGCCCAGAAGTATCTCAAACCAGGGGCTCTGTGTCCTTGGTGGGCCAACTTCCGGCTCCCCCAGGTGGGCTGGGAGTGCGAACACACAGCTGCGGCAGAGGCCAGACTCCCATCCTCTCGGCTTCCTAACCAGAGAGGAGAACGCACTCTCCCTCAGCTGCACGGAGGAAAGTCCCAGGGAACACTTGGATTGGCTGGGGTGGAGTCTTGAGCACGCCTGGGAGTGGTCCCTAGTTGTGAGAACAGGATTCCTGCAGGAAATCAGTCTTACTTGGACTCCTGCCCAGAGTGAGAGGTGAGGAGGTGGGGAAGGCAGATACTCACTGGAAGGAGGGAGGAGGGGCACTGGGTAGAATCAGACTGAGGTCAAACTACTTCATCAGCACCTGAAGTCTAACTCAAAGCCTTCAAGTCACAGTTTTCAATAAGCCCCATCTAAGTGCCCAGGAGGAAGAGGAGGAGTGGTCAGGTCTGGCAGCAGAGCTTGCATCCCTCTTTCCAATGTGTTCTAGCAATTTCCTCACTCAGAGCCTCAGTTTCCTCAACTGCACAGTAGGCTCACAAGGCTTTGCTTTGCAAGATCCTTTGTAGGGTGGGTGAGATGATAAAAGTGGATGTGTGTGGTGAATTCCAGATGGCTGTGTGCTCAAAGCCACTGCTGTACATCATCCCTTCCATCGTTCATGGTGCAGCTTCATTTCACTGTAGGAAACCGAGGCCCAGGATAGGGACTGGCTCCTTGGAGACCCCCAGGGCTGGCTCTGCGAGGTCTGATGCAGCCCCTTGAAGAGACAGCGATGTGACAAATTCACACCGAGGTGGGCGCCCAGCACAAAATGAAATTGCCTATCAGAGAAATAATGCTAAAAGTAAAATAAATTAGATTTCACACTGACGTAATTTTAAAAATTAATTAAGAATAAAAAGAAGATGCATCTCGAAGGAAGGGAGAAGTCTAATTTCTACAGACAGTAATTAATTCCTCTGTTCAGGGATTCATTAACAAGCCTAAAGTACAAATTGCTCCTTTGCAGGCCCCCAAATCCTCAGGGGCCTTGGTGAGGCATTGCCAGGGTCTGAGGAGGCGTGGTGAGGAACTATTCCTGGGCACTGGTGTTTGGGAACCCTGATACTGCCTCCCGGCTGCACTATGTTGCTCTCACTTACGGAATGTGTGGTCCTTGACGGGTGTGGGCTGTGGGGCTCTGCCCCTGCTCATGCCTGGGTCAGGCCGTGGAACTGTGGGTAACTGACACCCACTGTCTGCGGTGCCAAGGCCGAGTCCTGAGTCTAGTGGAGGAGGCGGCCCTTCCTGACCACATGTGCGACATGCAGTGCTGAGACTGGGCAAGGAGAGGGGGCTGGGGTCCGTGCAGGTGACTCTGCAGGTGTCTCAGAGGACGGCCAGGCCTATCTAGGAGAGAAGCGGGTCGAGTGCACTATCTGAAGTGCAGAAGGCAGGGGACACAAGAAGGTGCAGTGTGGCTTGGGAGACTTCAAGGGCCTTGAATGCCAGGCACGGAGCTTGGACTTTATCCTGTGCCTGCAGGGGCTATAAAAGGGCCCAGGCAAGTGCTCTACCACTGAGCTGCATCTGCAGTCCTTTCTTTTTAATATTTTTGAGACAGAGTCTCACTAAATTGCCTAAGCTGGTCTTGAACTTGTGATCTTCCTGCCTCAGCCTCTGGAATGGCTGGTTTTATAGGCACAGGCCACCATACTTTGCCCACATTACTTCTTTATTAAATGAATGTCTTTATTTTGAAACAATCCAAAACTTACAGAAAAGTTGCATAATAGTACACAGAACTTTTGCTTTCTGCACTATTTGAGAACAATGTCCCATCTCAAATCCCCACACCTGAGTCTATCCAGAGAGTCTCCTACATACCCTCTTTACAAGTGTATTCATTAGCTATTGCCGAGGAAAAAATGACCCCAAAGTGAGTAGCTTAAGACAACAAACATTTATCATCTCACAGGCACAGCTTCTCTGTGGCTTGAGATCCTTTGTGAGGATCAGCCGGGACTGTGGTCACCTGGGCTTGGCTGGCACTGAAGTACCCACTAGCGTCTTGTGAGCTGATGGTACTTGGGTCTGCCCTGTGTCACCATGGTGGGATAAATGCCACAGAAGTTCTTACAACATGGGAACTTGTTTAACACACATTTAATTGTATTACAAGGAGAGAGGGAGAAGAAGAGGTGAGGAACAGAGAAGAGAGGAGGGGAGGTGAGAGGAAGAGACTTTAAGACCATATCTTGGAAGTGAAAGCTCATCTCTTCTACCAGGCTCTCACTCAGAGGAGGGAGAGGCATGCCGTATGAGCACAGGTGTTTCTGGGAACATTTTAGAGACTGCTGACTACAATGCCCATCACTGTCAGGAAATCTACTCTAAAACCTTACTACCACCATCTGATCCTTGAATTCCTCTCAAGTTTCTCCGCATGTCTCCATGATGTTCTTCATACCAAAAGGCTCTAGGATTAATGTCATGTGTGTTGTGTTCAGTTTCGTGTCTCTTTAATCCTGTTCAGCCTGGAGCAGTTTATCAGTCTTCCTCAACTTCCAGGACTTTACGTGTCTCTAGGCATTTTTGAGCTGTTGCTCCATGTGGGTTTGTCTGGTGAGTCTTCGTGATTAGATCCAGAATCAAGTCTTGGGAAGAGTGTCCCAGAGGAGATGCAGCCTGCTTCTCAGTGCCCCTCCCAGAGCATGCGTTTCAGTATGGTCCTTTACAGGTGAGGCTCACTTCGATCATTTGATCATGGTAGCATCTGTTACTGTTATTGCAAAGCCACTTCTTTGCCATGAGTGATTGTTTGTGGGTAGATGCTTTGGAACAATGCAAATATCCTATTCTTCATTGCAGTGCCAGTGAGTTAAATTTGTCCACACCTGTTGTAGTGGTTGATTGATTGTCAACTTGAGAAGTTTAGAAGCTGAACTAAATCGGCTCAGCAATTCTACACCCTAGGGTGTGGAGAGGCCACCCTAGGGTGGCTCATCACCTAGATGACATAAAAGGGGAATGAGGAAGGGCAGAGGGGCTTCCGTTCTTTGGAGGAGCTCCAGTCTTCACCTTCAGCTTGAACTTTATCCCCCGGCTTCTGGTGCAGACTCTTCGGCTTCTGCCTTGGATCCTTCAGCCTTCCAGGGAAGACTCATCAGCCTTCCATCGCAGACCCATCGGCCTCCTGATATGGACCTGCATGGAACACTGCAGTGAGCTCCAGATCCTGGACTGAATCCTTAGGTCTCCAGTGTGCAGACACCCTCTGCACGCTCCCTCATACAGCTCTGTAGCTGACCGTCATTAGCCAATCTTGTTATTTCTTATACACTTGTGTATCTTGTGTTATATCTGTTTCTCTAGTAAAACCCTGACTGATACACCTGTAGAGACTCTCCATTTCATGTTTCATTCAGGGCACTACAGTCTTTTACCATCACTGCTCACACTGATCTTGCACTGTCTGGGCAGGACCCTTTTGGAACTGGTTTTCATGATAAGGTCAATTGACTTTTGGAGCCACACCACTTCCGCCATCTTGAGTGAGCCCCACAGCATCCTTGTGATCACTACCCCGGATGTTGGTCTCAGGAAGTGGAGGTGTCTCCCTCATGCACACAACAGCCTCAAGGTGCCTTTTTAGTCAAATGCTTCCTGTTCCTAATACCCCAAAGCCCTCCATAGGAAGGCAGAGGAAGAAGAGCTTGCATGCGACTTTCAGCTGAACCTAAGCCTGGCCTCTGGAGGCCTTGGGAAGAGGGCGGACTGTCCTATATGTTGTGTCTTTGCAGTTAGAGTATGCTTTGAGGGGCACAGGCTCAGCCACCAGACTCAAGGGAACATTTGAAATCATCTGGTCACCACCCCTGACCCTGGCAGCCCAGAGAGGGGAAGGCAATTGCCCGGCACATACAGCATGTTAGTGGCAGAGGTTCAAATAGATGCTGGCCATTTCTTTCCAAGACCAGACTCTGGAATAATGGGGTGTGGTGCATGTGCTTAGCAGAGGTCCTAGGAAAAGAGGTGACTGCATAGCAGCCCTGGCTGGTAGGCAAGATGCTTGCCCTAGGGACCCTCTGGGTGGTCCTCCCTGACCCTCTGCCCTCTTTGGGTGTCCACTTTCTTGCAGGGAGTACAGACGGGATGGGGCCAATGTCTTGTGTGTGGATGGTGTGCACACCCCTTGGGCTGGGGCACCTAGCATCCTGGGTGTGCTGTCAATGAATAGAACCACAAGGCTGACTGTGCGCATGATGACGATATACAAATGGTCAAGGATGGGGTTATTTTGGAGGCTGCTGGACTTAATGAGTGCCAGGAAAAATTTAGGCTGCGTGATCAGTAGTGAAAAACTAGAAGTACCTAAAATATCCAACAACAGAAGCTTGATTAAATAGATGTTGGTACCCTGGAATAGGATGCTAGTTCTCCCAAAAAATTCTCTTAAAGAATTTTTAATGAAATGAAGATATGCTCACAATATAACACTAAACAGAAAAAGAACAGTGCACTATGTGGTCTGATTACAGGAGTGTTAGCGAAACTGCAGAAAAGAGGCTGCTGACTCGTTACCAGGGTTTAAATCTGGATTGTAGGATTGTGGGAGGCTTTTATTTCCTTATCTTTCTGTGTTTCTTGCAGTAAACGCTATCACTTATATTACTTACAGTACAAATATTATAAGAAACAATATTACTTTTATAATAAGAGCAAAAGACCCATAAAAGTTTACAAAAGGATACCACATAATTTGTAAGTGATAATATCGTAGTGGAAGGCATTGCCATTCCCTCCATGGTGGCTTTTCTTAGTGTACCCAGCAGCAAGGGCTACCTGAATCATAGCCTGATGCTCTCAAATATCCCCTCAGCTTCTGCCTGCATGTGACATTTATAAGTGCACCCCAGAGTTAAAGAATAACTGGCAAGGGGGGGTGAGGTGCCTGGTAGGAAGATGAGGGGGAGATGGGAGGGGAAAATGGTGACAATGCATGTGAGGGACAATTTCAGTTAGTCCTGAATGGGACACAGTTATTTTTACCTCTGGTACGTGGGTGAACCATTCACACTTGGTCACCCTCCTGCCTGGGAGCTATAGTACGCACTCAGGGGTACTGGGCAGGGTTAGTGTGCAATCTGTAGCCAGAGGACCGATCCAGTGAAATGGTCAACTTAGAGATTGAACTAAGCATAAGGAAATACAAGCTAGCATGGTGTATAAAGTACCTCCTCCTCCATTACTTCACCATCTCCTCAAACCATAAGATAGATGTCAACTCTTTTTCAGTAACTAGAAAGCAAAGGTCAGAGAGCTAGGAATTTTGTCTCCATTGCACAGCTCCTGAATGGCAGGATTTAGACTTTTGCCCAAATCTGGCTGCAGTCTTGTGATCACCCTACCAGCCATGAGTGATGTTCTAAACACTGAAAAGGAGTGGCCCAATCCTGAGGGAGGCAAGGTGGTCACCTAAGCTGCTGTTCTAAAGCCTTTCACTGCTTGGTGAGCTCCTCACGGAAGTTTGCCAGGTTAGCACCATACATCATCATACCACATGGGCTATGTGGCTTCCCAGGCATTTTTAAAGCAAAACTGAAGTTTGCTGGTAACATAACAGAATCAGAAAGGTGATGCAAGCTACAGGTACCTCTAGGGATTTAAGAAATTTGTCAATTCTGATGTTTCAGTCTGTATAGAGACTCTTGCCTAGTAGCAGAAAGTGGGACTCAGGAAGCCCTGGGTTACACTCTACTAACTTAACATCCATGATTAGTGGTCAGCGTCTTCCTCAACAGGATTGGATAAAAAGTCCCAGGGAAATTTCTGATTGGCTGGTCTGGATCATATGATCTCAGTCATGTGATCAAGGAGACCTGCCCATGGCCCAAGGGGCAGGTCTCCCTGACCTCACCCACAAAGAAGGGTATCTCCAGGAAAGAAAGGGTTCTGTCACCAGACCCAACAAGACCCAGCTAGATATCCATCAACAATTCAAGAGGTTTTTGTTGTTGTTGTTTTAATTGGTATGTATATCTTTTGTAGTTAAGCTGTCCTACATCTCCCTATGTAGCCCAGATTTGCCTCAATCTCAATCCTCTGCCTTAGCCTCCCAAGTTCTGGGATTACATGGAGTATACTGCCATACCTGGCTTAAAGTCTTAAATATTATAATTATATTTCTGGACTTATCATCGTTAGATGGAATCTGTTGCCTCCCTGCTAATAAAGTGGAGAAACTGAACACTTCACTGCCTTCCACTTCTCTTGTTGCTTACTGAATTTTATAGTTATAGGTATTCTTCCAGTTCTTCTATGGATTGCCTCTGTAAGTTTTAATAATGCACTGTCTCTATTTTTGGATTTATCCCTTTTAGATTGTAAGTATTGATCTCTGCTATGAAAAATAAAGAAGTAAATATACTTACATTTTCTTCTCTGTCTCTTGCCCACACCCACTTCTTGTTAAATAATTATTCTTACACTGTCAAGGTTCATAACATTTATATTCACTCTGTTACCATAATGGTCTTTCATGATTTCTGTATAGGTTGGTTTTAAAATTTTAAACCCAATGAAAATACCATTTATGTGCTTTAGATTATGGAAATATTCACTACTGAACTAAGTGAAATGATTATTATAAAAGAGAATGTTACACTGAGTCTTAAAACCCTGACTGCTCAAAGGGAATACTGTAAACACCAGCACAAGTCGCTTCTTTTTCAATCTGGTTTGCACTTTTCTCGATCCTAACTTATTCTTAGATGCCACTGTTTCTGGTGTCTCCCATTTGAGTGATTTTAAAGTGTACAATTTAGTGGCATCATGTACATTCATGATGTGGAGTATGCATCATCGCTACCTACTTTTAGAATTTTTTATGATCCTAAAAGGAAACCCTGTATGCACCCACTAAGTAATCACTCCCTACTCTTTCTTCCCACCAGCCCCTGCAACTATGAATTTGTTTTCTGTCTCTGTGAATTTGCTTATTATGGACATTTAGCATAAATTGAGTCTTACAGTATGTGGCCTTTTGTGTATGGCTTTTTCACATAACATGATGTTCTCAAGGCTCACCCATGTGGTGGCATGATCAGTTCTTCATTGCTTGCTTATAGTCCAATGGCATTCTAGTATTTAGGTAGACCACATTTTATTTATCCAGGTGAATATTTGGGTTATTTATACTTTTTGGCTATTAGAAATGGTGCTGGTGTGAGTATTTGTGTATAAGTATTACACCTGTTTAGATACCTTTCTTTGGGTTGTATTCTTAAGAGTGAAATTGTTGGATCACATAGTAATTCTATATTTCATTTATTGATGAGTTGCCAAACTTTTTCATGGTGGCCACACCAGTTTATACTCTTACCAGCAATATAGGAGCTTTCCAGTTCCTCCCTATCCTCTATTCTCTCCGCCGTGTGTTATTTCCCAGATTTGGTCCTCGCCCTCCTGTGTGATGGTAGCTCTGGTTGTTACTTGTATTTCTTTAGTGACTCATGGTGCTGAACACCTTTGCATGTGCTGGTTGGCTATTGTGTATTATCCTTGGGGAATTGTCTATTTAATTCCTTTGCACAATTTTCACTGGTTTGCTTGTCTTTCTGTTGTTGAAAATGTCTTTAAAATGATGATTATTATTTTGCTGTAGAAATTTCTCCATATGCATGTTTTAAGATTTGGGTGCAGAAGTGAGAAATATTCTGCATTCTTCTGCCCTTTTCCTCATTTGATGGTTTGGCTTTGTGTAGAACCCTGGGATAAAAGCATTTTCCTTCAGTACTTAGAAGCTGAGGTAAGCTGACCCCCTGCAACATCCAGGTCTTAATGACTGGCACCTGTGAATATTTCCTTTTTGATGAAAGAGACATTGTAGATGGGCTTAAAGATCTTGAGATGGGGAGACTGTCCTGGATAATTTGTGTTGCTCTAAATATAATCTTGATTGGTCTTGTAGGAGTGAGGCAGAGCCCAGCTCAGTGATGTATGCCTGTAGTCCCAATACCTGGGAAGATGAGGCAGAAGGACTGAAAGTTCAAATCCTACCTGAGCAACTTGAGATCTTGCCTCGAAATAAAATGTACAAAGGGCTGGGGATATAGCTCAGTGTGATGGTCCTGGACTGAAAGGCAGAGACTTGTGTACAGAGGGAGAAGGCATCTGTGACTCCTGAAGCCAGATGCTGCACTGGTGGCTTTGAAGGTTGAGGAAGAGGTCTGGAGCGAAGAAATGGAAAGAATCCAACTCTAGAAGCCAGAAAAGGCAAGGAAACAGATTCCTCCACAGCCTGTGGACACAGCACAGATAGATTTCGTGCAGTCAAACTATAGATTTTAGACTCCTTATTGCTCAATGATAAGAGGATAAATATGTGTCTTTTTTAAGGCACCAAGTTTGGGATAATTTGTTACAGCAGCTATAGGAAACTAATACAAAGTCTTGTTTCATCCCAGTGCATTGAGTGGCCTTCACAGGGATTGAGTTTTTGCTCTCTGAACGTGTTTAAAAAATTTCTCCTTGTCTTTGTGGAACCAAAATCTCACCCACTAGGTCCTTTTCATTCATCCTGGTTAGCGTTGGTGGACTCTCCTTTTTGAGGTCACAGCTATCCCCAGCTTCTTAAGTGCAACTTCTTCACAAGTCACCTGATAATGGCCTTGTCCCCAGGACCAGTGCAGCTGTTTGCACTTGGGACTTGGAGCTTCTCTTAGCCTCCTTGAAGTCTGGCAGTGACTTTTGCAGTCTCAGGCCATGGCTTGCACTGTCTATGTCAATCTGTTAATGATTTTTTAAACTTCAAACACTTTTACACAGATGCAAAAGTGGAAATGCCCATATGCCTACAATAGATTCAACCATGATCAATACCCTCCCCTATCTGCTTCACTTCCTCTGGGTTGAATTAGTGCTTTTCTCTCCTTTTAAATCAGTGATTCTCAATATCTAGTATGCTCAGGAATCACCTGGAGATCTTGTTAAATTCCAGACGGTGACTCAGTAGTTCTGGGAAATGGCTGGAGAATTTAGTTTTTGCATGTTCCCAGGTGCAACTCAGGCTGCTCTCCCCGGCTGCTTAAGTATGAAATTCCAGGTATCACAAAAGCTCACCCTGGACCCTGCAGTTTGTGCTCCTAAAACACACAGAATTGGGGCACCTTTAAGATGATGAGGGATGTATGTTTTCACTTTCATGGTTTATATGTTCTGGCCCTTTTACTCTACTAAGTTTTATGCGCTCCATAAGGCAGAGACTGTGGTTCCTTGGGCACCTATGTACCCGACCCTCTTGCATGGAGCTTCTCTTCAGGCCTTGCCCCCACAGGGCCTTCCCCTGGCTTGAGAGAAGTAACCATGACTTCTCTGACAATAACTCTCTCCTCTTTCTTACTTGTTGCCTGGCCTAAGTCACTGCTTGTTGTATTCTCCAAAGTACAACATCATACTAAGAATTCTGGGTGCAGAAGAGGGAGCACTGTCTTAGGAAGCACAGGGCTCCATTCTGTGTGCCAGGAGCTGTTTCTCTTAGCTGTGAGGGCTTGCACCTCTCATGTTCTTGACTGTGGAGAGAGCGGTTCTGTGTGTGTCCTCCTCACTGCAGGGTCTGTTCCGACCACTGTTTCCTTAGAAAGGGTGGGTGCAGCCAGACTGTTGCTTCCCATATAAGAGAGAAGCTTTTTTTTTGTACCAGAAATCGAATTCAGGACCTTGTGCTTGCCAGGCAGGCGCTTGTACCACTGAACTTCCCTTACTAAAGAGATGGAAATGGCCCCCTGGGGCTAGCTGGGCAAACCCAGACCTGAGAAGGACCAGAAAAGATCTCTCTCTTCTCCCTCTGCCTGACTGGAGCATTCAATCTGGTCCTGACCCGGTTTCTTAGTTACTTTTCTCATTGCTGAGACAAAATACTCAATACCTATAATTAAACGAGAAAAGGTTTATTTTAGCTTTCGTTTGTAGAGGTTGTAGTCCATAACTGGCTTGTTCCAAGTCAGGGTGGCAGGGCAGGGGCATCACAGAGAAGAAACAGTTCATGGCAAGCAGAAGACAGCAAAAGCAAGTGAGAAGTGACAAGCTGCTTCCTACCCCTTGTATCTCATCTAGGTTACTCAGGGCAGGCAACACTCACACCCCTAATACTGGTGCCCTGATCCTGGCATTGTGCATGAATCAACCCCAGTATCACACTCTAGATCCAACCACTTCTGAAAAATCCCACCTATGACCACATGAAGTTTGGGGGGTACACCTAGACACAAGCCATAACACTAGAATTTAGTGTACCATCTATAAGGCTGTTCCAGACCTAGGCAGGTACAGAGTAAAGACCTTCCGCTCCCTTGGTACAACTTCCCCCAAACTGCCTGAGCTTACTCAGGACACTGACCTGAGTCCTGGTGAGGTCCTTTTCCCTAGGTTTGTAGCTGGCCATTATCTTGCTGTGGAGAGAAAAGAGGGAGACAGAGAGAGAGAAAGAGGGAGAGAGAGAGACAGAGAGAGACAGAGAGAGAGAGAGAGAGACAAAGAGACAGAGAGACAGGGAGAGGGAGGAGTGGAGAGGAGAGAAGACAGAGAGAGAGAGAGAGAGAGAGAGAGAGAGAGAGAGAGAGAGAGAGAGAGTGTCTCAGGTCTTCCTCTTCTTTTAAGGACAATAATCCCATCATAGAGACAGCTGAAAGTCCTTATCTCCAAAACCTACACAATGGGGATTAAGGCTTTCACGTACAAGTTGGAAGGTAACACATGCCTTCAGTCCATATTGCAGGCTAACGAAAGCAACTCTGAAGCTCAGGTTTCTCTGGAGCAGTGGGTAGCCAGAGTTCTTGAGGGTGGACCACCAGAATCAGGTAAGGGTGCTGCGGTGATTGCAGTTTGGATGAACCAAATATTTTTAAGAGCCAAGAAAATATTCTATCCAGAAGAGCTGCATTAGATGAGACCTGTGGGTCACTGGGTTATCTATTCTTCTTCAAGAGATGGTCTGGGATCTGTAAAAAGATACTGCAGCTATAATAACTGAGCAAAAATGTTGTCTGCAGCTTGGAAGATAGCTAGGTGTCTCTGGACAGAGAGGAAAATTCAAGAATTATGTATGGACCCTCATTTTAAATGCCAGGAGGTGGTGGCTTTTATGAAATTAGAAAAGAAAGCCACAAGGAGAGAAAAGCTGAGGCAAACAGCTGCTTTGATGAAATAGAGATGGATGAGGTAAGGATTTATTTATACAAGAGACCTGAAAGGCAATAGAAGCATCACAATATCCCTGGAAATACGGTGCTGGAATTGGCCTTATTGGAAATCAAATCAGTGATGCAGGGGGCAATCTTAGAAAGCTCCCTTAGCAGATAGAGTGAGAAGATAGAGGTGGGGCAGTCCCTGGGATTACGGCAGTTCCGAGAACAGAGCTGAACGAGCGGTAACGAAGCAGACATTAAAGGTAGGCTGTGCTGCGCAAAGG
>PVLD010000447.1:235117-287045 GCA_004027595.1 Dinomys branickii | reverse complement strand
GTTTGGGGCTTTGGATTTCTGAGGCAGTGAGGCTGGCCTTGAGCTCCCTACGCAGACGAGGCTGGCGTCCGTCCAGTTGACGGGGGTCCTCCAACCTCATGCTGCCGGGCGCTGGGACTCGCAGACTCGCCGGCACGTCCGGGCCCGGCTGTACACCGACCCTGGAAGGCAAGGAAAAGGGAAGAGCGGCTGGCTTCCTTGCTGTGCTCTGGACTGTTTGTGAGCGAGGCCCTCCTCTCTCCCTCCTAATCTCCCCTCAGTTACTGGCCCTACAGGATCTATGGAAATCCATTGAAAAGGGTAGCGTCGCTTTCTTGCTGTGCGGTGGAGTCTTTTGAAGCGCTTCTCTACACTTCATCTTAGCCAAAAGGCCGAGAAGCGATGAAGCGCTTCTCTTTCTGGCTCTACACGTCTTTTTTGCTGCCGCCTCTGCAGCAGTAAAAGGGCTAGAGAGCGCCCGCGGTCTCGAACCTCCGATGTGGTGAAAGCCACCAAGCCAAGAGGTTAAACTTGCATGATCGAAGGAACCGCTGAGCTAAAGCTAGCCCGGCAGAAGACGTGGGATTGTCTGCTCTTCAGTTGGATCTGGAATGTGCGTCACTAAGGTGGAGTCCGTTTTCGTTGGCTGCCTTGCACTTCCGTGAGGTCGCAGTTGATTATACCACGCAGCTCTCATTTGGCTCCTATTGACTGCTACCACCTCCCTCGCCTCCCAGGGTGTTGTCGCATCCCAACGCCCGCCTCGCGTTGCTCCCTCTTAGGCGAAGCGCCTCCCTCCCAGGCACGCCCTCTCCGTGCCCCGGGACCCCCGGCTGCGCTCCCTGGGCGGACTCTTGCCGTCCTAGTCCGGGTAAACCCACACCCCGTTCACGATAGTTAACCCAGTTCTACCATTACTTCCTGGTTTGTTTTCCTCTTGTGGTACTTGGGTGTATGCCAGCAGGGCTCTAAAGCTGTGCTCCACTCTGCTTTTTCCTTTTGCTCTCCGAACAAGGTTATGATCAGTAGCCCAGTCCGTCCAACTTGCAGTTGTCAAGTTAGCTGGGATGAGGAGCCAGTCCCCACAACGCTGGCCTCTTCACGCCTAGTTCCGTTACTTGCACTGTCTCCACTTATTCGCTATTAATATTTTGTGTTTTCCCTCCATGTGTGTAACTGTATACACGTTATATAATTTCCCCCTGAAAATCCATCTGCTGATGGCTTTCTTTTCGCGTTTATTTCGTTTTCTTTTTTCGTGATACTGAGATTGATCCCAAGGGTCTCAGCATTGAGCTGAATCCCCAGTCCTTTTCATTGTTTTGAAGGGTGTAACCAAGAATATCACCAGAAGTTCAAGGCCAGCCTGAGCTACACAGTGATTTTAAGGCTAGTCTACATTGCGTAGAAAGACCATCTCCAAAATACCAACAGTAAATCAATGTCCCACTGGGCTCAAACTGATCATCCTGCCTAAATCTTCCAGAGTGCCAGAACTGCAGACCTGCTATTTTACTTTCCTAATAGTGTGCTGAAGCGCTTTAAGTACACACTTGATTCACATATTTTGTAATGGCTGTACTATATTGTTTTGACCATTTCAATATCCAGAATTGCAGTGAATATCCTTATGCAAGTATGTTATTGAAGAATGTGTGCTTTTATAGTGCTGGAGATCAAGCCCAGGGATTCATGTATGCTGAGCACACAATACATGTTTATATAGATGTCTCTGAATGGAAAGTTCCACATTAAAATGGGGGTAGGGGGCAACTGGGAGAAATGTTAGAAGCAAACAGATGCCCAAACCATTAGGTTCACCTGCCAGGACATCTTTTTGTCCTAAAGGTTTTATTTATTTATTTAAAGTACTTGTATGTAGTTCAGGCTGACATGAACTCTGTATGTAGACCTGCATGGCCTGAACTGTCAGCAATCTTGCCTCAGCCTTCTGAGTTGTGGGTTTACAGCACTGCAGCACCATAGACGGCCTCTTCCCTAAATTCAGTACTGCCCTTTAAATAGTAATTTCACCAAAATATGAATCCCACCACTGCTCGGACCTTGGCCCCATGCCCAGGAAGGTATTAGCAGTGACTATAATATGCTCACCTCCTAAGCATTTGCTGAATGACTGAACACATGGAGAGAAATCAAAGGTACCCTCCTCAACTGGAATTAAAAATTCCCAAGGATTTTAGAAAGACCTGAAATACTGAGTAAGTTTCCCTTCTGAAGACTTCTGAATAATGTTCTGGTTTCCTGAATTTTCCATCTCTTCTGCCTCCCCTTTCTCAAGCCACCACTTTAAGCCCCTTCAAACACCCAAGACCTAGACAGATCCCTTCAAGATTCAAATCATCTGCCCTCCCATGTTTAGAATACTTCCAATTCTGATTGCTTTTTATGCTGCTAGCACAGATAACCAGAGGTAAAATCCCGCTCTAGTAAAGGGATTGAGTAAGGTAGTTTCCTAAATGACAAATACTGAGCCACAGAAGGCGCTCCCCTCACTGAAACCTTCTCCTGTCTGCCTTAAAAAAAGGTAACAAGAGTTGGGTGTGGTGACACCTGCCTGTAATTCCAGCACACAGGAGGCTGAAGGACTGCTGAGTTTGAGGCCAGCCTGGGGTACATAATGAGTTCAAGGCCATTCTGAACTGCATAGTGAGACCCCCACCTCAAGAAAAATAAAAATGTAACAAGATGCAGTCAACAAGAGTATACTTTCACCCAAGGACCTAGAATGCATACAACCCTATCAGGAAGAGTATCCACTAACCTGACCCAAATTAACGAATACACATTGTACATAACAGCTTGAGTCCAGTCTTCACAACCACAAGGGAGACAGTGTTCCTACTAAACTAGATTAAGTGTCTGAATTAGGCAAAAGTCATGCCTAACAGCAAAAAAACTTCATACAAATTACGAAGGAAAGAAAACAGTGCTCTGTAAGACCCCAGGGTTCCAGTGCTGCAGAAAGGTCTGTGAAGGGCTACATGGGACAAAAATCAAGTCATACAATTGCAGGCTTATTAGCCAATAGGTCCCCTTCTCCAGGCATAGAACAAGTAAAAAATTTCAGAGCATGTTTCAAGGTTTGTTTTTTTTTTTTTTTTCCGGGACCGGGGATCGAACTCAGGGCCCTAGTGCTCAGCGGCAAGCACTTAGCCCACTGAGCTGTACCTCCAGCCCAATGTTTCAAGTTTACATGACCTCTTTTTTTGTGTAGAACTTTTCCCCTCTGTATTCCCTACACCTACTACAGTATCTTACCTAGGAGCTATCAGTGTCTTGGAGGTTCTGTTTTTAACCAGTCTATGCCATATAATTCTTAAGGCAGCAGCTTCTCAGTGATTCTAAATGGAGGCTGAGTAGGAAGGAATTTGCCACCTCCCAAGGAATACATTTTTAGTTGTTACAAAATGAAAGAGGCACTAAGGGCATCCAGCAGCTAGAAGCTAGGGAGGCCACTAAATGCCCCAAAGTGCACACAGAATAGCCTCAACAGACTTAACTGCCAGACGTGGTGGGGCGTGCCTGTAATCCCAGCACTTGGCAGGCTGAGGCAGGGGGATCATTGAGAGTTTGAGGCCAATCAGGGCTATAAAGTAAACTCATGGTCAGCCTGAACTGCATAAGGAAAAGGAAAAAAAACAACTTACCTGGCCCAATTGTGACAAGATTGGTTAACCAGATGCCTAGCCCAATTGTAGATAATAGGAAAGATTAACTTCTACACTGGCTCCTGTAGCTCAAGTGCAAATCACGTTAAACTGTGAGACTAGTTTTACATAACTCATGCTGAGAGAATCTAGACTAAAATAAAGTGACCAGGGTCAAATGGAGAGCAGAAAAGGCTCCACATGGTAATCCTCAGTGTGAGGCCAAAAACACAGGGGCTGGGGATAAAGTTCAGTGGCACAAACACCTGCCTGGCATGCACAAGGTCCTGAGTCTGATTCCCAGTAGCAACACGCACACACGTGCGCGCAGGAGAATATGGAAGATCCCCACCAAATGTGAAACAGGCCAGTCAATGCCATTTATTATACATGTTGAACAGCCTCTGAGACCCAGGGGCTTGTTTGCTTGTACTTTGTGTTTTTTCATTTTCTTTTTTGCTTCAAACAGGTTCTCCCAAGAGCCTGCTCACATGGAAGACAAAAATAAAGAAATCCTCAGTAAAATGAAACAAACAGGAGAAGCTGAAACAGCCTACATTTGAAGAACAATGTTAAAAGCTCACCAGACACAAACCATACCACATTCATCCCATTTAATTTCCTGTTACATGCGCCAAGGAAACCAAGAACATCAGGCCCCAGGGAAGCAATGCTCTGAGGTTCTAGCTCAAGACCCCTCTTTGTGACAGATTCATGCACACATACACATCCACACACACCACTAATCCAGGCAGAAGTACACATGCATGCACCCTGTGGCTACAGACCCAGGAGGTGGAATGGGAAAGGGAAGGACTGATTAAGGACATGCCATCAACCGGAAACAGGGGACTGAGATAACCCTTCTGTTGCAGGCTGAATAGGAGCCAAAATTAAAACAGAACAGAGAATAAAGATAGGATGCTCAGACAAGAGGTTCAGCAGGTGACATGGGAAAGGTGTAGGGGGAATTTTGGGAAAGCAGCCTTAGAAGGGGAGGGCTGTCTTGTTTGGGAACTCAGGCAAAGGTCTTATGCCTCCAGTGCTATACTGAGACTGAATGAAAATACCACTGCATTACCTCTGCCTCCTGTGCTCTCTCCCCACACAGAGGAAACAAAAACCCCCCTCCCTCCTCCCTGCCCACTGACACTCTTAAGGTCTTTACCAAGTACTTAGAAATGAACCTCTCTTCCCCATCACACACAAAATGTTAGGTCCAGCATAGGCCAAAATTAGGCCAAGTACAAGAAGCTTCAGTAACTCTTCTTGGTGGAACCAAAGCCAGAGAAGCCCATCACAGCTGCCATTTCATCATCCTCCTCAAATGTCAAATCTTCTTCAGCCCTCCTCTTCTTCTCCTTCTGCTTCTCTTTCTTGTATGCTTTAGCCTTCTCCTCCTGCAGGGGTGGAAATCACTCAGAATCAGTTCCGATTTCTGAGCCAAATGTCAAGAGATGTGAGCTTCAAAATTTCTTTCTATCTTTAGGAAGAAGATAAAATAGACAGGTACAGTGGCACACGCCTGTAATTCCAGCACTCAGGAAGCTGAGGTAGGAGGGTTACCATGAGTTCCGGGACAGCCTGGGCTACATCGTGAGTTCAAGGTCAGGCCCTGCACTACACAGCAAGACCCTATCTTAAAAAAAAAAAAAAAAAAGGAGAAAGTAAAATAAAATCTCAGGGGCAGAATAAAAGCCACAGTAAAGATTATGAAGGACAAGAAATAAGCTTTAGCCTCTGTACAGTTCTCAATCAAACCTCAGTTCATCTCAGTTCTTAACAGGGTTATGGGAGCAAAATCATGTAACATTGTGGGGCACTCAACAGACCAGGAACTGTTGAGTACTTCACGTACATTACACTAAGATCTCTAATATGAAGAAAGTGAGGTTTATTTAACTGCCCAAGTGTGGAGAAGGGCATTCTTTAGTTAATCTTTCAATGTATTGCCTTAGGTATAACCGGACCTAGGTTGTTGTGTTCTGGAGGAAGTCTAACAAACAGCTTTGTAAGCCCTGGCCCCGGACACTCAATGTTTTGCTGTGCTATGTAGAAAAGGAATGTTGACAGGATAGCTATCTGGTCAGGTCTCAGGCCTATGGTAATTGAGTTGTATTGTGCTTGCTAAAACCAGGTGCCTCTTTTGTTTTATCTCAATAAAAGTTATGGAAAAGGTGATTCGGGGCTGCTACAGGGAAGAGAACTGTAAGCCCCCTGATCCCAGGACATTATCTCTCGTGTATTTCTTTTTCTTGTAACTTTTTATTCATCCGTGGGTACCTCGTTTTTGGGACCTGTTCACCCTGGACAGAAATGGATAATTAGGCCAACACCCAAGGTTCACAGTAAGTGGAGGAAACAATTCTGACTCTGCCAGCCTCTTAGGGACTTAACTCCCTCCTGTAGTTAAAAAGCAGGGAGGGAGCTATTCATGTGTGGAGTAAGAAATAAACAGGAAGTCTCAGTTTTGCTGTGAATCTAAACCTGCTCTAAAAAATATTAAGTGAAAGAATAATTACCCAAAACAGGTATAGCCCAAAGAGTCCAGGAGGAGAGGATAGACTTACAGTCATTTCCTTTAGCTCATAAGTATCTCCAACAAGAGCAATAAAGTTGTCCCCTAGCATGCAGAAATTCAAGGACGCAACTGGGAGGAGAGTGGGACCCAGATGAGGGGCACCTTTGATGCACAAGTTACAATGCAAAGCTGAGAAAAGAAGAGGTAGGAGAGCCTTACCTCTTCTCTGAGTTCCTTCATCCTTTCCTCAAAGTCATAATCCTTCTGCTTCTCTTCCATTTTTTTCTTGTTGACCTCAAAACGTTTCTTCACCTGATCCAGGGTAGAACGTTCCACACGCATAGACATGCCCAGGTTTCGCTGATCTGGGTGTGGTCAACAGTGAAGAAGGCAACATCACTGCAACACCCTGAGCCCCCAAGTCCTGTTCTGGTCTGGCACAGTGCTGCACACCCATATACGCAAGCAGAGGCTGCCCTCAAAGCCCAGACACAAGTTTGAGGACAGTCTGAGGTACATATTGTATCTGAGGCCAGCATGAATTAGCTAACAAGAAGTTGTCTCTAAAACCAAAAAACATGGGACAGGGGATATAGTTCAGTGGCACAGTGCATGCCTGTCAATCAAGAGACTGTGAATTTGATTCCTGACACCAAAAAAAAAAGTCTTGTCCTGGCTTTAAAAAAACCCATCAAACCAGGGACTCTACTCCCAGCACCTCAAAAAAATAAAGGATTTTTGTGCGTATGTCAGGGTCTCACTACGTAGTTCAGGTTGCTCTTGAACCCACAGGGATCCTGCCTCAGCCTCCTGAGTCCTGGGATTACGGATGTGTGCCACCATGCCTGGCCATATTTTTTTTAAATAAAATAGCCAGAAAAAGTAAGTATTAAGAGGAACTCTTGGATTCCTCTGTTCCTAGAGGCAGCATACCCAGACAAGATATAGGTGCGTTTCGATTGCCCTTACTCTCTTACTGAGCAGACAAACACCAGTGGGGCTGCATAGGCCCAAAAGACCATACAGTAGTTTGAGTTGTTGAGAATCTAGAACATTCACTAGCACCACAAAAAGGGGAGGGGTGAGGGAACCCCTGGGCAGTAACTCACTTTGTGGCCTCCAAAAATATTATCTCATGAAGTAAAGAATGGCCTGTGAGAAACAACTGGAGAATTCCTCAGGGGTCAAGTAGAGTCCAAGAGAAGCCATCTCTCTCTTCTGCACCACCTCCAAACCCAACCCAGCCCCAATCGGAAACTAGCTCTAGCCCTTACGTTTCTTTCCGTTAATGTGATCCAGGAAGTTGATGGAGTCCTTCACCACACAGTCACAGACATTGCAGTAATAGCTGACAGATGATAAGAAACAGCAGGTAAGTCAAATTCAGTTTTAAGAATCTGCTTTTCAACCAAGAAATACATTTTTCTACACAGTCTTCACTCTTGGGAAAGGGTAGTAGCCAGCCTCCACGGCAGACCAACACAAGCCCTGCTCTCCTAGTATTTCCATCCTGTGTAGGCTCTTACCAATATACCAGGGTTGATCTGTGAGACCAGGAAGTTATGTCAAAAGTGATGGCACAGCACTTCCAAGACTAGGTTATAAAAAACTGTAGCTAATTTTATGCGGATTATTTGCTTTGAGGAATCCAGTTGATTTCTTGTGAACAATCATAAGAAGAGACCCATGGGGTACAGAGTTTTAGCCTCCAAACCATAGGCATGTGACAGCTCGAAAGTAGATCTTCCAATCTCACTTAAGCCTCAGATACATGCAGACTCGGTCAACTCTTGAACAAAGCTTCATGAGAGACCATTAGCCAGAGCCGCCTTGGCAAACGTCTCTCAGGTCTCCCACCTATAGAAACTATGAGCTATTTGTTATTTTATGCTGCCAAAATTTGATATAAAAGGACAACTAATACTGAGAAAAATGACAATAATGGGATTATGAACAGCTCAGAGGAAGTATTAACTAACTGCTATCTGTGTTGTCCTGCTACAAATCCTAACTGGACAGAGAAGAGGGGTGGGCAAAGGAGTGGCAAGTTTTTGTAGAACCCTTTTTCCTGAAGGTTCAAGCCTTGGTCTAGGAAAAAAGTGTACAATCAGGCACCTTCTATAACAATTACAGCCTTCTAGCTATTCTCCACATCCCTTTTTTCACCATTTTTTGGCCCCGTTCCCACTCCACCTATTTTCTCCCCCTAGAAAAGTCCTCAGTAGTTGCTTAATTTCTTCTGACAGCACCAATAATCCCTGTTAACAGTATTCAGGAGTATTTACAATTCCAATATAAAGAAGCTCACAAAACCCCTTTTGGAGACACTACTGTGTTAAGACCTTGGATGAAAAAAATCTAAGGGTGGAATTATGGGCAACGAGGCTGTTATCCATGGACCCTCCTCAACACTTTCTAAACCCAACGTAGGTAGTTTATTAAACCCATTCCGTGCTTTAGAGAAAAACAAAAAGCCACCTACCCTCCCATCTCAGATTGTGGGGTCGTCTTCGTAATGACAATGGTCTTTCCAAGCTTGGATTCCAAGTCCACTTTGTAGTCCCTGTGCCGCAGAAGCTCCCGCTTGACTGGCTGCACTGGTTTTCCTGAAACATGATGGGGAAGACTGCACCTTTATAGTTCCTCAACCAGAAAGAAAAAAACACATAAAACTCAAAATTCAGAGGACTACTCTCCTTTCTTTGATGCCTGAAAGATAGGACACAACAGGCACTTCAGTTTACAGCAGCAAAGAATGTGAGCACAGAAAAAATGGTAAATATTCCCCAACTTTCTCTAGCTTTTCTCCACTTTAAAATTAGCAAGCCTAGTGGGGCATGGTGGTACACACCTATAACCTCAAGCCCTTGGGACCTGAGGCAGGATCACAAATTCAGGGCCAACCCACAGAATCTAGTGAAATTCTGCCTCAAAAGCTAAATGAATAGCCAGGCATGGTGGCACATGCCTATAATCCCACTGATAGTAACCGAGAGCCCACACAGAACCAGACCAGACCTTCTGACACAAGAGAAGTCTTTACTGGGGGAGGGACAGAGTAGCAGGCTACCTAGCAGACCAAGGTAGCCCCAAGCTGAGGAAAGCGTGGGCCTTTAAGCTCTTTTTTCTGGCGGGGGTGGGGTGGGGTAAGGAAATATCCCTGGACCAGAACAGGCCAAGCCCTGAGCGGCCAGGAGGGCATCCAGGCCAGAAGCCTGAACAGCAGCAGTTGCCCATGTCAGAATGACCCGAGCAGGTGAACTGCCAGAGCGAATGAGGGCGGGGGTAGCTTTTGTGGCCGAGGGGAACTGAAGTGGAACAGGTAAGGGAACTAAAGAAATATTGAGAGTTAAAGTTTTCCCACGAGGGGGATGAGGCTAGCTCCTTTGTGACTTATCACCCACCACTTGGGAGGCTGAGGCAGGAGGATCATCTTCAGTTTTAGGCCAACCTGGTGAGACTCTGCCTTAAAAAAATAGGATAAAGCTAACAGGTTTAAAAGGAATGCGCTTTCTCTACTCATTAATTCAGTGACTGAAGCAGAAATGGAATTCTAAATTTTCACTAGAAGCAATCTTTTCAAATGTGGAGCAAGAACACTCAATAATGCTTTCAGCCAGATATCCAAAACATAACACATAAAAGGATTTTGGAGGACTGGGTCAAATCTAAAAAGGGGGCCAACAATTAGAAAATATTTGTTCATGTACCAGGCATATCAAGCACTATATTATACATAAAAAGTTGAAAGCGTGGACAAGTGGTGTAGAAATTCAATTAACGAGTATGGATAACATATTTCTTTTAGACTTGTTAGCTATATATATACATACACACACACACACACACACACATATATATTTCTTTTTTTTTTTTTTAGATAGGGTCTCACTAGGTTGGCCTCCAACTCAGAGATGATCCTCCTGCCTCAGCCACCCAAGTGCTGGGATTACAAACACATAAGCTATGTGGGAAAAGACCGTTTGAAAAGCAGTATCCTTTTTATAAAAAAGAATCTCTCTAGGAGAGGAACACAACTCCTTGACACTACAAGGGACAGAGCAATGGCACCACTAAGCACTAAATGAAACAACTACTCCTGGTGAGAACCAGAGCTTTTTTCAGACGATTCTGCTTAAGAATGTTCTTCTCCTCCTTAAGAAATTTCAAAGAATGGAGCGTGTCATCCATAGCTGTAACGTTCAACAACAAAATACTTAACTTCTCCGTCAGGGCCCTCACTAAATCAACCAAGCAACGAGAGCAAGAAAACAGAGCATAACACGGCTGAGGAGACCTCAAAGCCACTGCAGGTTATCTCCTCGCACTAATTTTATGTAGGTGGAAGCCGAGGACTCGGGGGTCACATCGCCAAAAGTGACACGGGGTGGGAGGGCAGCTTCCTTGTAACTCCCGCCCGCTCTCCCGCCACTGCATCGCTCCAGCGACACCCTGAGCCCTTGACGAAGCGGACACCCACCATCCTTCTTTTCTCTCTCTTCTGTGAGCCTCTTCTCAGCAAGTTTCTCATATTCATCTTTGTCCCACTTTCGGCGAAAGTCCAAGTTTTTTGTCTGTGGGGAAAAAAGCGCTGAAGATCCGTCACTAATCGTGTCCGGACCCCTAGAGAAAGTGAGGAAACCGCGTCATTGCCAACAAGACGGCCCCAAGATCTTTGGAAAACGAAGCCTTTCTGGACCTCACCAGGAGGGAAGCTGAGGTCGCCTCTAGACCCCAACCCAAAAGACCTCCGCGACTTCACGGTCCGTGCGTCAGGGCCTTACGGGCTAATTTCTCAAACCTGCACCCTGGGATCGCGAAGAGGTCAGGAAGCCAGTCAGGCAGCAGCATGCGTCTCTACTCAGCGCTGAGAAGGCACCCGCCCTCCCTACCCCAAACCTCCTCCTCCTCCTCACACACACCACCTACCCCGCTGCCTGACGCCATCTTCACAGCGAAGTGAATGGGAAGCCGGAAAATGCCGTAAAACGCGGACGAGAGCCGTAAAGCAAGGTCGCCCTCCAATAAATTCAGAGTCTCCGGTTGTAAACGAACTAAGGACTGGAGGGCCTCTAAAATAGGCGTGTCGGCCCCGCCTCTGCTTGGTGGGGGGGAGGCGCAGGCGCAAAACGAATGTGAAGCACCGCGGAAGTAAGGGCGCGTGTTAACGTGTTTTTTTCTTTTAGCCCTGGCTTTCAAAACAAACGTGAAAGCTTTAGTTCAACTCGGCTGTTTTACCAAGGCGTAAATTGAGATTTGGAAGCGCTGCTCGCAGATGTAAGCTAAGCAACTGTGCGTACATTGCCTTCTTAGCCTTTTTTTTCTCGGTATTAGGGTACTAGGGATGAACTAGGGATAACTCTACCCCTGAACCACAAACCTGGTCCTGCCCCCCACTTTTTTGTCTTTTTGAGACAGGGTCTTGCTATGCAGTTCAGGCTGGCCTTGAGCTCACTTTGTAGCCCAGGCTGGTCCCAAACTCGCAATGATCCTCCTGACCCAGCCTCCTGAGTGCTGCGATTACAGGCGTGCGCCACCATGTCCAGCAGGGCCCCAGTAATTACCCTGGCTGTCCTCGAACTTGCAACCTTCTTTCCTAAACCATTTAAAGACTCACGTGTTTCTAGATTCCTGAGGTACCCCATTGACTGGCATGCACTAGGGATTTGGCCCAAAGCTACACGGTGCTGAAGTGTACCTTCGAGCCAGAAGAAAAGGGCTTTTTGCACTGTTTTGTTTTTTAACAATGCCACCCTGGTTAGATCATTTTTCCTTTAGCCGGAGAACATTGTAGTCATCCAGTCTGTAACACACAATTTAATCAGTATGATTGGACTGGGGAAGGCAAGTCATCAGCAACACCCTAAAGCAATTGTCCCCAACTGTTTTTGCACTAGGGACCACCTTCATTTTGTTGTTGAGATAGGGTCTCACTATGCAGTTCAAGCTGGTCCTGAACTATGTAGCCCAGGCTGGCCTTGAACTCAGTGATCCTCCTGCCTCAGCTTCCTAAGTGCTGGGATTACAGGTGTGTGCCACTACACCTGGCAACTTTCATGGTTTCTTGGAAGAGTTTTTCAACAGACCTGGGGAGAGGGGTTAGGGGAGGAATGCTTTGGGGATTCAGTTCTCATTAGAAGCACACAACTTAGGTCTTTCACATATGTAGTTCACTGTAGAGCCTGTGCTACTATGAAAATCTAATGCTGCTGCTGATCCGACAGAAGGAAAAACTCAGGCGGTAATTCAGGCAATGGTGGGCAGCTCCCCTGGATCACCAGCCACTCACCTCCTGCTGTGCAGCCCAGTTCCCTATAGCCATGGGTTCAAAACACCCCCCAGCCCCTTCACCTCCCTAACCCCCCTCCTAGTGTGAAACACTCTGAAAATAGCTTACTATACTTTTATTTTTAGACATGACTGTATCTCTAAGCTGTAGAGAGATGGGGGAGGAACTATGGCTGCATCCTTGCTGAATATATTCACATCACCCCAGAGAGGTTACTCCTAGCTCACAGAATTCCCCAGTGTACACTCAAGCATTTTCTATGGCCTATGCAAATTAATTCCTTGATAACAAATTACCTGAACTACTATACTTAACATTTTATTTAACATGTTATCCAACCATATTATCCTGCTAGAACAGCCTTTATGGCAAGGTATGGAAAGTCAGAACAGTAATTCTAGAACAGGAAATGGTCTTCAAAATCCCAGATCTCCATCTTGCCAAACCATTTATTAAGTTCAGTGTTCCAGACTGTTAAACAGTTCACAATGGATAGGCTAAAAGGATGCCAAATTAATATAGGTGCTGCCATGCCCCTGGGGTTATACAGTATTTCTGTGCTTAAAACAGCAAGTTGTCACTGCCCCTCTTAGATATATTCCCAAAACTCCTTGGATAAGCCAAAGGATGGACGTAGACAAATTTCCCAGAATCTGGTTCCAAAGTTAAATAGAAAGCTAAGTATCTGGCTTCTGATCTCAGTGGTTCAATATCTTCAACTTGGAGAAGACTCTTCCAGAGCCTTGCTCATAGCAACAATCTTAGCACCTCTGGGTAGTATTGGTGGCACTTCAAATCTTCCCCTTCAGCTACAGTGTGTCTCTTTCACAAGCCGCTATCTGCCCCATACAAAGTAGCTGTTTACAGTAGACCAGGAGTCCCCACATCCTTCTGTATTAGGAGAGAGGAGGCTGAAGGCCCTTGTCCCCCACGCTGGCCAGCTGTCGTGAAGTATATCAGGAACTCAGTGTTAGATGAAAGCTTTTCTACCAAGAGCACCAGATGGCAATGAGGTAAGGATCAAGACTGAGACAGTCGCCTCTGAATTTCAGCCACAAGATGTTCCCGTTTTATGGCCTCCTGAAACATAAGATTTCTCAGGTGACAAAGAAGTGATGCAAGCTCTTTAGCCACATTTTTCCCCAGATTCTTTTTGCTTTGCATCTGTCCCACCATTTACACAACCATTAGGGAATAAGCTGACTGGGGGAATGTATACCCTCAAGACTAAGGGGAGTCAAACATCCAGTCTATGTCTGTTTTATTGACTAGTCTCAAAACACCCATGCAGATCTCATTTGTCCTCCTCCTGCCCACTTAGCTAATACTTGCTGGCTGCAATGACTGCTTGAGATGGGACTTTATTCATCTCTACCCCACTATTAGCCCTGAAGATATTTCCTTACCCAGAAGACATATTTCTTAAAAAATCAGAGAAAGGAAGAAACACCTGTTTGCTTCTATTTCTATCAACCCCCACTCACCTCCTCTCTGGTGGCCACTGACCGGAGTGTAACAACCCCATCCTTCTGTTCCTGCTCACCAATGATCGCCGCCCAGGGAATGCCTGTGCTCTCACAGTAGTGCAGTTGGGTTAGTAGTTTGGGGTTATTCTTATAGAGCATCTCTGCCTAAAAGGGTTAAAATGGAGTAGGGGACTTAAGAGTGACCATAGCACATAAACCCCCAAAACATGTATTTTTTTAAAAAGCCAGAAATAAGTGGCTATCTATCTGTTAGTAAACTTAAAAGGCCTTGGCTTCCACCCTTGCTCCTGAGTTCCATATATACCCAGATGCCTCAGCTATGAGCTCCACCGTACCTTGATCCCAGCATCCCAAAGCTCTGCAATTAGCTTTAACCGTTCTCGGAGAAAGTTCTTTTGGGGTGTGGCCACAAACACCTGGGTCTCTGTGGTCCGTACTTTCTCACCAGAAGTCTGATAAATGACAGAAAAGAAAGTAAAACTAATGAAAACTTCCCTTACAGAAGAAATTCCAAAAACAAGACAAAAGAGCTCAGAAAAACAGTCTAGCTACACCTCTAAAAGTAGGATTTTAGGCCTCCAGCACCATCTCAACCCTGTCTAAGACATACCTTTATCCTCTGTTCCACAACGTGGAAGATTCGCTCTACTCCAATGCTCAGCCCCACACATGGCACCTTATGGCCCTTAGGGTCAAATGTGGCCACTAGCTCATCATAGCGCCCACCAGCAGCCACACTGCCCACATTCAGGGGTTCTTCTCCTGCCCGAGCTGGGGTTTGTAGCAAAACTGCTTCATAAATCACTCCTGTGTAGTAGTCCAGGCCTCGAGCAAGACCCGGGTCAAAGGAGATCTGTGGGGTGAGGTTATAATCAGTCCTACGCCAGATTGTGACAGTCCCAGAGCTCAACTCTTAAATGTAGCTGGTCTACTCCCAACTCAGCTTACCTTCTCAGTGATTCCAAATAAAGTCAAGTATTCAAAAAGAAGCCTCAGGGATTCTAACCCCTCCAAGGCCTGCTTATTCTGGGATAATCTGGGATCCTGGAGCATCTGCTCTACCAAAGATACACCACCTGGAGGAAAAAGTGGTAGAAAAGAAGACCTGTACCTGTACCAAAGATGTGCTTTACCAAATTGAGCTTTAAGCAGTGCTCTAGTTCATCCTCCTGGTTTATTTGGTTTTTTATGTTTTTCTTTAAAAAGATGACAATCACACCCTCCTCTATCTTTGCCATCTAAAGACACAAAGTAGTTACAATAAATAAAAGGGACTAAATTCAGGCCAGACTCTGGAACTTAACACATCTATAAAAGAAAGCTGGTTCAAAGGTAAAAGCTGAAAACTGGTCACCCTCAGCCTAATTTTGTCACAGCTCCGAAAATCCTGATTCTTACCATGATGTTGGACATAGTCCCCAATTCGATCAGCCACTTCAGGAGCCAGGCCTTTCTGTGTCACCATTTCATGTCTCACATCTTTCCAAGATATCTGCATAAACACCCAAACATTACCTCAGCCCCAAGTCCTCCTTTCTCTTGCTAGAAAAGGACATTTCAGTTTCATTTAGTATGGTCACCCTAGGTAGCTAATAGTGTACTCAGAAAAATCAGAGGCAACTAAGAAACCCTGTCATGATTCCCACTGTACAACTCAGATCTTCCTTCAGAATGTCTCCTCACCTTCCTCCCATATTCACCTCACTTCAGCCACTGTCTCTTTATTTTTCTCTAATAGTATGAATTTCAGAGCAGGGCAGAAACCTAGGTAAGGTCTTTTTTACCTTGTCTAGTTTGTCCATTGAGGCACAGATGGTACGGAACTTGCTTTCAGGAACACCACAGACAGCAAAGATCCCATCTACAATCCGCCGGTCATTGACCTGTAAACTCAATGGAACCCAAGGGTCTTGTCAAGGTCCTTTCCCTGAAAACAATGGCAGTTCCTAACTCTCTGACTTGTAAAACAGACAAAGAGGAAAGCTCACAGGAGGAACGCGCGCGTGACACACCCCATATCCAGACTTCTCACTTAGTCTTGGCCTTACCTTAATGATAAAGTCTCCCAGATGCAACCCACTTAGGATCTCACACATAATCTTCAAACATTCTGCATCAGGGATCATAGGGTCAAACTTACCAGCAATATCAAAATCCTACAGCAAAGAAGACAGGAAAAGACCTCCACTGATTAACCACTTCCCAGGTTAACTATCAAACCATGCTGTCCCCATCAGGTCACTTACACATTGGTAGAACTCCCGATAGCGGCCTTGGACTATAGTTGGACGCTCCCTTCGCCATACCTTTCCAACTTGGTAGCGTTTCATCTTCTTCAGTTTATTCATAGCCAGATAACGAGCAAAGGGGACCTCACGTAACTAGGTTAAGGAAAATATGGCAGCCAATGCTTAGGTCCAGCATGTAGACATTAAAGGAGACTGGTCCACTACTTTATCTTATCCAATAGGATGAGAACAAGGACTTTATCTTGTTTCTCACTGTCTCCAAGATTTGACAGTACGTGGCATTCAAAACATACTGAATAGTGTCAAATGAAGGAATCTCACCTAGCAAAACTGAAAGTTGAGCAGAAAGTAGAAGAGATAGAAATGACCCATGGTCTTAGACATTTCCTCCCATTCAAACCAATATTCAACTATCTCTAAATACAGTGTTCAGGCTTCATAGCCTGCATTTGTCTCCAGTATCAAACCTTTATTTCTGAAAGTGTATGCCAAAGACCATATGCATTTTAATTAGTTTTGAACCTTATTCCTATTACCGAGTTAAGAATCCCTGGGGCTAGGAATGTTTCGGTGAGCTTCCCCGAGATATTCTGATAGACACTGAGTTAAATGAGAGGTCTCCAGGCCAGGCTCTGCTGGCAGAACTGACTTTCACAAGAAACTAGAAGGCTACTGCCAATGGAGCCATAACCCCCATAGTCGCGCTCCTCCCTCTTGTCAGAGAAAGTCATCCGGGTCTGGAAAGAAGTAAGTCAGGCTCCAGCACTTAGAAGGATACAGTAAGGTCATAACGAAGGGACAACAGCTCTCCACCTTGATCCTGCAGATCATAGATGAGGCCAGACTGCTCACTGTACTTCTCCATGAGCATTTCCTGCAGGGAGCAAATGGAAAGAGCCAGGGTGCAAAGGATAACTCCAGAACACAGGTGAGAAGCCCTCTGGGACACTGAAGAAAAAGGGTTCCAGACATGCTTTTCCCCTTACCTTTAGCTCAAATGCTGGTGTATCCAAACCCTTTGCTCCATGACGTTTAAAGCAACTGATAACCATATCAAGAATTTTCTCCCTCACAACCATCTCTTGGGGACTAAGATCCCTGGTGCCCTAAAAACCAAAAGCAGTCATAGTGCAAACAAAAATCAAGTCCACTTAAAACAATGAGTTAAATTATACCTGTAATGTAAGGTATAGACTGAATTTGCTTTTTTGTTTTTCCTTTTTTCTTTCCTTTTTTTGGTAGACTACAAGAACTTGCATATGTTGGCAAGCACTCTACCAATAAGCTACATCCCTACTCTTCATTTTTGAGACAGGGTCTTGCTACACCGCCTCAGGCTGGTCTTGAACTTGTGCTCCTCCCGCTTCATCCTCCCAAGTAGTTGGGATTACAGGTTTACACTACCACACATGTCCTGAAATTTCTTTAGTTCAGATAACTCTGAGTCTCACCTAGTGCATCAAGATAGAAAAGGGTTTTGTTTTCACTTTTGCTTGAAACTTAGCTCAAAATGGTTTTATAAGAAGCTACAGAGGTAAGTACAGCAGAGGTCAGTTCTCCATGGTATTCTAATGGGATGAGATGGGTAAAGGACATTACCTTTGGGGTCTTGATGATGAAATTTGGTTTCTCTTGAGGTAGTTTCAGTTGGGATGTTAACACTGCCTCTGCAACCTGGCAGAAGAAGAAATATAAAATGTGGCTTTTCTGGACACTTGGCAGACCTATGACATCTCTGAACCTATGGAACACCAGCCTGCAAGGATCGGTGACCCTGAGCAACAGGAAGCCAGAGCACCAATTTATGTATCCTGATCTCAGAACCCATACTGTATCTACAATCTTAAGAACCCACATTTTATCTACAGTTTTACATGGAATATATATGAAGTCAAGTCTCTATCACTCTTCACTGTATTGGGAGTTTTTAAATGTATGCAAAAGTTTAAGAACATGGGAAAAATGAAGGCACAAAACAAAGTACCATAACCACCTCCACTATTCCACTCCTGGTATAGGAGCAGGAATTAGTATGCCAGTTCGCAGTTCCTACTCAAACAGCAAAAATAAGAATACTTAGTAAGATAGATCTATTTATCAGGCCTGGAGATAAGGTAAATGTAATTTCAATGAAGCCCAACAACACAGAATAACCTTGTAGAGTGAAAGGAACGTATGAATCAACTCAAAAACTTGTAGGGTGCTGTGACTAAAAATTAAGACTTTAACTTTGTTGTTCATGACCGCACAAAGAACCTGCTAAGAGGACTTTAGGGGCTTTCTGAAATAAGGCAAAACAGAATCATTTTCTTAAATACTACTGGCAGGCTGTAAGCCCTTATAGCAACTGGGGCGTGCTAGTTTCTTACTGAGATTTCTCGCCCGAAGTCCACAACCCCTCTATAATTCTCAAACTAAAACTTCTCAAATTCACTTTAAGATAATACGAACTCAATCTACTCACTGTCTTTAGCCATCTCATGCACTGGAAATATCCATACATTTTGCTTATGAAATGTTAAGGGGCGACTCTAAGAACTTCGGTTAATGAAATGGGGACCTGCATTAAAATATTCGCTTGCTACGATGTACACGTAGTCATTCAACCTTGCAGTCTTTTCTCAACTCTAAAATGGAAAACACCAACCTCTCAAGACAGCTCTAAGTATTAAATAACAAAGCATCCAAAATGCTTGGTTCAGTGCCAGTACATAGCGGCTGCTCAGTAAAAACCAACTGTCCTAACTGTCCATACCTTAGACCCAGAGGCCCCTCCCCAGCAGGCTGGAGCTATCTCAGTCTGGCTCGCGGGGCTATGGCAACCGACCGCCCGGACGCAAGCAGCGCGGGGCGGTCGCAGGAACTGGCTGCGCAGCACAGCGCAGGCCCTCCGGGGCAAGAGTCCGACCCAGCGCATCCTGCAGCAGGACGCGGCTTTCAGAAACAACAGCCAAAGTCCGGGAATGAAGCAAAACGCACGCAGGAAGGGTGTATGGTGCTAGACACACATAGCACAAATACTAAGGAACACCGAGCCAGTCCCTCACGGTGAACTCCGTTTTTCCCAGGACCCTTCACCCGGAAATGGTTTGAGCACTTGGCGGAGGCTCTCTAGGCCCCTGGGCCCCGCGACTCGATAGCCGGAAGTCATCCTGACTGAGGCTGAGTCTGTGAAGGCCGGTCTAGTCAGTAGTCGGCTCCAGTTGGCCACCAGGATGGCAAATCGTGCTTCGCTGGAGGAGCTGGTGCTACTTCAAGGAGAGCGTGTGCGGGGCCTCAAGCAGCAGAAGGCCAACGCCGAACAGGTACGGCCTAGGCAGTAGGTGCGGTGCAGGCAAAAAGAACGAGGGCATGAAGCCAGGTGGTCTGGGCAGAGGACAGGGATGTGGAGGAAAGGATTGGGCTGGCAGGGAGAAGGATGGGCTGGGTCGTGAGATAACTATGGTAGGTCTCGAGAGAAGCAAGGCTAGGCCGAGGCAGACAGACCCGCCTCAGTTTCCGATGAGGGAGGAATACGGAATGAATGGCCGGGAGGGGAGGGATTGACAGATCGATAGTCCAGCGGCTTTTTTCCCTCCACAGATCGAGGAAGAAGTGGCAAAACTCCTGAAACTGAAGGCACAGCTGGGCCCTGATGAAAGCAAACATAAGTTTGTGCTCAAAACCCCCAAGGTACTGTAATGTCATTCCTATAGGGGCCTCAGACAGAGAGAGTCTCTAATTCCACTAGCAAGGGCACATATATCGGCCTCCCTGAACCAGCTCACTGAGGAGTGTCTGAAATATTGCAGGGAACAACAGTTTCTCTGGGCACTGGGGTGAGTTGAACTCTTGAGTCATTCTGGGATGGCAAATCGATGACAGAAATCAGGCCAGCTGGGTGCTCAGGGGAGTCGGCCTGCTGCTGCCACTCCTTATTCGGTAAATACGCAGAGTGCTTACTGTGTCCCTAGCATGGTATAAAGCGCTGAATATGCCATGGTGGACAATATAGCCTGCCCTCATAGGCCTATAGACTACTTTAAAGAGACAGACTTACGACCAATAGCCTGACACATGAATGTGTAATTACAAATTGTGATTAGAAAGAAATTAACAAGAGTGTTCTGAAAAAAACAAAAGAAGGCTGGAGAGTCCCAGAAAACCTCACCTGAGGGAGTGCCATATTAATGGACCTATCAGATGGGTAGGTGATAGCTAAGGAAAAACAATAAGGTTAGGCCAGTAGTTTGGAAACCTGGAAACAATGAAGAGGTTTGGTAGTTTTCAAGAACTAGAAGACCTCCACAACTAGAACCAAATAGAGAAGGAAAGTAGCCTGGGATGAAGTTGGCGATTCCTAGCTCATCCTCTAGAATTTCAGTTCAGATACCACTTTCTGTAAGTTTTGTAAACAGAACTATTTACCTCTTTATTTAGGTTCCCTTGACACTTCATATATATGTATATACCTTCTATTGCACTGATTTCTCATAGTTATTCATGTAGTTTGTTTGCCAGGGAGGCTGAGACCAAGTGCCTTTAAATAAATAGGTATTTAATGAATGTATTTGAAATTGAATACTAAAAGAGAGGGACGATGATCTGCTTCCTTGTATGAAGATTAATTCTTTGGGCTTCTAAATTTATCAAGGTGTTCCTTTCTCCACAGAAGACTTTTTCATAGTTTAAAGAGAAACAGTATAAAATACCAAAGCAGTGATGAGATTAATATTCAAACTAGTGAATAAGGTAAAAACTTAAAAGGGAATTTATGATATATCAATCTGTCCTCACCTAACCCAGTGATCAGTCCTAACATTAAAAGCAGGACAACCAGAAATTATCTTCCAATGATGTGGTGCAATAAGAAATAAACAGCACCACCTATAAAGTATTCTTGCCAAGAGAATTTGAATTTGAATTGAATGAGGCCTTCAGACTATCTGTTCTACAGGAAATACCGGAGAGAGAGGAACACAGTAAATTTGGATATTTCTAACCAAATCAAAAAGACACATTTGAGGATACTGTTAACCAGATCTAAAATATGAAAAAAAAATTAGAACAAATGACCAATTTCCTCAACAAATAAATGACATGAAAAAAAAAAAAAACAAGGAACGCTGGTGATCTGTAGCTCAGTGGTAGAGCACATGCATAGCATGTGTGTGGTCCTGGGTTTGATTTCCAGCACCATAAAAAAGAAAAAGAAATGAAACAGTTGTAGATTAAATGGCCCTATGAACTAAATGCAATCCATAGACTTTGTTTAGAATCTGAATCAAATAAACCACCACAAAAAGATGTTATTGAGGCAGTCTGGGAAAACTGAACATGGCTTGATAGGAGACAGTATTGAGGGGTTGCTATTAATTTTGTTGCTTATACTAACAATATTGTAGTGTTTTAGGTTTTCTTAAAGTCCTTATACAGTTGCAAATCATACTGAAGTATTAGTGGATGAAAATGATAGGATGTCTGAGATTTATGTTAAAATACTTTAGAAAAAAGTGTCAGAGTTTAAATGAAATAGAAATAACAGATGTTATTAGTTGTTGACACTGGGGAATGGGGCTGAGGATGTAACTCAGTGGCAGGGTGCTTATCTAGCATGGCCCTGGATTCAATCTCAAGTACCACAAAAAACAAACAAACTCCTTTTATAGAGACATAGCTGTGTTGGGTTAGATCTTCTTTATATACTTCAACCAGAACCATATATTACAACAGAATTAGACGCAAAATCTCATATAGCTGTCTTTTAGTAGGTTGGACATTAAAGATTTGCAAAGATGTGATGAATGCCATTTTAAACTAATTTTTTTTGTTTAAAAAAAGATACTTTCCTAAAAATTATTTGTGTCAACATGTAATTGATATATTAATAAATACTTACAAAATTTTTGTGGTCTTAATTTCTAACAGTAAATATTGATAGTTAATTATAACAGTATAAAGAGGTCCTAAGACCAAAGACTTTGGAGTAGATTCTAAAAGTTCAGACTAAAACCTCCAACCTGGAAGGAGAACAGAGTTCTCCTGCCACAGGCCTGCTGAGTGGTCTTAGGTAGTGGCTTCTCAACATCCTATAATTTGTAGGCTGGGGATATAGCTCAGTGGCATAAGCCTGGCAAGTGCAAGGTCCTGAATTCAATCCCCAGTACTGCAAAAAAAAAACAAAAAAACTATAATTTGTGTAAAATGTATTTGTCCAAACTCTCTCTACGGGCTGGTTGTTGAAAATAAATTAGAGAACGAATAGTAGTATTAATTAGAATTTAATAGAAAATGATGTTGGGAAAGAAAAGTTGTTTGTAAAATTTATACTTTAACTTGTTGAGCCAGTTTGAATTGGTTATTCCATTCTAGAGAAATGGCATTTCGTAGGCTGATAGCAGATGAACATAGGAATTATAGTAACAGGAACCTGTTTGCACTCGTTTCACAGTGGCCTGTAGGAAAACTCTAAATTTGGGGCAGGATTTGCTTTCCTTATTGTTGAGATCATCCTGTTATATTTCTTGAACTTACTGTTCTTTTAAATCTCATCCCTGTCCTTTGGCTGATTTTGACTTCAAGGGCACAAGAGACTACAGTCCCCGGCAGATGGCAGTTAGGGAGAAGGTATTTGATGTAATCATCCGCTGCTTCAAACGCCATGGTGCAGAAGTGATTGACACACCCGTGTTTGAACTAAAGGTAAGAGATGTGTAAAGACACAGGTAGAAGAATGGATCTGCCAGTAACAGAAGCTAACAACAGTCTGAGAGCCTGAAAGCTCTACTCCTATTTGGGAAGGGGCCGGTATTTTCTTCAGTAAAAAATGTGACAGGAGTGGCTTGAAGAAAGAGGCATAGATTTTTATTTATCTTGGTTGGTGGTGGCCAGTAGCTTCCAAAAGATAGCCTTTCTTAGGAACAGAAAATGTTAGCCAGGCGTGCTAGCACACACCTGTAATCCCAATACTTGGGAGGCTGAGGCAGGAGGATTACTTTGACTTTGAGACCAGTCTGGGCTACAAAGTAAGTTTGAGGCCAGCCTGAACTGCATAGTGAGACCCTGTCTCAAAAAGACAAGAAAAAAAAAATTGTTCTGACTCCTGTTTATACTGAATTCTATAGTACCTATACTTGGGATGCTTTCTTAAATGCAAACCATATGTATGTAAAGTATAAACATGCAACCAGCCTCCTATTGATGAAGGTAGTTTCTGTTTCTTTGCCATTAGAAATCAAATTGCATCACTCCCTGTTTAAAACCCATAAAACACTTGCAATACATTTTATATTTTCTCTTTTTTTAATTTTTTTGTTGTGTGATCACACTGGCCTAGAACTATGTAGCCCTAGGCTGGCCTGAAACTCATGGAGATCCTCTTGCCTCAGCCTCCTTATGGTAGAATTACAGCTGTGTGCCACCTCACCCAGCTATAAATTCTCTCTCTCCCCCTGCCCTACCCCACCCCACCCCATCCCACTCCATCTCGCTCTCACACTTTTCTTTGGTGATACTGGGAGTTGAACTCAGGCCCTTGCGCTAAGCTATATTCTCAGTCCTTTTTTGAGATGGAGTCTTGCTAAGTTGCCCAGGCTGGGCTAAGTAGACTTGCGATCCTCCTGCCTCAGCTTCCCAAAGTGCTGGGACTATAGGCACGTACCACAGTGCCCAGCAGGGCCTTGGTTCTTGCTCTTTCCTTTTCCTGAACTCCCTTTTCCCTGGGTCTTTCCATGGGTTTAGTTTCAGATTAAATTAGAGTTGATAGATTTTAATTTCCAATCTCAACAAAAATGTAGAATAATAAAAATTAGTCATGTTTGGGTGGTGAGTTTTTGTTTTCAAAACCTTTTAAATTTTTTTATTTTCAGCCAGGCATGGTATGGCACACCTGTAATCCCAGCACTCAGGAGGCTGAGGCAGGAGGATCGCTGCAAGTTCAAGACCAGCCTGAGCTACAAAGTGAGCTCAAGGCCAGCCTGAACTGCATAGCGAGACCCTGTCTCAAAAAGAAAAAAAGAATTGTTTTATTTTCACTAGGTGTGGTGGTGCAGGCCTGTGACCCAGTACTTGGGAGGCTGAGGCAGGAGGATCACTGTGAGTTTGAGGCCAGCCTAGGGTACAAAGTGAGTTCAGAGCCAGCCTGAATTATATAGCAAGACCCTGTCTCAAAGAGAACAAAGAAACAAAAAATGTTAATAAATAAACAAACAAATAAATAAATGTTTTAGTGATGATTATGACATTTTTTTCCTCTCCAGGAAACCCTGACTGGAAAGTATGGAGAAGACTCTAAGCTTATCTATGACCTGAAGGACCAGGGCGGGGAGCTGCTGTCCCTGCGTTATGACCTCACTGTATCTTTCTAAACATGCGCTCTCTCATCACTTCTTGGCCTTTTGGCTAAGATCAAGTGTAAACATGGGCTCTTGTGACTTTGGATAGATTAGCCTTCACTGGGCTGAGGCTTTGTCTAGCCTCAGATTTAGGGACAGAAAGGTAAAAGTAAGATTAAATATGAAGCCTTTGACAGTGAGTGAAATTAGATCTATAAACCAGTGTGGGACCCTTGATTAAACAAATCATAGTCTTAGAAGTGTGAATCCTGGGTGAGACCTGAACTTTATGTTAGGGCCCAGTTCCCCATTATATGGCAATTCCCTGGTTACAGGAAACTTCTTCCTTGCCCTTTCTAGTGGACAGAGCAGCACATTTCTTTTCTCTCCAAGTTACACAGAGAATCATCTGCTTAATTACCCCACATGAGGCCCTTTGCTGTCTCCAGTTTGCTTAACCCCCTAATGTACTTGGCATGGTCCAGGGCAAATACTAATTTTTCTGAGACTTCAGCTGCCCTGTAGGAGCAGCACAGTTGATTCTTTCTGATACTCAGAAATGCTGTTAATCTTACTGGTAATAGTTTTTACCCACACAGGGAGAGGTTAGACTCCAGCGTCTGTGGGAGATGATAACTTGCAAACAGCAATAGGAGGGGCTTTCTCCTTAACTCTGTCATCAGGTTCCTTTTGCTCGGTATTTGGCAATGAATAAGCTGACCAACATTAAACGCTACCACATAGCAAAGGTGTATCGGCGGGATAACCCAGCCATGACCCGTGGCCGATATCGGGAATTCTACCAGTGTGTGAGTATTGGGAAACGGGGTGAGGTGGGGACAGGATGCATAACTTGGGCTCCCTTCATGCTAGTGGAATCGATTGAATATTGTGGTTTTCTGAATAAACTGGATATGGATATTTCAGAATATACTCTTTTAGCTTTCTGTGGTATTTTTTTGTTTGTTTGTTTTGTTCTGATTTGGGGTTTTTTTGGTACCAGGAATCGAACTCATGACCTCAGGTTTGCCAGGCAAGCACTTATGCTACAGAGCCATATCCCCAGCTTTCTGTGGTATTTTCATGTAGATTTTAGTGGCCTTGTGGAGTATGAAGGAGAAGGATTTTCTCCATTTTACATACGAGTATCACTCACAGTAATACTCAATATTCAGCAGATGAAGTGCTCACAGAGATAAGACAGGCAATCTGAACTGTTCTTCCTGTTAAACCACAGTGATAGGATCACAGCAGGCAGTGGGGAAATTTGGTTTAAGACATCAGATCATTCAAACTAAAAAGAGGACTTCCGATGAATGGAAAAGTTAAGTGTTAACACTGGATAATTGTTATACACAGTACGAGGAACTAGGGAAGAAGAAAATGAAAAATATTCCAGTCGATGACACCAGGACTGGTTGAGAGGCCCAAGAATGCTGGACGTTTCCCCTGAGCTGATGGCCAGAGAGCAAGAGGAAGAGGAAGTCTGTGCTTTTGTGCAGACAGGCCTTCCTAGAGACAGCAGAGCTCACAAGTTCCCCCTTAAAGCCACTGAAGCCCTAAGGAATTATGGTTACCCCTTTTCCCTGCAGGATTTTGACATTGCTGGGCAATTTGACCTTATGATCCCCGATGCGGAGTGCTTGAAGATCATGTGTGAGATCCTGAGTTCACTTCAGATAGGAGACTTCCTGGTCAAGGTCAGAAATGACAAGGCTGGGAGGGCAAAGCTGGGTCTGGCAGAGGGACAAATACCAAAGGGGATCAAGGGTCATGTAAAAGGAAAGAAATTCTCTCCTCACGATGCCTTTGGTCGCTACAGGTCAATGACCGGCGCATCCTAGATGGGATGTTTGCCATCTGTGGTGTTCCTGATAGCAAGTTCCGTACCATCTGTTCCTCAGTGGACAAGCTGGACAAGGTAACTAAATACCTGGCTCTACTCTCCCCAAATCCTACCCTGCCTTGAGAAATAGAAAATAAGACAATGTATAACTGGGCATGGTGGCGCACACCTATAATCCCAGCACTTAGGAGGCGGAGACAGGAAGGTCACTGAGTTCAAGGCTGGCCTGGGCTATATATAGCAAGACCCTATTTCAAAGAACGAAAGACAGGTATGGTGGTACATGCCTATAAACCCAGTACTCTGGAAAGCTAAGACAGGAGGGTTGCAACCCTCTTGGGCAACTTGGCAACTTATTGGGATTCTCAAAATAAAACTAATAATAAATTTTTAAAATGCTGGGCATGTTAGCTCAGTGCAAAGACCCTCAGCTCATTCCTCGGTACCAAAATAAAAAAAGGAAAAGAAGACTGAAAGAGGCACCTGTCTCCATGCCCACCTAAAGAGATTACCCCCAGTTAAAGGGCAGCTTCAGCTCTGACTGCTTCCCAAGGAGAGGCCACAGTTCCTTTGTGGCAGGGAAGCTGCTCAGGAATTCTTGACCGTCATCTGTCTGTCCAGGTGTCCTGGGAGGACGTGAAGAGTGAGATGGTGGGAGAGAAGGGCCTTGCACCTGAGGTGGCCGACCGCATTGGGGACTATGTCCAGCAACATGGTGAGAAACAGAGCCCAGTCTCGCTCCCCAGCACCCACCGCGCTGCCCACAGCCTGAATGTTACAGCGCACACATCCAAATGCACACGTGTGTGCATGTTCACATGTGCTTGCAGTCTAGGTGACAAGGTAGACCCCACTGCCTTTTTCTTTTGTTGGTCTGCCTCAAATTCATCTTCCCAGGTGGAGTGTCCCTGGTAGAACAACTGTTCCAGGATCCTAACCTGTCCCAAAACAAGCAGGCCTTGGAAGGTCTGGGAGACCTGAAGCTGCTGTTTGAGTATCTGACCTTGTTTGGCATTGCTGACAAGGTAAGTCAAGTTGCAGGTATGAGTGCCAGCTGACCTCTGTGGCTTCAGGTCTCTTATCTTAATCTGGTACTGACCATGTCCCCATCTCCACAGATCTCCTTTGACCTAAGCCTTGCTCGAGGTCTGGACTACTATACTGGGGTGATCTATGAAGCCGTGCTGCTACAGAACCCAGCCCAGGCAGGGGAAGAGCCCCTGGGTGTGGGCAGTGTGGCTGCTGGAGGGCGCTATGATGGGCTGGTGGGCATGTTCGACCCTAAAGGGCGCAAGGTTCCCTGCGTGGGGCTCAGCATTGGAGTGGAACGAATCTTCTCTATTGTGGAGCAGAGACTGGAGGTAGGTCTTTGGGACAGTCTGGGTAGGCGGTGGTTCATGGTAGACTGATTTCCTTTAGAGTAGCATCTCAGAAATAGCGAAGAAATGATCACTGCCCTTACAGTCTCACCTCATTAGAGGCCAGTTTTGTGGATCTCTGATCTTTCTCCACTAGATCTCTGCTCTGGAACCCAACTTTCCCTGGGGCCATCAGGAATCTGGGTTGCTATGTGCAAAAAACCCAGATCTTCCTCATGACAGAATACTAAACATTTTGAATCTAGGTAGTGTCTGGCTCCTAACCACACTGTAATCCTGCCTCTCATTTGGCAGCATACGTCAGGCCCTGGGATCCCTCAGGCTGCCTTGACTCTAGCACCCAGAATCACTCCAGAAAGCCCACCATGGCATCAAGGCCTCCCGTCTTGCTACTGCTCTTAAATGGCTGGCTGTGTTTCTTCCTCATAACTGCTCCAGTACCTTCCCAATATTCCTGCCCCTTTTTTCTAGAGTAGACACCACCCAAGTTTCTCAGTTGACATCTTTGTTCCAATAGATATATTATGTTGTAAGAACTTTGAAAATAGTTTTGCATAAAAATCAAGGGGCACCACCTTGGGGCTGGTTCCTGCTTCCCGACCTGGGCCGAGGGTGGGGAACCCTCTCAAACTTTTCAGCCTGCTGGAGGCGCAAGTCCGGACCCTCATGCACACACACCTTGAGGTCTGCCCCGTGAGAGCCATGGTCTCATGGATGGCCAAGTAGGTAGTAGGTGCGGCTACAGTGCCAGGTTGATTTGATTTCCAGAGCGGGCTCATGGTGATATTTCCTTGTGAATGTTTTTATGGACCCATAAGCTGCTGGATGGAAATAAACTTGAAGCAAGCATAAATAAACTGCCCTTGTCCTTGCCCTTGTCCTAGATTACTTATTCTGGCAAGTCCTGTACAGTCAATTCCCCCCCTGCCCCATGGGACAGGGTCTCACTATGTAGTTCAAGCTAGCCTTGATTTCACTCATGTATCCCAGGCTGGCCCTGAACTCAGTGATCCTCATGCCTTAGCCTCCCAAGTGCTGGGATTACAGGTGTGCACCACCATGCCTGACTCTCAACTGATTTCTTAAATCTTGTAAGAGCTACCTTATGCCCAACTGCGTAGTGAGAAGACAGCTTCCTGTCCTGGTAGGGCTCGCTGAGATGGGCCTCGTCAGTCAGAATCTTGACTGCAGACTTTCCCTGTTTGTACTTTGATGGTTTTAGCCCAGCTCGCTGACTCCTATTTGCTCCTTCACTAGGCTTCAGAGGAGAAGGTACGGACCACAGAGACACAGGTGCTTGTGGCATCTGCACAGAAGAAGCTACTAGAAGAGAGACTAAAGCTTGTCTCAGAGCTGTGGGATGCTGGTATCAAGGTACAGGAGGCAAGCCCCAGGATGGCAGGAGATTTGGGTATGCTAGGCACACACCTAGCTTTGTACAGAAGCTAGGTGCAAAACTAGTGTGCTAGTTCATCTATAGTACCTTTGGTCACTACTTCTTGGAATAGAGCTAAGACCAGAGTCCCAGCTTGGGCCCCCAGGAGGTTGTCCCTGAAGACAGTAGAAGCCAGCTTTTTTTTTTAATAGCAGGAATCGAACTCAGGACCTAGCACTTGCCAGGCTCGCACTGTGCTGCTGAACTGTATCTGGGTGAAGCCAGCTTTTATCTTCTATCCTGGTCCCTCATAGGCTGAGCTGCTCTACAAAAAGAACCCAAAGTTACTGAACCAGCTGCAGTACTGTGAGGAAGCAGGCATCCCACTGGTGGCCATAATCGGTGAGCAGGAGCTCAAGGATGGGGTCATCAAGCTGCGTTCAGTGGCCAGCAGGGAAGAGGTAAGAGGGGAAGGCAGGAAGGCCAAGGGACAAGGAACAGATGCTATGTTGGTGGCCCCTGGCCATCTGAGATCTGAGCAAAAGCCTGACATAGTCCCAACTTGAAAAGGATCTAAGGACTTAATCTGTTGCTGAGGTCTTAGTGTCAGATAAGATCTCCAGTCCCTACATGCACAGTACCCCTTGACTTTCTCCACTCTCCCAGGAGGCAGTCTCCTCAGGAGGGGTGTCTGACTGGGTCCTGATCCCAGCTGAGCCAAAGCAGATGACTAGGGAGGCCCCTAGAGAGCACTGGAGGGGAAGGTGTTCATCCCAGATTCTTCCCTCTTCCTGGCCAGGTTGATGTCCGGAGAGAAGACCTTGTGGAGGAAATTAGACAAAGAACAAGCTAGCCTCTCTGCATCTGCTGAGCCGAGCAAACTATCAGAGGAAGGTGGGACTGATACTATTTGAGGCTAAAAGTGCATTTGTGCTTAAACCGTTTTGCACACTTTTCTTCCAGCAAGACCTGAACAGTGGTCACAATAGGGACTTTTTATTTTTATTATGATTGGCAGATGGCCAGCACTTTCTACAGAATGCCATGGGGAATTAGGCCAGTCCGCCTCCTGAACTACGCGGACAGGCCTGACATCGTCTCATCCCCAGGGCCCCATTCCAACGGAACTGATGCCCTCCTACCATACCTGTCGCCAAAGGTCCAATAAAATGCCTCAGCCATTGAACAGTGTGTCACTGATGCCTCGCGCGGCCTCCCCCACCAGGCTCATGAGCCACTTACTCAGATCCGTGCATGGAAAAGGGAAGACTACACCGCAGGGGGTAGGGCTCCCTCCAGGTACCTGCTTGTTTGCGGCATCCACCCACCGCTGAGTTCCAGCCGCTCAGCAGGTGGCCGCCGTACACTGCCTTGCACGAGTTTCGAGTTTTCCACGGAGCGTCCGAGGGTTGGGCGCACGTGCGGCTCCACCCTCGAGGAGGCGGACCTGCGGTCAGCCAATGAGCGCTTGGGGCAGAGGGCAGAGAAGGTTCGAGAGGCCTATGGCTGGGCGAGGAAGGGGGAACGTATAAAGAGGGTGCGGAGAGGGCGTAGAGCAGCCATGCAGTCCAAACGCGAGTGTGAGGTAGGTGGCAGCGGATGGATTCGGCCTCAGGCCGTGGCCCCGGGGACTAAATCTTGCAGGGCAGGGGTTCAGGGTGCGCAATTCCAACTTGCTTCCCCCAGCAATGGTGTGAGAGGGTGAATCCTGAGAACAAGGCGGCCCTGGAGGCGTGGGTCCTGGAGACGGGCGTCCGTGGCCCCGGGGACTAAATCTTGCAGGGCAGGGGTTCAGGGTGCGCAATTCCAACTTGCTTCCCCCAGCAATGGTGTGAGAGGGTGAATCCCGAGAACAAGGCGGCCCTGGAGGCGTGGGTTCGGGAGACGGGCGTGCGCCTGGTGCAGGTGAACGGGCAGAGGAAGTACGGCGGGCCGCCCCCAGGTACGCAGCCCCGAGGGAGGGCCGCACAGCCGCCTGCAGCGGACTGGGGGGTTCGCGAGGTCCCCACCTCCGCAGGGTCGGGCAGCTGGCCTGTCCGGGTTGCGCCTGCCCCGCTGCGTAGCGCGGTCAGCTCAGGGCCCGCGGCCCGGGCGCACGCTTATTGGACGGCCGCTCCGCTGTGCCTCCCACCCCGCGTTCTGCACGCGACGGTGCCCTCCGCGCTTTTCTACAGGCTGGGTGGGCAGCCCGCCGCCGGCCGGCTCCGAGGTGTTCATCGGGCGGCTGCCCCAGGACGTGTACGAGCACCAGCTGATCCCGCTCTTCCAGCGCGTGGGCCGCCTCTACGAGTTCCGCCTGATGATGACTTTCAGTGGCCTGAACCGCGGCTTCGCCTATGCCCGCTACAGCTCGCGGCGCGGCGCCCAGGCGGCCATCGCCACGCTGCACAACCACCCCCTGCGGCCGTCGTGCCCGCTGCTCGTCTGCCGCAGCACGGAGAAGTGCGAGCTGAGCGTGGACGGGCTGTCGCCCGGCGTGACCCGCACGGCGCTGCTGCTGGCGCTGCAGCCTCTTGGGCCCGGCCTGCAGGAGGCGCAGCTGCTGCCCAGCCCGGGCCCGGCTGCCACGCAGATGGCGCTGCTTAAGTTCAGCTCGCACCGCGCCGCCGCCATGGCCAAAAAGGCCCTCGTAGAAGGTACGCGGGAGGGGGCACGGGCGCTGGGCCTGTAGCAACAGTTTTAAAATTTAAGCTCAAGCAAGTTGTTTTCTTCAACTGTATTTGCTCTAGGCAAATCCTTAACTAAACTTAGCACTTTGGGCATTATCTCTTGAATCCATCCTCAACATTCCAGTGAAAAAATGGACTTGCCCCCGCCGCTCCAGGCCGCTGTGAGAATTAAGTGACAATGGGCATATGGTTTAACACATTTCCTGACTCAGCTAGTACTGACGGGAGGCTGGCCATTGTGATGGTTATGAGGTAGATAAAACCTGTATCAAACAGTACTCCCTCAAGGAAACTTAAAAGCCAGTTTTATTACACCTCCCTTATAAATAAGGACAAGGCCATTAACTTAGGCCCTTAGGCCGGATACTACCCTGAAATGGGGAGGCTGTACTCCAAAGGGTCACAGTTTGGGGCTGAGCCAGGGCTCAGACGTGCCCTTTGTCTCGCCTTTTTCTGCAGGACAGTCACGCCTCTGTGGAGAACAGGTGGTTGTGGAGTGGCTCAAGCCAGACCTAAAGCAGCAGCTCCGCCAGCAGCTCATGGGTCCCTCACTTCGGTGCCTACAGCCAGATGGTAGCCAGCTGGTCCTGGCCAGGGGCAAGCTAGCGTACCAAGGTGCTCGGGCTGCCCTGCAGCTGCTGTGCCAACGAATGAAGCTAGGCAGCCCCGTATTCCTCACCAAGTGTTTGGGCACAGGACCTGCAGGCTGGCACCACTTCTGGTACCAGGTAGTGATCCCCGGGCATCCAGTGCCTTTCAGTGGCCTCATCTGGGTTGTGCTGGACACAGATGGGCAGGATGGGCATGAGGTAGCCAAGGATGCTGTGTCTGCACGGCTACTGGAGGCACTGAGTGAGTCTAGAGCCAGTCTCCTATGGTCTTCTGGAGCTGAGGCGGGTCCTATGGTTTAGCAGTGACCCCTGCTTCTCTCCACAGGCAGCCTAAACCACAGGCAAGGCCTGTGTGAGCACTCAGCCCAGCAGGCCTGGGTAGCAGCTAGCTGATCCCTAGAGGGGGAGGGGCATGGGACCTGCCCCCGCCCCCCCCATGAGAGAACCCTGCTACTGGGGCAGGGTCCAAGTAACACCTGAGGACTGCTCAGGTTTGGCTTAAGTTGTGGTGAGGCACCTTGCCCTCCTCCACTGAGCCAAGAGTCTAACTGACTCCAATGTTTCCTTTTTGGCCATTCCCCATGTAACACAGAACACCATATGCCCCCTCTCCTTCATTCACCCGCAAACTTAGCATGAATCTTTGTTTTTATTTGGGGGACTGGCTGAGCCAAAGGGTCAACTTCTGCCCTTCTTTTCCAACAGTTGTCCTTCTGATTTTGGTTTGTATATGGTTTTGAGCTTTTCTATGCTGGTTGTATTTATATTAAACTCTTTGTTAGTATGTATACATGTCTGCGCTGTCTTAACACACTGAGGGTTTATCTTACATTGGCAGACTGAGTAGCTGCTCCAGGGCATAAACTCCCCCTCTTCAGTACTCTGAGCTTTGATCCCCTGTGCAACAAGTGTTAATATAGTCATGTCTCAGGGCTATGCACTTCACATGCACGAGCACCAAATTTTACAACCTCTCTCAGAATTCATCTTCGGAAGCAAAGCTCATGCTCGGTGACAACCTCTGACCCAACAGATTCTCATCCTCAGTCGCTGTTGTCCTCACACTCTTCTGGACCCTTGGCATCCTCTCCTCCTTCCCTCAGCCCTGCAAAGAAGTCATCAGTGCTCCAGGCTTTGCTGCTCAGAGCAGGCAGTGGCCCTCCTTTTTTCTTACGTCGACGGTAGTCATCCACCACCACAGTTCGAAGCTGGGCCATGTCCCAAAACTTGAGGTGCTGGTCATGGCCACTACTGGCCAGAAAGCGGCCACAGTGGGAGACAGCCAGCTCCTCCACTGGCTCCCCAGCATGCTGGCCTACACTGCCCACTACTCGGTTTGGCAGGATGTTCACAGCCCTGGGCAGGAAAAGAACAGTGTTCAGATACTGGCTAGTGGGAGTGACCCAGCTTCCAGCTTTCCTACCCTCCACAATGCCTTTGAAGCTGTCAAGGTTTCCCTTACCTGATGATTCCATCGGTGGACCCAGTGCACAGCAGACTCTCAGTGACTGGAACCATGCAGTCAATAGACTCAGCTCTCAGGGCAAATCGGTCACTTGTGGCCCCAAAACCATTCCAGTTAAAGAGGTAGATAGTACCTTCACTAGAACCACAGGCCACTTTCTTCCCACACTGCAGGGAAAAAGGAGAAACCATGTTTGTGTAGCCACCTCAGACCAAGCCCCTACCATATGCAACCCATCCATTCATACCCAGCTATACTTTCATAAGGGTGACGGAGGTCAGGTCCCCAGACTGAGGCTCCGAGAGTAGCTCAAACCAGCGTCTTTTGATATTGAAGACACCAAGGCAGCCATCGCCACTGTAGAGAGCAATGCAGCAGGCTGAGGGGGATGTTCTTTTGAAGACTAATGAGGGAACAGATGGGAGGTAGCTTTGAGGTGGTACCTGGCCGTCAGCAGCAGCTTCTTGGCTGGGTCCAGGGCCATGTCAGCAATGTATTCCTCATGCTGCCGCATATCCATCAAGGGGCCCTCCTTCCGCTGGTCCCAGAGCCGGACACCGCCTGTGTCATCCCCAGTGGCCAGAACATTCTCATCCACCAGCAGCAGACTGTTGATGGGAGCACTGGAGAGACACATGGAGAACTTCCTGGAGCTTCTGTCCTAGTTCAGACCTAGTCCTTAGTCCTCCCCTCTGTGCACACACAAAAGTTGACAGCCCTTACCCATGAGCCTTAGAAACACGTCTTTCTAATCGGCCCTGCTCCACGTCCAGGATATGGATGGCTTTATCTTTGGAAACAGTAACAAGTTCTGTGGGAAAAGGCGCCCAGGTCAGTGCTGCTTACTGCACCCTTCCCACCATCACCACATTGCTGGCTGCTTTCCCCAATACTCACTCTGCCCATCTTCAGAAAAGACCACAGCTCGGCAAGCCTTGAGGTGGTGACCTGAGGACCAGAGTTCCTTAGCTTCTCCCTCTTGGCAAGAATAGGAAAAGCTGGGAGAAAGAAGATGGGTAAATGATCCCAGACCATACTGGGATATGTGGCATGTGGAGGCCCCCTAAGTGGACCAACTTTGCCACCTACCTAGGAGTTCTTGCTTATATATATGCAAGTCCAAAAAACTTACCATCCTGTTTCCCCATTTTCAGTAAGCTTCAAATGGTCTTGTTTCAATGCAAATTAATTCCAGGTGCATTTGCACAGGACTTTTCGAGACCTCACCCTGCCCCCCACCTTCACCATCCTTGAAAGCCCCAGCCTAGACAAAGATTAGGTCCAAACTACTCTGACGAACCAGGCACGCTGGTGCACACCTGTAATCCCAGCACTCAGGAGGCTGAGGCAGGAGGATTGTTGCGAGTTTGAGACCAGCCTGGGCTACAAAGTGAGCTCAAGACCAGTCTGAACTGCATAGGGAGACCCTGTCTCAAGATAAAAATAACCCAAAATACTGTGAGGGCCCAGAAATACGTGTTAAACCAGTAATAGAAGACCAGCCCCAGAAGTTGGAAGAATACAAATGAGGGTGTGTACTCCCACATGCATAGGAGCTACAAAAACAACGTAATTATAGTGCATTATGACGATTATTAAAATGCTGAGTGTGGTGGCTCATGCAGGAGGATCACTGCCTGGGCTACATAGTTCAAATCCAGCCTGAACTACCTAGTCCCTGTCTCAAAAGTGCTGACAATGACACAGGAATAAAATGGAGGTTGAACAGAGAGGTAGCAGCCTATACACTCAGGTTTGTTTTTTGGTACTGGGAATCGAACTCAGGACCTTGACGCTTGGTATACAGGCGCTGTGTCACTGAGCTATATGCCCAGCCTGTAGCCTATACACCTAGTTTTGAAGTCAGTACCTGTCCAGGGAATCCAGTTAGAACTGCTGTGCAGTTCTAACTGGTCCAAACCCATGAATACCTAGTTACCAGTAAGTTCCATGTGGACAGAACTGCTCATTTGTCTTCTCTGCCCCAATGTCTAGCATGAAGAAGTGCCTTAATAGTCACAAACTGAATGAGGACTTGAGAAAACAGACGAGACCCAGTGCACTGGGAATGTAGCTCAGAGGTGGAGTGTATGCTGAGCATGTGTGAGGGTACAGGTTGAGCTGCATAAAAAACAAAGAGGGCCCTGAAAACTAAGGTGGCCACATGTCAGTCTGGACATGAAAATGAGCTCATTTGGCACAGAACAGGGAGCACCCTGGAGGCAGAGATCATGTCCCTTCTAGAATAAAGAAAGTCTGGCTTTATTCTTAAGGGAAAAGGAATCTCTTGAGAATGGCCATGAGAGGAGTCAGAGGACCACCGGAAGGCCTCCACTGAGGGTGAAGAATTGGGAGGAGGGGGGTGTCAAATGCTCTCCTGAACCATTTATGAGATGGAGAATTCCGTGATACACTGAGCAAACAAAATTTTGGGAAGTGGAAGAAAAACGGAGCTGGGGCGTGGTAGCACTCGGGGGCTGAGGCAGGAGGATCGTTGCGTGTTTGAGACCAGCCTGGGCTACAAAGTGAGCTCAAGGCCAGCCTGAACTGCGTAGCGAGACCCCGTCTCTAAAAGAAAAAAAAATATAATGGAGCTGTAGGGCATGAAATTCCCAAGTATCAGGCATGATAAATACGAGTGGTAGTAAAAGACAACTTACATGTGTTGAACTCCTCAGGAACTGTACCGAATAGTGTCCTCTGCAAGGTAGATATTCCCATTTGCAGAGATGAAAGTACAGAAGTTAATCTGCCAAAAGCCATAACCACTAATGGGGCTGACATAAATTATGTAAATTTCATAGTACAACTTTTCTGGTTATAAACTGTCAGGGACTTTCCAATGCTTCCCAGCCTGTATCTGTGTTTAAGCATGTACCGAGTACCTATCCTGGACTAGAAGCATGAGGTAAAATGGAAAACAAAATTTGTGTGTGTGTGTCTTTTTGAGACAGGGTCTCACTATGCAGTTCAAGCTGGCCTTGAGCTCACTTTGTAGCCCAGGCTGGTCTCGAACTCGCAACGATTCTCCTGTCTCAGCTTCCCGAGTGCTGGGATTACAGGCATGCGCCACCACGCCCCATCAAAATGTGTTTTTTGAAAAGATCCACTAAAGGGGCAAAAGCAAGGGGCCTGTTGAGCCGGTCTCAACTGTAAGTGGGAACCCCCATAGAATCTCTGGGCTCAGTCACAGTTTTTTATTGTTGGTTTGGGTTTTTTGTTTTTTTTTTTTTTTTAGTTTTTTTGGAGAGTCTCTGTAAATTCACGCTAATCTTGAACTCGCTATGTAGCTATGTAGCGTAGACTGGCGTCGAACTCGCGGCAATACTCCTGCCTCAGCCTCTAGAGTACTGGGATTACGGGCGTGTACTACCACGCCGGCCGCTTCTTTCAGTTCTTTTGACAGCTCTGGGGATAACTGAATAAAGAATCAGAACCAAATCTTGCAAAACTTGTCTCCTGGAAACTTTCCTCCATCCCCATCGCAGTTCCGTCCCTAGGGAACTTCCAAAAGAGGCGGCCGCCTCCACCGTGCCCTCGCCCTGCCCCTCACTCACACGAACACGTCCCCGTCCACGTCCCCCGCCGCCAGCAGGTCGCGGCTTGGGTGGAACGCCAACCCGCTGGCTGGTGCTTCCAGCACAATGTCTTCCGGCGTGTTCCGAATCCGGGCCGGGGCTTCAGCGGAGTCAGAATCCTCGTCGCTTCCTTCGTTCGCTGGCCTCTCCTCGCACGTGTTGTCCATGCTCGGAAGGATTCCAAACCGCGCTCCAGCCCTGCACCAGCACAAGAACCGACCACAAGCTTCGGCGGCGGTCCAGGACACTGCTTCCGAGTTGGGGCGGGGGCGGAAGTACGTCAGAGGCGGGCGGTGCCTTTCACGTCCTGCCCCATCCTAATAGGTACTGCCTCAGCAACCTGGAGGAGGGCTTTTCCTCTGGCGATGGGAGAGATGGGTGCTTGGTCAATGCAAACCCTGTCAAGCTGCCGCCGCGGTGTTCAAGCCGCAGCAGAAAAGCCACCGTCACCCGACCTACGGCGGCCACAACCAGAAGGCATCCCGCACTCACAATGGAGCCGTCTAGGCACAGCATTTTTGTGGTTAAATTGAAAGCGCTCTGCAAGTTTCCTTAAGTTTGGTTCCAGACCCTCAGTGGTCAGATGGCCAGCGCTCAGAGATACCAAGCGGAAAAGGAAAATGGGCGTGACATGTTCTGGACCGCCCCGCTGTCAGCCTCTAGGGTGGGAGCACTCTGCCCGGCGGGCCAGATGGGCAGGCGCCCTTGTGGACAGAGGGGACCGCCTCACATCTCTGTGGTATTTAGCCTTCTAAGCCTTTTCTCTGTTTTGTTTTGTTTTGGAGGATGTTTGTTTTGGTTTGGTTTTTTGAAACAGGCTGTCACTAAATTCCCCGGGGCTGAGCTCAAACTTGGAATCCTGCCTCAGTTTCCTGCTAAGTCATTTGATATGTTGATGCCCAACTGCTTTAGAGAAGTGAAACAAGTGAGGCTTCGGGACTTCAGGGACAGCACGTCCCACTTGCTAAATGCCTGGAACAAAATCACTAGAACGTGTGGTACTGAGAGTTTTTGTCACCTATCAAACATGTAACCAATCAAAACACTGATCACTTTGATGAGACATGATGGTAATTGCAGAAACTGAATTTATTTTGGTCCCTTTTTTGGGAGGGGACACAAAGTTTCACTATGCAGCTCAGGCTGTTCTTGAGCTCACTTTGCAACCCAGTCCGGCCTCAACCTCGCTGCAATCCTCCTGCCTCAGCCTCCCAAGTAATGGGATTACAGGTGTGTGCCACGACTTCCGGCCAGAAACTTAATTTTAAACTGGAAGCCAATCCCCTGGGCTTATTCTGACTGACCCTTCAGGTATTCATAATGAGCCATGTCTCTGTGACCTTTTTCCTAATTGGAACTGTCTAATAAACATCCTTACTGTACATGAATTTACAATCACAGTTCAATAAAAACTGATACAACTTTCTGCATGTTTCTTTTCTCACCACTGGAGATTTGAGCCCAGGGCCTTCACAGTGAGATACATCCCCAGTATTTTTTGTTCTTTTGAGACAGTCTTGATAAGTTGCTAAATTGTGCAGGCTGGGCTCAAACTTTTTTTTTTTTTTTTTTTTTTTGCGGTACTGGGGATCGAACTCAGGACCCTGCGCTTGCTAGGCAAGCGCTTATTCCACTGAGCTATATCCCCAGCCCTGGGCTCAAACTTTTGATCCTCCTGCCTCAGGCTCCCCAGAATGCTGGGATTATACATGTGCACCAACATGGGTATGGTGGCACATCTCTGATTCTAGCACTTGTGAGATTGAGGAAGGAGGATCATCATAAGTTTAAGGCCAGCCTGACTACATAGTAAGGCTCTTATCTCAAACAGACAAAAAATTAAACAAACAAAAAATATAGTCAGGTGTGGTGGCGCACACCTGTAATCCTAGCACTTGGAAGGCTGAGGCAGGAGGATCGTTGCAAGTTCCAGACCAGCCTGAGCTACAAAGTGAGCTCAAGGCCAACCTGAACTGCATAGTGAGACCCTATCTCAAAAAGACAAAAACAAAAAAAGGTATGCACCACCATACCCAGTACTACATGATTTAATGTGTCCTTGGCTGGTTTGAAATACTGGTGGTATGTATATAACTGTCCCATGCTTCCCAACTGGACAATTATATATGTACGACTGGTGAATGGTATGCATGTACTTCTGGTGATTCAGAGCCTCTCAGCAGTGAGACATATGAATTACAGCCCCGTTATGAAGTGTTCACACAACATTAGAACTGGCCTCCTGGTGCTCTAGGGACCCTTGAGGAGTATGCGCAAAATAGAAGACAGCAGGTGAACCAACTTTAATGGAACCAAATGATAATACAATAAAATTTTATATACATCCACAAACACAAAAAACCCCACATTAAAACCTTAGTAGGAATTGTAGAAAAAAAACAGTAGGAAGATTATCCATGTGGAAATTCTCCAGTAGAAGTAGAGATTAGTATTTTGGTCTTTTCACTTCAACCCTGCAATGGAAGGAGAAATGAGTCAGCATAAGATCAATGCACTAAGCTATTCCAATGAGTCCCATTGGAAGAAGAATAAAGCTGCTCACCCATCAGCTTCCATCTTCTTCCTCTTCTCAATGATCTGCAAAAAAAAAAGTATAGTCCATGGTCTAAGCTCAACTGAGGCCCAAGGCTTTCTAACTTCCATGTCCCTCCAACCCTATGAATGTTCCTGAATCTGTGGGCCAGTGTCCCCTCCCAGGTGAAACTCTCCCACCTGAGAATGTCCCACTTACTGCACTAATCTTCTTCCACTGGCGATCAAGTTCTGCCTTGTCATTGGTTTCCTTGAAGCGCCTTGTTTTTCGTCCTTCAGACATCTTGATGCCATACTGGAATGCAGCCCTACAAAGGACCATTGGGTGAAGAAGGTATTAGTAGTCACACAACAGTAGCAAGGTTTTCGCAGAGGGCTCTGAAAGGAACATACCTGTCTGGGGACTTCTGGACTGGTCCACTAACCTAGGGTGGGCTAGTCTATCCAACTGCCAAACTCCTCCTCATTCCCTCCCATATTTAGTACCAACTCACTTGGGCAAAGCCTCCTTGTTGTTCATATACTCGCTGTACTCCTCCTGGGTATCAAAGTCCCAGCGGCCTAAGGGCCCCTTCTTGTTACCCTGTGGCAGGACATAAGTGGATTGGAAAGCAAGAGATGTCAGTAGAATAGAAAGTTTAGTCCCTGATTAAACCCAGATTCTTCCATAAACTCAAGTTAAAGTATTAATAAATTCTATCCTAATAAATACTATTTCCTATATATTTACTAAGTACTACACATTATTATGAATATTAAAAACGTATTTTCACAAAAATCTATGAAGAAATTGTATTTCTATTTTCCTGATTATGAAAACCAAGGCAATTATATAAACAATAAAATAACTTGGCAAGGAGCCCAGCACAGCTACACATACACATAATCCCGGCTATTCAGGAGGCTAAAGTAAAGAGGATTGCCGAGTTTGAGACCACTCTGGGCAATTTAGTGAGAATGTTAAAAACAAATACAGTTTTTGAAAAAGCTAGGGAGGTAACTCAATGGTAGAGTGCTACTGGGTTCAGGCCCAGTACTGGGGAAAAAAAAAATCACCAGACTAATAGCAGAGGCAGGATTAACCAAGGCTCACACTTAAACCATGCTCTTAACATTGCTCTTAACTAAAAGCAGATAAAATTTCTTCACAATTAAAGGTGTTACTATGGATTTGTTTTTCCTATTATATTTATCAGTTCATGTTTACAGTGCATGATTACGTTCATTATGGAAAGTTTGTGCACAAAATGTCTTAGTTCCTTTTCCCCTCCTCCTGTCTCTGCTCTCTTATTCCTACTCACAGGAGTTCTATTTCCATTCTTTCAATTCTCCCTTTTGTAAAAAAAATCCCCTTTCCCTTTCTTTCCTCTCTTTTTCCTCAGTGGAAAGGGTAGAAGGAATTACAGTCTTTAGAAAATAACCAGAATGTATTCCACCCAGGATTGACGTTTTCTTCTATTGCAGTAAAATTTTAAAAAATAGTATTTGTTTTTTGTTTTTTTGTTTTCTGTTTTTTGGGTTTTTTTTTGAGGTACCAGGGATCAAACTCAGGACCTTGTGCTTACCAGGTAGGCACTTGTACCACTGAGCTATTTCCCCAGTCCCAAAAAATAGTATTTGAAAACCGTATTTAAGACAGAGGAAAACCAATTGTGGCTAGAAATCCAGATATTTTCTAAAGATTGCAATTCTTTCTAACTTTTGCACCTACGTATTAACGCTTGCTTACTGCTGAGGATGAGAATGAAACCCTGATACCCATTTTTGCTGTAGGAAATGAACCCTACCTTATTAGGCTCTACCTTATTTGATCTTGTACAAAGACTCTAAAATATGACCTATAATGCTACTAGCTTTATTGTTACAGCAATAACAGGAGCAGGACCCAGGAAGTGAGACAGATTTGGAGCGAGTAGAGAAAGAGCTATGTTAGAGTAACTGCCCAAAGACTCAAAGCATCCTCCTAAAGCCACACCTGGTCCATTTTGCTGTAATCCACCTCCTCATCACTGTCCACAGCCATGTCATCCATCCTAAAAAGAAAAAAAGGGACAGTTGAAAAGATGCTATAGACCCAGAACACTAAGTTTCACACACAATCCAAATGTTAGGAATGATCACTTGCTAGACTTCCCATTCAGAACCTAACAGAAGAGTTCACCCAATTAAGTAGTATCCTTGGGTCCCTGCAACTCAAGTTTTCACCTCTCCCCAACATGTTCTCCAGTCATCCCAACCTCCCTAACAGGATCCTACGTACGTGGCTGGATAGCACTCTGCGTAACTATTGGACATGCCAAAGAAATCACCCAGCTGTTTTTTGTCTTCTGGCTTCTTCAGCGTATACTATGTTAAAGAAAATGTTAGGCAGAATTTCATCTCTTGCAGGAAAGCTTCAGCAGGGAGTCTATAGGGTAGAGGCCTGAGCATGAAAAACTCCAAGAGCAAACTATGAGCTTGAATGACTCCTCTGAGCAAGAGGCAAGGCATGGTTTCATCCCTTTCAAATCCAGCACAAAAGGGAAAGTGCGGTTAGGGGAAGGAGGGTATAGAAAAGTGGGAGCTGGAATGAAGAGAGAAACCCTCTCTACAACACAGGAATAATTTAAATAAAGGATATGATGATTCAGTGCTCTCCCAGCCGGCAGACCCAGAAAACTTTTCATTGATGGACTTGATCAATTCCTTGGCAGATCCAGGTCCTAAGTGGACAGGAAAGTTTGGTTAGGTTTGAACTAATATTTTCTCTCTCTTTTTTTAAACTAATATTCTGATCCTTCTTACCACAACACATTTCCAATCAACAGGCTCATTAAAACTTTTTATAGGCCGTGGTGATACATGCCTTAGGAGGCTGAGGCAGGAGGATTACTCCAAGTTCAAGGCCAGCCTGGGCTATAAAATAAGTTCAAAACCAGCCTGAACTACACAGTGAGACCCTGTCTTGAAAAGACAAAAAAAAAAAAAAAAAAAAAAAAACCTTTTTAAGGCAAAATACCTTTTACCTAACAAAATTTTAAACAAATTCCACATAATGAGCTATTCTGACTGAGGGCTGTAGGGTAACCAGAACACTGACACTCAATCCCTGCCCCACCTTCTCAAAACCTCAGTGCTTGAGGAATTATTTATCAAAGAGCACATGTACCCCACCATTGCCCAGCAAGGTGGAGGAACTCCAAACCCACTCTGCCTATTCCATAAAATAAAACATGGTTACTATGGAGCTCTGCCCAGGGAATCCCCAATCCCACCTTTGCCAGCTTTATATACAGTTCAGACTCTCAGCCCAGGGAAAAGCGGAACTGTCAGAGCCAATGCAAGATGCTCTAGATAGAACCCACCTTTGTCAACATCCATGGGCTGCAAAGAAAACAAAAACTGAGATAAGTGTCACAAGAGATTCCCACTCACCCCTCTCCCAAGACTGAATCAATTCCTCACTGCACCTTCCCCGGATGACTCCAACCCACAGTTAGTTGGCTAGTTGCATATAAACCCACAAGACATGTATACTTCAGGAAGGACCCAGGCCAAGCCTGACAAAGAGCGGCAGCTCCACTCCCTGGTGCCAAGGGCTTGCGTCTCACCTCATCATCCACTTTTGGCTTCTCAAAGTAGCTGTGCCGCTTCTTTTCCTCCTCTCTCTCTCGGTCCTGCTCCCGCTCCCGCTCCCGCTCTCGTTCTCGGTCCCGGTCTCTGTCTCTGTCTCTTTCCCGATCACGCTCCCGTTCCCGGTATCTCTCCCGTTCCTTGTCCCGAGCTGTCTTGGTGGTGGAGGGAACATAATCCCCAATGTCTTCAAAAATGCTGGGAAAAATAAGAGATCACTAGGTGCCAAAGTCACATGTGCGTCTACTCACCCTGGCCATTTCTACAGATTCTTGTACCAACACCTCCCTTCACAAGCCAAACACAGAGCCCTTCCCTGAGGCCATTGCCTGAAGCTAGGACACATACTTCATGTCCGCCTCAGGAGGTTTCTTCTCTTCTAGCTTCCCTGTGAAATCAAGAAATAGTCAAGAACACACTTTGATGTTAATTCAGCCACACCCCCATTCCAGCTCCCCATGCCCTTTTTAACTTCTGTTGTTTAAAACATAGCAATATAGACCAATACTCTCCCTCCCTCCCTCTGACCATGGCTTTCTGGGTAGGGCAGACAGACAGACCCTAGATAACTCATCTTGCCAGTGCTCCATGGCTTCCCGTCTTCTCTATTCCCTTTAAGTCTCTCAATGAACCAGAGACAGAAAGCTCCAGACGTCAAATGCCATCCCCCAGGAGCTAAGGTATGTCTCCCTAATACTCCAGGTACCTTTATCCTTCTTTTTGAGCTTCTTGTTGCGGGTACCCTGCCTCAGGTATGAAAGGATCTGAGTAAGCTTGCTGATGACAATGTCATTTGTGGTCAGTGTAGTCTGGGCCTGAAAATCCCAAAAAAACAAGGAAGTTATCACACTGAACAGGAATGTCTTCATTTATTCATTTACTCACTTAACAAGTTGAAGGATGTGACAGTTAACCAGGTGAAGACAGGGAATGGAGGTTCTGTGGGGGGACATTCCAGACAGAGCAAACAGGATGCACCAAGGCCCTGGGGCAAAAAGTGAATCCAGAACATTCAAGAAAGTCAGGATGACTGGAGAACAAACAACAGGGAGGCATGATGAAATGGGGCTAGAAAGGCCAGATGTTGCATGGGCTCATAGGCCCATCCTGAAGATTTTGCTCTTTCTACTCAGAATAAGAAACCAAAGCTTCTGAGCTGTGACAACACAAAAATTTTGCAATATAAAAAGTAGTTGGGCATGGTGGTGCATACCTATAATCCTGGCATTCAGGAGGCTGAGGCAGGAAGATCACAGTTCAAGCCCAGCCTGGACTACATAGCAAGTCCCTGTCTCAACACTTCCCCCAACCAAAAAAAGATCATTCTGACCATGTGTAAATGTGAAAAAACCACATGAAGGTGAGATAGAAAAACTGGGGGCAATGGATGGCTAGAGAGTAGACAATTTCTTGCAGGAATGAGAATTGAACCCAGAACCTCTGCACTGAACAGCCTTTTTAAAATTTATTTTGAGACAGGTCATTAACTTGCCAGGCTAGGCTTGAATTAACAATCCTCCTTCCTAAGCCTCACAGAGTGCTGGAACTAAGATGTAGACTACCATGCCTGGCTTAGTGCAGGGTTTCTTTTGAGAATAAAGCAAAATTTTAAAATTGACAGTGACTCCAAAATTTGATGAATATACTAAAAATTGTCAAACTGCATACTTTTCAAAAATGAATTATACAGCATGTGAATTAACTTTAATAAAAAAATGATTCACTGAATAGAAACCCGAGAAGCAGGAGTGGGAAAAAAGATTAGGGGTTTCTGAATACGTCCACCAAGAGACTATGATTTAGACTGCAATGTTATTGATGGAGATGAAGAACAGTGAAGAGATTCAGTTGACACTTAGGTGGTAAAAAAATGAACATGAATTGGTGATATGCTAGTGATGCTGATTCTCAGATTTGAGCATTATGAGACAAGCTCTGAGAACTCTGTTACCCACCTCCATGGTAGGACAATCAGCCTTGCTTCGGATAAGAGTAGTGGGGATGTCTGTGTCCGCATACTCATCATCCAGGTCTACCACATAGGCCATTCGACCTGGCAGGAACAGCTCATTCCGCTCATATGCTTTGCTCTTAAAAAGCATACGGTAAACGTTGCGGCCTACACAAAGAGGAAGAGTAGTTATTAGATAATGAGAACCTTTTATAATAACAGTGGCTAAGGTGGTGCACACCTGTGTTCCCAGCACTTAGGAGTCTGAGGCAGACTGCCATGAGTTTTGAGGCCACCTGGGCTACATAGTAAGTTCAAGGCCAGCCTAACTATACAGTGAGATTCTGTCTCAAAAACAAAACAAAAAAACCCAAACAACCAACAACAACAACAAAAAAGACAAACAACTAACAAATAAAAAACCCAGGGGGCCATTTATTAAGTATTTACTCTGCACTAGGCAGCATGCCAAAATCACGCTATGCATAAAGCTAAAAAATTATGCTATGCATAATTTGTTTCAATCTTCACAATAGCCCCCTCAGAGTGCATTACTATCCCCTTTTTGCTACTAAGAATATGAAAGCTGAAAATTAAATGATTTATCTAAAGTTACACAGCTACCAACTAAGAACAAAAAATGGAACCCACAAGTCAAATTCCAAAACCTGGGCTGCTAAAGTAAATCACACAAGCTTGAATATTACACGGTCTCCCTTATATGAAAGGCTTCATATATAAGTAAAGTATGAAATAGAAGATAAACAATAGGAAAAAGAGAGGGAAAAAAAGTTATTGTATTCTAAGTACGCTTACACTGTTGGTTTCTTCATGTTTCTTTTTTTTTGACACAGGGTCTTGCTATGTAGTAGAGGTTGCTGTTGAATTCACTATGTAGCCCAGGTTGGCCTCGAACTCATGGCAATCCTCCTGCCTCAGCCTCCCAAGTGCTGGGATTATAGGTGTAAGCCATCACACCCAGCTTACTCTGAGCTTTTAATCATTAAAAATGGTACCTTCTTTAATATACATGCTTCAAACTAAAAGAGCTTCCAATCTAACTCAAGAGACTATAGAATAATTAAATCCATGTTAGGTGTTTTCCTCCCTAGTACTGAGAATCAAACCCAGGGCTTCACACATGCTAGGCAAATGCTCTACTACTGAGTTACATCCACAATCCCTATGTCTGGGTTCTATTATATCTTATGGGAACTAGCTTGATTAGGGGACAAAAAGAAGAAAAGAGGCTAAAAGGAAGAAAAAACGTTCTGATGACAGCATTAAATTCCCTACTATTTACCTAAAATGCAGTTATTAGTGCAGAAGGTACTTACCCAGACGTGTTTTAAATTCGATTTTGTTTTCAGGATCTTCATCTTTCCTGAAAACACAAACATCATCATTATTATTTTTTAATAATTTTCTTCCTATTTTAGGCCCCAGCTTTCCAAACTTTCAAGCATTCCCTCATACAGTGGTACCTCAGTTAATGAACTTAATCTGTTCTACAATTTTAGAAAAGATGACATTTGTTTATGTGGGAAAGAAGACCACAGGGCTTGTCACCTGCTGCAGAGTTTGAAAACAAACGAAATTTTGCCAGATACTTCTGTTTGCAAACCAAACTGTTTGCAACAAAAGCATTCATGAATGAAGATATTACTGTATTTACTGACTTGGTTTCCTTCTGGGGCTTCTCCATCAGTTCCTCTTCCTCCTTCTCTTTGCTAGCAATCTCAGCTCGTACCTAACAGAAAAGAAAGCAGGGCTTACACATTCACTTCATGTACATTTACTGACCATCCACTATACCATATCATACCAGGAAAAAAAACAACAGTATGACATACTGTTCTTACTACAACAAACTTTGTAACAGCAAAGACAAACAATTTCAACAAAGTGTAATAACTGCTGTAAGTGAAATATAAGAGCTATGCAAAGGTATAGAAAAGAGGCGAGGGGTAAAAGACTTAACCCTGGATAACCACAGAAGGCTTTCCCAAGTAGATAAAATTAGGTTAATACTGAAGGAGGAATAGTAGTAAGTCTTGCAGAAGGGCCACACTTAGCTCTTCTTCCAGATAGATGGTCAGTACTAGAAGGATCTCCCTTCTCACTTCACCAAGGTCCAGACAAAAGCATTCAGCACTCTATTTAATTACTCCCACCAGGAGTAACTGCTCACCAGGTCTCACCTTCTGAAGCAGAGCAAAATCCAAGCCTTTCACCAAATGGGTGTGTTCCATGTCACCACCCAAGAATTTGGACTCTTGGATCAACTGCCTTCTCTTCTCTGCAGCTGATTTGTCCCTGTATAATGATAAAAGTCACAGGAGTTCTTTGTAAGTAGCAAGTACCTCTTGAAATAGCAGGTGTGAATTCCAAAGCAGAACATGTAAGAGGAAGACCTAATACTGTAAATGTATGATTCCAACATGCTGAGAGAACCATGCCCCGACTTCCTCAGTACTCACGCTTCAGCAGTGGGGCCCACAGCCCTGTAGTTAGCCGTGGTACTAATAAGCTCAGTTTCCTCATAATCTTTGTTCACACCATCTCTCCGTTCCTTGGCACGGTCCCGGTATTTCTCTGCTAGTTCTCTCTCTCTCTCAATTTCTTGTTGGCGTAGTTTAGCATAATAACTGTCACCAGACAAAGAAAATATGTAAGACCCATCAGCTGCTATCTAATGGTCAAAAGAATTATTTCTGCCTATTTCTCTGTATCTTCATCCATCTCTCTACAGTGAAAACTATGTATGTACTAATAAAACTGCTGGCTACTTCTTAGCAGTCCTCATATCAAAACTAATTCCTTCCAACTCAGAGACAGTTCCAGTGGCTCCTTGGGACACTCTAGCTGTCACTAGAAAAAAACTCTTTAATGCCACCTAACTCTACTGATTCTCTATAACTTTGAGGGACTTTTCCATATACAATCAACAAAATTCCATGTATTTTTAGACACAGGCTCTCACTGTGATCCACGCTGGCCTTGAGCTCATGCTCATCTTGCTTCAGTTCCCCAGTGCTGGGTTATTGCCAGGCACCACCACATCCAGCATCTCTGAACTTCTATTATTTTTGAAATTTCAACTAAAAGAACTCATTCCTTGCTATTCTAACCTCTGAAGAAATCAAAGCAGCAGTTTCAGAAAATCATTTTCTTCAGAAAGTTTAATATTATATAAAAATGATATTAATGATAATGGTAACAGCCAGGGTTCAGTGGCTGGTACAATATACCAGGCAGTGGTGGCAAGCATGTACACATACTAGGAAGAGTCTGATAAGTTACTGTTGTTATCTATATCCTTTTCTTTTCTTTCTTTCTTTCTTTCTTTCTTTCTTTCTTTCTTTCTTTCTTTTTTTTTGGTGGTACTAGAGAATGAATACTAAGCCTTCACATTGAGCTATATTCCCAGCCTTTTTGCCTCCCAGGGTGCTGAGATTACACGTGTGTGCCACCATGCCTGGTCTGTTACCTATATTCTATCCATGGGTTAGAGGTTAAACAAAATACTCAAGGTTATCCAACTAAAAACTGGTAAAGATGATAGTATAATACATTCGGTCAGGCTGCAAAGCCATATACTGCCACTCTTAAGTTTCATCTTCTCCATTAAGGAAGCAGAGAACCTCAACATAACAAAGGAAAATCTCAGCTTCTACTTCCTTCCCCTAACACTATCTGTCTTAAAACCGAACACCCCTTCACTCTTTCTCTACCTTTTCTTCTTCCTCCTTCGTGCAGCTGGGTCTTCATCCTCATTGTACTCTCTTGGCATCCTACGAGACAAGTAAATCAGACAGTAAAACATCACCCCAACCTGGAGCACCACAAGAAGTGGCCATAGGCTTAAAAAAAAAAAGGCCTAGAACACTGAACAAATCAACAGTTTTGATCAGGCAGAGAGAAACACCAACATTTGTCGGTGATCAGTTCTCAAACTTTAAAAAGCATTAATATAAATCCAAAGGACTATTAAAATTAAATAGCCTCAAGTATCCATCCCAGATAGTCTGAGACTGTGGGGATGTAACAGGCCTAAACTCTGTTCATTAGCACCTGTAGCAACTCTAATACAAGTAGAACACACTCTAGGAAACAGTGAGAACCTGGATTTTCTCACTGGAGTGTGAATCTTCACCGAGAAAATAAAAAACACAGGATTGAAGAAACAACTACACTTTCTACACCTGAGACATTCTGGTTCAGTACAAGGCAACAGACAGAAGCAAAGGAAGTAGAAGAGAGACCGGGTCGCCTGAAGACTTACTCATGATGACGTGACTTAGAAGGTGGCGCAGAAGTAGGTGCAGCCCTTGGGGTCATGAGAAGTTTCCTGAAGTCTTCATTGGTAAGTTTGGATCTAGAAGAAAAAGAAAAGATTTTAAAAATTAGGAGCCCACAGGAGATGAAACAGGAACATGTATAAAGCATGGTTAATTAGAAACCAGAGAAATACAAAGTGAATCAGTGTAACTAATTTGGAAGGCAATTTGGCAGTATTTATTAAAATGTAAGCGTATATATTGTATAAATCAGTAACTCCTTTAATCTACATTTAGCTCAGCCAATTACTGTCATGTATATAAAACCTGTAAAATATTCAACTGTAGCCCTAAAAATAATAAAAAATAGTAAGAACCTAAAGCCAAGTGTGGTGGCACATGTCTGTAATCCCAGCACTCTGGAGGCTGAGGCAGGAGGATAGTTCCAAGTTTGAGACCAGCTTGGGCTACAAAGTGAGCTGAAGACCAGCCTGAACTGCATTGCAAGACCTTATCTCAAAAAGACCAAAAAAAGAAAGAACCTAACTGTCCCTTAACTGAAGATTTACTAAACAAATTGATAGTGTGTCCCAAATGTGGGATAACATAGCACTAACGAAACAATGAAAATTTTTATTAGCACCGCAACAAGGACTTACTCCTTGATAAAACCAGTCAGACTCCTTTGAGTTCTCTTGACTAGGGCTCTTCCTTGGACTACTGACCCTAAATCTTAAAAGAAGAACCCTGTTAATGTATCAAGAATCCCATTTTTGATATCTATGCAAGCTCTCTGTCCCCCTTTTCCAATCTTTGATATCTAACCAAGTTCTTCCCTCACAAGAAGACTACTGAAAACAACTACCAAAGGAGTTAATGTTATTGCAATAAGAGAGAGAGAGACTGAGCTTAACTCCAATAAACAGAAACAAGACAGGGTTTATAAAAAATTACTAAAAGGAACTTGGCTAAGTAATAGTGAGTGTCAGTACTGCTATAACTGGGCTCAGGAAGCCAAGGACAAAGCCTAGTAAAAAATACATTCTTGGTCACTGTCATGAAAAAAAATCTCTAAGACCTTGAGTGGAGTTTTTAAAAAACTGAAAAATTATATACACTGTACAACACCATTTAAATATTTTAACGTGGATATATTTTCCTCAGAGAAGTATGTGTACATATGAATGTTTTACGCCTAGGAACAAAAGATACACATTAAAAAAAAGAAAAGAACTGAAATTGGGGAGGTTATGAAAAATTTTACCCTTTTTTCCAATGTTTTAATTTTGGGGGTTTTTTTTGTTTTTTGGTACCAGGAATCCAACTCAGAACCTTATGCTTGCTAGACAGGTGGTGTACCACTAAGCTATCTCAAAAGAAATAATTCCCATATAAGATACTGTTAACAGATTAAAAGAACAAACATTTTCCTTGTCAGAATTTCTTCTCTAATACTTGTATGTAGGGGCCCTAAACCACTTAAGGTTCACAGAAATAATAGGTCAAGTAGTACAATCTCTTTACCATACTTGTTACCACAATATTCACAACTTTTTCATCACAGAATTCATTGCTCATCTCAATTCCATAACTGTAAAACAAATACTCACTGGTGGAAAGAGTGAGGATCATCCACATCGTGCCCATCTGGGGCCAAAGGATTGGAGAACGGCTCACCTAAGAAAACAAAATCACCATTCATGCTAATCTTTGTGTCTGGTCCTTTGGAAAAACTGAGGATTACAGCAGTGAACAGTATAAAAGAAAGCTAAAAAGAGCCGTAGGGACAATATAAAGTTATACTGCCGGATCTGGCACCCTATCAATCCGGCACTCGGGAGGCTGAGGCAGGAGGATCGCTGTGAGTTCGAGGCCAGCCTAGGCTACATAGTGTTCAAGGCCAGCCTGAACGGCACAGCAAAATCCCGTCTCAACAGCCGGGCGTGGTGACGCACGCCTGTAATCCCAGCACTCAGGAGGCTGAGGCAGGAGGATTATTGTGAGTTCAAGACCAGCCTGGGCTACAAAGTGAGCTCAAGGCCAGCCTGAACTGCATAGTGAGACCCTGTCTCACAAAGACAAAAAAAAAAAAAAAAAAAAAAAC